>JACDJE010000064.1:4682856-4865046 GCA_016647715.1 Pavo muticus
CCCCCCTTGGCGCCCTCCCCTCGCCCCGGCTCTTTCTATTCTCATCCTTCGCTGGGGCATTGGCCGGGGTCCGTGTGGCAGAGAGCCGACATTGTCGGGGCTGTTGTTGGTGAAAGCTGCTTAGCCTTTAAAATAGTTAATAATTAGATTAAAACTTCAAATAAATTAACTAGGGGCTGAATGGGGGCTCCGCCTTGCAGGGAGAGGATCAGGGGAATGGAGCCGGGCTCCCAGTGCTGGGGGCTTTGGGAAGGAATTGGCCCCTCTTAACCATAGGGTGGCATGGGGACACCCATGGATGGCAGGAGTGGGAGCACTGTATCCCCTCGTTAGAGTCTGATGAGCATCAGCATCACCTGCGTGTCCCCAGGGGCCACCTGAGTACCATGGACAGCGACACTGGCACCCACTGCACCTCAGTGCCTGGGGGTCCCCCCTCTGGTGTCAGTGGGATCCCACTGCCACAGGACTGAGCACTATGGGACAAGGAGGCACAGAGGACATACCCAGACTGCCCACACTAATGGAAGAACCCCAGCATGCTCCACTGTGTGATGCTCCATGCTGGCGTGTAGCCCATCTCCACCTTAGGGATGCTCCAGGCTACATTTTTCACCAGGGAGCAAGGTTTGGTCCTAACACAGACTCAGTGCCAAGGGGAACCTCTGGGGATGTCTTACCCTTCTCAAATTCGATCTCCAGTTCATCTGGGATGTCCGGAGAGGTGGTTGGGTCGCAGGTCTTTGTGTAGAGGTCAAGGGGGGCACGATTCTGCAAAGGGGAAAGACAAGGGACAGTTGGTGACATGGGCACAACCAGCATCACCAACACCCCCCAAAGCTCAGCAAGTTGGCACCCATCCCCATCCCAAAGCAATGGGACACGGCAATCACGGCACAAAGCAGCACCGGAGCTCAGGGGGCCCTGGGAACAAAGGGGATGGAGAAATCAGACAATTTTTCCCCTCAACTTGATCTCATCTTTTTCTTCGACGCCCCCACAGCTGGAGGTGGAATAGCTGCAGTGAAGCAAGTCAGGCAGGGAAAAGTGCGACTTTTTGCGGTCAGTGCAGAATAAGCCGGGCTGCGGCGGGGCCAGAACCCAGCTTATTCCGTGCGGACCGAGAAAACGAATGAGGAGGGCTGACCCCAGCAGGTGCTCTAGTCGCATGGGCTCTTTCATGGTGTCCTCGAGGTTAATACACACAGGGGGAAAATAGACGAACAAAGCAAAAACCCATTTCAGAGCGCATCAACCTTTATGTATATTTTCCCCCAAGATTTATAGTAAAGAAGCATCTTATCTCCTTTAGAGCTGGGCCACTGGAGGCTGGGGTGATGGCAGTGAATTGAAGCACGTACCAGACAAGGAAGGAAGAAATAATAATAATAACAAAAAAGATTTCTGTCCTAGCAAGCAAAATGCATTGCAATTTAGCAAAGCTGAAGTATCTCCCTCGTGGCTGCTGCCCCATCCAGGTTGGGACAGCGTTGTCACTCATGTTGGTGATACTAACTTGTGTTCCCTGTGTGACCACAAAGGGAACCCAGCAATGCCCACATGCAGCCCCCGAGCTGGGAAGGGGGAGAGGGAAACTGAGGCACAGCACAACCCGGTCATCTGCCCACATCCCCAGCTGCGGCCTCTCCTGTGTCCATCTCCTGCCTCCTCACCACCGAGCAAAGAGGGTAAAGCAGAATCATAGAATATCCCAAGTTGGAAGGGACCCTAAGGATCATCGAGCCCAACTTCACAGACATATTTCTCATTTTTGGGTGGTCCTGTGTGGAGACAGGAGTTGGACTCAATGATCCTTATGGGTCCCTTCCAACTCGGGATATTCTGTGAGTATTTTTTGCCCTTTCCCCTTGTTTTACGCAGCGCACACACATTTCCCCCGTGCCCCCCAAGCACACAGATTACACGGGCTGCAGATTTCAATTTTACATCATCTGCCCTCTCCTAGCCCCGATNAAACAAGTAAAATAAGGAGGAGGGATGCGCGGGAAGGCTGTAATTAGGGGAAGCTGTCAGTGGGCGGCGGGGGCTCAGGGCAGGGGATGGGGGGCACCGGGACCCCACCGCACCAACCTCAGTGCGTTGATGTTGATGAAGCCGGTGGCGTCGGCGGGCTCGTAGTCCCCCTGCACCTCCATGCTGCGGGGTGAGAAGGGTGTCACCACTGTGGGGACGCAGGGGACACTTTGTCCCGGTGCCCCACATGTCCCTCCAGGTGACATCTGTCCCTCCAGGTGACGTCTCCCACACGTCACCCTTGCACCTGGCAGGGATGCTCCATCCCAGCGCTGTCCCTGTCCCACTGGAGCTGCAGTGCCAGGCACACCCCCATCCCACCGACCCCATCTCTGCTGCTTTCATCCCCCAAACTCATTTCCCAGAATCTGCAAACCTTTAAAAAAAAAAAAAACACAACAAGAAAAAGAAAAAAAAGAGGAAAAAAAAAAAGAGTTTACAATGATTTTACCTCCCCTGACGGGCTACAGAAAAACCTCTGTGCTTTTATTTTTGCTCATTCGAGTGGTTCTGACCTGCTCTATAATTACGTTACTTTCTACCTACTGTGCAGAGGCATTTCCACACAGCTCTGCCTCTCACAGCTTTCTCTCGGGTTCCTGTGACGCCGTCACTCAAAGGCTTTCAAACCAGCGATGTAGAAATCAAAAAGAAAAGGAAAATGGTTGGAGACGCAGGGAGAATAAGTGCCCCTGCTTTTCTCTCCTCTCTCTTCCCTCCGTCCCACCCCCCTCCATCCTCCTTTTTTTTTCCCCCTTTTTTTCCTTTCTTTCTTTTTTTTTTTTTTTTACTTTATTCATTTAATCTCTCCAAGTGAGAGCGTGGAGCATAATGAGGGGTTGGGACGGATTATTAGGAGCTGTTGATTTTGAGGGGGAGGAAGGGGGGAAAAAAAAGCCAGAGAAGAGAAAGAGAGAAGATAATTTGACATTTACTCCGACTGATCTAAACTCATTCGGGTGTATTTATGGCTTATAAAGTGTTTAGAGAGATTGAAAGGGGTTGAGGGAGGGCTGGGGGGGGGTGAGAAAGCGAGAGAGAAAACAACACGAAGGAAAGGGAAAAGCCAGAGGAAAAATAATATTGACTTCAAAACACAGCTCGTGTTTGGCTGGGAGGAAATTGTGCTCTGCATCGTGGGTAGGTGGGGAGGTGGGTTGGGATGAGATGGGGAGGGATGGGATGAGACAGGACAAGATGGGACAGACCGAGCTGGGATGGGATGGTACAGGATGAGCTGGGATGGGATGGGATNAAAAAAAAGGAAGAGTGTGTGGAAAGAAGGGGGGGGAGAAAGAAGCAAGAAAAACGGGGCAAGAAGAGAAGAAATTGGAAGCAAATGGTCCATGAAGTAAACCATGATGCAGAGCTATCGATGCCGCAAATGGTTTATTCATCCGGCTGATATTGTTGTGCCCGGGACTGAATGAACTCTTTCAGAGTGCCATATGAAGTTAAAGCAAGTAAATTTCTATCTTTCTCCGCATTAGCTGCCTCATTGCCCTTCAATCGGGCCTCACAGAGGCAGAAAATAGCTCAACCATCTGCTTTCAAATCCCTCGTTGGCAGTCTCCGGGCTTTGGGAGGGGACCCACCGTGCCTGGCACCCCAGCCACCCTCATCCTGGGCTGCGGAAGGGGACAGCGGTGACACCACACGGCCACCTCCCAGTACCGATGGATGGTGATGTGCCCATCGCCAAAGGATGCTCAGGGAAGGGAACATTCTCTACTCAGCATTCCAGACTGGGAGGGACATGGACTGGGCAGAACTATGGGATCTTGCTCAAAGATGCAGAGAGGTGCTGATGCTGTAAGGGGGAAGCACTGGTGGAGGGCCAGGATGCCCTCTCCACAGTCCTCATCCTCGCTTCTCTGTTCTATAGGCATGTACCCAACCTACCAGGATCAACTAAGCAGCAGCTGGCTCCTGTCCAGCACCAATTGGTGCTGATGGAGAGCTGAATGGCTGCTGTACATCCCAGCAACTGGAGCATGAGTGGTGCAGCACCAAGAGTCTGCAGCCCATGGGAATGTGGTGGTCCCATGGAGGAGCTCACTCTGAAGCTGTTGCTTCCTCCCAGAGAGAGAACAAGAGGAAGCAAAATGGGCCGTGGGGAACAGCCGGAACTCCTCTATCCACTTGGGGAAGCCACCAGCACCTCATCAGTGTAATTGCTCCTTTATTGCTGCCCCATGACATTTTCCCTTCCAGTGTCACCCTGAAACAGGCCCGTCCCCTATTGACACCAATGGCAATTAGTGTGCTGCAAGAGGCGGAGGGGCTGGGCAGGGCTTCCCCGCCGCACACGGCCCGCCGTGAAATTTCCAATTAGGCTGCAAACACACGAGACGCCCTCAGCCCTGTAGCTGCCACCCGGCCGTGATCGATTACCTTGGGGTTCTCCAGGATCCCGGCTTCATAGCTGCAGCAGGCAGGGAAGGAGGGAGAGAGAGACAGAGGCGTCACTGCAATGTGGGTCCATGGAGCTTTAGGACCCCTCAAACCATTGCCACCACCCACGGCATGGCCATCCCATAGCGATGGGGGTAAAGGTATGTTATGGTTCCCCAGGAGACTCAGCAGTAACCTCACTAAGGAGCCCAGGGCTTGCAAGGACCCAAGAGACAAATGGTGCCAGATGGGATGTGGGCAACTACATAGCTTTAGAAAGGTGGAGATTTTGAGGCCAGCCTTGTTCACCTCGTCATGGGACAGTCCAGGAGGATGGAACCAGGTGATCTTTGGGGTCTCTTCCAACCCAAGCTGTTCTATGATGGGAAGAAGGCTCTTTGCTTCAGAGGTGTGAAGGACTGTGCTGGCCATGTGTCATGTCCCACCATGCAGTGGGGGCATCATGACCCCATGCTCTGGGTCCCTGCCCCACCAGAGCTGTCTGCTCACCTGATGTGCATGAGGTTCTCATCCATGCTCCAGGGTGCCTTGGGTGTCACAGGCACTGGGATGCCATGTTTCTGCAGAGAGAAGGGGAGCAGTGCTGAGCAAGTCCACAGGGCGAGCCAGCCTTCAGCACAGCCTCCGTAGGACTCAGCCCCAAAAACACAAAGGCACAACCCCATGGGCACCAGCAGCACAGACAGCTGTGCCTCCAACCCTGCGCTCCATCAGCTCCCCCTTGGGGCCACCAGGGCATCCTTTAACCCAAGTGATGGAGATGTTAAAATGGATGTTGAACATCTTTTTCTAGGCCAGGTTGGCTTGTTCCCCAGCTGGAATCCTCTGAAATGGGAGATAACATGGAAACACGTGGCCCACAGTTCTTAACCCATCACCTGACCTCACATAAGGGCCTAAGATACCTCCTAGGGCCGCAGAGGGACCAGCTCAGCCTCACAGCCAATCCCAGTGGGGACAATGCCCCCATCACACAGGTTCTTGCAGCCCAAAGGGCCACTGGCACCCCCATCCCAGGCTGTGGGGCGTCACTGGGCAGCTCCACTGCCCCAACCCACTCCTACCTACAAAGCAGGCAGCACATTTGCACTTCAAATGGACCTCATCCGCAAGCTCTGACTTGCAGAGAAGGCGAAGCACAGCTCACTGGGTGCAGGGGTGGAATGACACCTCTCCTGCCCCATCCCTCAGGGCAGCACATCTCCCAACCCCTACCCTTTGCCATACACAGAGCACAAGGGCTAGGCTGCAGATCTCAGCCCCACCAGGGCCCTCGTCCCCACCACAGAGCCCTCCTGGATCCTGGCAGAAGGCATTTCATCTTCATTAATTCATGCTGAGCAATTACCGCGTTGCCCTGAGCACATCCAGGCATGGAGGACCTGCCCACATCTCCTTCTCCTGAGCATGAAGAAGGGAAACTCCCTTTTCTTTTGAGTGCTGAGCACAGCCATAGGCCAAGAGGTACTGCAAACCCTCAACCCCAACCTCTTCTCTCCGAGCTGGGCCCCAACCCATTTTGCTTTCCTTTTTTCCCCCCTTCTTTCCAAATGAAGAAAAAAAAAAAAAAACAAAGATAAAAAGAAAACCACAACAAAACCCAAACCCAAAACACATGTTCCATTTTCCCTATAATAAAAACGCCGCGCTCTTAATAACTCCCCTATTTGACAATTTGTTTGGCAACATATGGAAAGCTCTCGTAAACTCGCCCCTTCATAATACACCAACAGATGGCAAACACAATCCTCAACGCGCGGCCCCGATGTGCTGCGCTGAGCTCCCGTGGCCCCACACCTCACTGTCCCCGTGCTGCCAGGCAGCCTGGATGGCAGCTATTTAAAAACTGAAGCAATTTTCTGGTGTATGCACAGAGCTGCCTTTTCCCTTTTGATTGATTGAGCCGAGTTGTCAAGCATTTCCGTGCAGTCGCTAAAAAAGAAAGGTACCCTGGTGGGCACGTAAAAACCTGATGCAAAACTTCTAATGTGTTTTATTGCAACTTGTACTTCAAAATGGAAGGGACAACAAAGAGGAGCGAGTTTGCTTTGTCTGTTACACAAGTCGTTGAGCTGGGACCCGCTTCCTTGGGAAAATGGGTTACAAACAGCAGCCAGGTAATTATGGGGAAAAAAAGATATATATATATAGGAGGGAAAAAAAACACCTCAGGAGAGCCCAGCAGGGTGCTGCAGCAATGCTGTGTGGGTCTCACTGCCATTGCCCACATGGTGTGATGAGCATCCCACACCCCATATGAACATCCCATTGCTCCTACCTGGGCGTACTCCATCAGCTCACGGCGCCCAGGGAAGCGCTGGTAGAACTCGGGCATCCTCCACGGTGCGATGACCTGGAGGCAAGCAGAAGCATGAGGATCTCTGCCCTCTGCCCCCTAAACCCCTCCCCAGTTGAAATTCAATCTCCCCATGTGATGGTGGAGTAACTCAAAACCCTGACCCTCGCAAGGTGCTGGATGCCAGGGGGAAGCAGGCAGCATCGATCATCCAGCAGCTGCCACCGTGCTGTTTGCCCAGCGGCCTCGTGGTGTTTGGGGTAAAAACAGATCAATTAAGGATCATTATGGCCCACCCTTAAATGCCAAAACGTCGCTCAGTGCAGCTGGCAGCTTGTTAAGGAGAGCTGTGTCTGTGTTAAAGCAGAATTCCCCAGGTGGGCTGAGTCCTTACCTTGATGCTGGGGCACAGTGCATAGCAGCTGAGCTCGAAGCGCACCTGGTCGTTACCCTGAAACACACAGGGAGACACTGAGGGGCTGCCTTGGGGCGGGTGCCACCACCCCATCAACCCATAGGGGCCACATCCTTCAGCCCCTTCAGGATGGGGGGCAGGGGCTGCTTTGGAGCTTTGTCCCTGGGACAGCAGGTGTGCAGTGGTGCACATGGACACAGCAGCTCACATGTATGTGCATACAGTCCCCAGGATGATGCCATGTGCAACGTTGGAGAACCCAGACATCCCTGCTCCAGGAACAGGAACAAAATGCAGCAGAGAGCAAGGGGGATGTGTTTTGGGGTGCAGACTGTCCCAACAGTGGGCACTGAGGTCACCAAGAGCAGTGCTCCCCTGGGCTGAGAGCCCTGAAAACCCAACCTGCGGATGGACCTGGTGGTCCTGAAGGCATTTCCCAGCCTATGTGATCCTATGAAGCCCTGACCTGAGTATTTATTTCTCCATGAAGAGAGAGGGAAGAGGAAGAATTCACCACTCAGGAGGATGCTCTGAACCTCTCTCTATCTTAATTGGCCCGTGCTGATGGGGCACAGCTAATGAGGGCAGGTGGCTGGAAGGGGTGTCCTCCAAGGGAACAGGGCTCACCAAACCCATTTTCCCCCAGCACCAAGGGGTGTGAGGACCCCCTCCTTCCTCTTGTCCCCAGCCTGAAGGATACATTTACAACTGGGCTGTGAGATCCCCTAGGACTATTACACAAGGGCGAGGAGAGCTGACAGAGCACTCATTTCCCTTACAGGCCCAAAACACCTCCATCTGCTCCTGCAGCGGGGACACCGCAGATGGCGCGCACTGTGGGGCCGTGCAGGGTCGGGTTACCCACAGTGCTGCCTGTGCCTTAATGGCTCGAGGAGGGGGGGTGTCTGGGGAGCAGCCAAGGATCCCCAGGGTGGCACTGATGCCAGCAATGCCTGGGGATGAAGGGAACAACGCAGTGCTCAAGGCACACTCAGTGGGTGCTTTCAAGGGGATGCTGCTGGGTGAATCAGGAGAAGGATGTGAGGAAAGCAGTGCGGCAGGAACAGGAGTACACTGCGGCCATGGAGCTATCTTGCAGGCGTGCCCTTCTGTCCTCAGTCTCTGAGTGCATCAAATGTCCTCCTTCCAGCAGGGCTCTTCCACCAGGGACCCCAAACCCAACCTGCCTTACACAGGGACCACGGCCAGGGCTGTGGGCTGCATGGGGTGTCACTGAACGATGGGAGGAGGAGGCCTGGGTGCACACACAGCACTCTGCAGAGCTGCACTGCTGTCACCTGATGATGGGGTCACCCTGAATACCCCCAGAGGGGATCATAGAAGATCCCAAGATGGAAGGGACCCATAAGGATCATCGAGTCCAACTCCTGCCTCCACAGAGGACCTCCCAAAAATCAGGCTGTACGATGGCTGTGCCCCATGGCTTTGTCCTTTTTCTGGGACATCGTGGCACAAGTCCCGCATCCTCCTCCCAGGTCGGCTGCGAATAAAGCAGGAGGGCAGAGCGGCTGCAGAGCATCCTCCCCGAGCATCCTTCCCGCGGTCTCTGGCTGCCTCTAGCGGCAAAATCAGAGCTCTGCAATCCCACCAGCACTCACCAAACACCTCACCGCGCAAGCACGAGCAGCCACGGCCCCCCAGCCCCTCACCTTGCCCGTGGCCCCGTGGGCGATGTACCGGGCCCCCTGCTCCTTGGCGATCAGCACCAGGCGGCGGGCGATGCAGGGCCGGGCAAGCGCGGTGCCCAGCAGGTAGCGGTCCTCATACAACGCGTTGGCCTGCACTGCTGGCCAGATGAACTCCTCCACAAACTCTCTGCAGACATCCTGGATGTACACCTGAGGGGATGGAAGGAGCGCTGGGATGGAGGGCAGCTGGGAGGCAACCAGCTCCTATGGGAACTGCGCCATAGTCTGTGCCTGTGCCATCCTATGGGGATGGCAAGGTGAAGGGACTTCTTATTCTCCCTTTTCCTAAATGCTGCCATATGGTTTGGGTGCCAAACCCCTGGGAAAAGGGCTGGGGGATGCTCAGAGCCCCCTGTGGAAGGGGTGCATATACCTTCTCAGCCCCCAGTGCCAGTGCTTTCTTTCGGGCTGCATCAAAGTCTTCCTTCTGCCCAATGTTGGCCTGGAAAAGTGAGAAAAGCTCGGTTGGATGCTTGCACAAAACCAAGGCCATGTACAGTCTGTATGGAAGGCCAGGGCCACACTGGGCTTGGGGCCATCCAGGAGGAGCTCCCACCCATCTGAGCTGACATTCTGGGGCCACACTGCCCTCTGCTAGCCCCTTGGCTCTGCCCCATTAACGGAGTAATTAGCCAGCAAGGACAAGCTGTGCTGCACATAGACAGACAGGGTGATGATCACCAGCACTCCATGCACCCTGCACATCTCCATTGTGCCCCTGCCCCCCTCTACCCCCCCCAGCAGCCCCTGGGCTCACCAGGAAGGCGATGACAGTGTAACCCTGCTCCTTCAGCCACACCAGAATGCAGGAGGTGTCCAGGCCCCCACTGTAGGCGAGGACCACGGTGTCCCTGGGTTCAGCCATCTGCACACTCCCTGAGCACCCTGCAAAGCATGGGGCCGGGCTCAGCATAGTGCAGGCACTGTGCTTGGGCATGACCCGGCACATCCTGGCCCCACCAGGCACATGAGCAGCACCCCCAGCCGCAGCCCAAAGTCTAATTAATAGTTAGTGGGCGTTTGTCCTAATTACACAGGAAACCTCTGCGTGGGGATTCAGTGCTCCTTGTCCTTTGGCTGAGGGCACAGAGGACTTCAGCCAGCAATGGGGTGACAAAGCTCTGAGCTCGTGAGACTCTGCAGGGGGGATTTGGGAACCCCAGGGAAGAGCTGGCTGTGGGAAGGGGCTCAGGGCTGTCCCCAAGCCAGGCTGTGGATCCAGGGCCCCACGGAGGTGATGCCAGCCAACCTTTGGCCAGAGACAGCAGACATAGAGCCAACCAAATCCCACCCTGAGCAACCTCCTTGCTCTCGCCAAGTCAGCACAATCCTGCTCCTGCTACTGCTAGCAGAGAACTCTCTGTGCCCGGCTCCCCAAGTGTCCCACGCTTTCTGCAGCAGGATGCACTTCCCCACATTGCACCCCATGGAGCATCACTCAGACCCAGCCTCTCTCCCTGCTGCGGGATCTGGCTCTGCTGAAGCACAGAGGGGTCTGACAGCCCCATATCCACCACTCAGCTCCCTCTATGCAGGCAGCAGCCAGTCTTGTGCAAGCAGCATTTCCGTAACTCCCGGCGTCTGGGTGTGCACAGAGCTGGGTGCGTGCCCAGGGGCTCAGCCTTTCCTTTCCTCTCACTGGAGCATTTACAGGAAAGGCAACTTGTACTTCCTGAAAGGGACCAACCCCAACATGATTCTGCATCTGCACAGCCCCTGTACCCCAAACCACTTCCCTCTGAAACATCCAGCATCACTGCTGCTGCCCAAACTGGGTGCTGTTGAGAATGGGCACGCTTGGTTCATGAGCAGCAGTGGGTGGAGCAAACACCTCTGCATTTTCCTACTCAGACACTTTGCTTTGCCCAGGGGGGTATGGGAATCTGGCTTTCATTTGCCCTGAGAACACACCCACAGCCCAGGGCCACCAGCTCCATGCACAGGGCTCGTGCTCAGCCTCTCTGTCCAGGAAGGGAGAGCCTCAAAGTTTCAGCCTTATGTGACAGTAAATCAAAGCAAACAAAGCTCAGCGAAGGGGAACGTCTCGGGACTTTCTCAACCCTTATGATTACACTGCAGCAATTTCCTTGTGACTTTGGTTACACTTTGTACCAGAGAGACTCTGTTTTCTCTGCCCCTCAGGGACACCAAGGTTTTGTTTTTAAACCAAGAGAAATAAAAGGCGGGGTGGGGTGATGGTGCCTGAATAGAAAGCTGAAACTTTGGCAAGGAGGGAAGCTGCCCTCCCCAGGCAGGCTGGCAGAGCACCCCAGGACAGCAGGGTAAGCCTTGGCATGCGAGCATACGGGCCCCATCCTGCCCCCAGCATCCCCAAGCAGAGCAGGGAGGGCAATGGGATGGTGCCAGCTGAGATGCCAGCTCCAGTCCCTGTGGGTGGCCAAGCTGGGGCACTGACAAGGGGGTGGGAAGTGCCAAAAACTGAGTGAGAAGAGGCTCGGTGCAGCACAAGTGATGGGAAAGGGCTAGGACCCCCCTGTCCCGCTCCTTTAACCCCTTCCCAAGCACCCATGGTGGGGCAGAGCTGGGGGTGGGTGGAGAGGGGTCAGCCAGGAGCAGGGACAGCCCCCTACAGCAAAGGGCCCCTTTTCCCCTCACTCTCCCCTTGCTATGCCTGCACTCACCCGCTCTGCAGGACCGCAGAAACCAGCTGCTCTCAGTGCTCCAGCCCAGCGTCCAGCATCCTCCTCCTCTTCCTCCTCCCTTATAGCCGGGCGGGGGCAGGCGGAGCTGCCAAAGGACTGTCCCCTCCGTGGGCACTGTCCCCAGTGGAGCCCTGCCCTCTAGGTGCCTGGGGTTGCGCAGAGCATGGAGGGGCAGCTCACGTCCCAGCTGGGACAAGGGCTTTGCCCAGTGCTGCCACCTGTGTCCCCCACTTTGCAGCCATACAGCTGCAGGGTTTCACCCCGCAGAGCCCATCAGGTGGGAAAATGAGGGGCAGAGGGCAGCTGCCCCATAGCTGCCTGACTNGGGGGGGGGGGGGGGGGGGGGGGGGGGGGGGGGTGGGGGGGGGGGGGGGGGGGGGGGGGGGGGGGGGGGGGGGGGGGGGGGGGGGGGGGGGGGGGGGGGGGGGGGGGGGGGGGGGGGGGGGGGGGGGGGGGGGGGGGGGGGGGGGGGGGGGGCAGAGCTGTGTATGGGGTAACGCCACGCTCCCCTTGTGCATGCACTCAGATCAGCAGAAGGCCTTCCAGCATGGGAAACCCATTATCCATAGGCAGTACTCCTTCAGGGGTATCTCAATGAGATGCAACATGAGCAATTGTCTTTGGCAGAAGCAACCTCACCTCAGCACTGTGCCATCACCAAATGTGGGGACAAACGGGTTGGGGTCCCTCCAGCCAGTGCAGTGGGGTGGGACAGAAATGACTTTTGGGCAACAGCCCCTGCCTGCACCGCGTGTGCAGAGGTCTGATCCTGGCCCCACAGGTGGGGGGACCCAGCACAGGGCCAGAGCTGGAAATTGCCCCGCACCACTGCCACATGCAGGCGCTGTCCCTTGGGCAGCCCAAGGCCACAGAGGGAGGATGGCTGGAGGAGCTGCTATTTTCACAGGGTAACCTTTACTTGGAACCAAACCATAACCTGCACAGGAACATAATGGATTTTGAGACACACTTAATGCTGGAGGACCCTTTGCCCTCCCTACTTGCTCCCCAGCCCAGTGGGCTCCCCCCACACCCCAGACCCACTATCTGTGGGCTGATCACAGCCAAGGCTGCTCTGAGCTGTGTTGCAACAAACCCAGTGTTTGCAAGAGGCCGGTGGGACACTGTGTCCCTCAGCAGGATGTGTCACCCCCAGCCCTGCTGAGTCAGGAACTGACCCCAGGTGAAGGCACAGGGATAGGGGCAGCGAGTCACACACACTGGGGGGATGGATTCCCAGCTGGCAAAAGGGTGGTGCAAGCACAGCTCTCCCCAAATAACACATCCCCACTGCAACAAGAGAAGAGATGGGAGGTGGCACAATCCCATGGAGCTGACACCAGCTTCACCCCCTGCAGCCCAATCAGGAGAGAAAGAGTGAGATGGAAACGATGAAGATGCCCTGCATGCATCTCACCCACATCTGCAGACAGAGCAAATTGGGGTGCCCATGTGCCTGCAGCAAGGTGGGGATGCAAAGCCCCCTCTACCCCCAAGCACAGAGGAACCCACTGACCATGGCAGGTAGCCAGAGGGCACATGCAGCAGTAGCTGCCCACACTGTTCCGGCAGTCATGCTGGCACTGCCTCAGTGCCTGGCACTCATCACAGTCTGCAGGCAAGAGGGGTGAAGCCAAGTAGGAAGAACCAGAGCACCCCTCCCTTGTGCCATACTCCCACTGCACTCCCGGAAGCAAGCAGATGTGGCTGAGAAGGGACATGGCACCATGGGGAAGTGGTCCCTGTGCCCTTACAGCTCCCTAGAATCACTACAGGATCCCAGCACCTTTGTTTCCATTATTACCTGTGCTTAACCAGGAACCGAGCTGGAAGCAGAGCTTCTCCAGTGCTGGGTTAAAGGAAGCCCAGACCTCCCTGGCCTGGATTTGCTGCAGCCACAGTGGCTGGCTGCATGCAGGAGAGGGCTCATACTCAACAGCAGGTTTGCAACGGATGCAGGCAAGGAGCCCGTCCTGCAGGAAGCTCTGCACAGAGTGCCCAGTGAGCCATCCCACTCCTGTCTGCACATGGCACTCACTGAAGTCCTGAGGATGGAACAGGAGGGGGCTCAGGCTCTGGGCACCCCATGCTGCCAGCACAGAAGCCATGGTCTGGCAGGGAGGGCACGCAGGGCAGGCACCTGCAGTGTGGTCTCACTGATGCTTGAGTGGGATGATGGAGCGGGCCTGCACAGCACGGTGCTGCGTATCAGCAGGGGATGCTGCAAGCATGAAACCAAAACTGGCATCCGCCAACACCCTAAGCCCCTGCTCTGCATCAACACACGCATTGCTGGCCCCAGGCCCAAGTTTTTGTTTGTTTCCCTGCCGTGCCTGGCAGAAAAGTGCCAGCAGCCAAATGCCAGCACTGTGCTGAGGGCACCCGGCGCTTCCGCTCAGCCCAGCAGAGCACTCCCCGAGAGGCAGCGCCTGTGCAATTCACAGTGCCCCTGGGAGAGGGGAATTGAATCACTGGCAGCAAATGCAGGAAGCCCTGGGAGAGATGAAGGGATGCGAGGGCCAGGGGGGTTGCATGCAGCATCTGCTTTGGGAGGGTTCTGCTGGGCTCAGCCAAGGGAGATGAGCAATAAGGAGAGATGGGAGGGAGGAAAAGTGGGTACGAACCAAAGGATTTAAAGCAAATGAGGAAAGGCAACATCCTTCCCAGCAGACACCCACCTCACACTATGAGCTCTGTGTAATGCAATGGAAAACGCAGCAATGACAGCAGAGCAGCAAGATCTCAGACTACAGCAAGTGAGGATTTGCTCAAATTCAACAGCCATAGGCACAGAAATAAAGGAAATAAGCTCTTTACCATCAGAAGTCCTCAGGTACGCAAGGACCTCCAGCAAGATCCCTTTGTCCCCCTTGCCAACCCTTAAATGAGGTCTAGGTAGGGGTGGATCCTGGCTCCAGCCCTTCCAGTCATTCAGATGCATTGCATACAATTGAGCTCCCCTGGGTTGGCCCTGCCTTCCCACCAGGTGCTCAATCACTGCTTCAAGCCCTGACTTAGCATTTCAGCTACACCCTGCCTGGCTGGAGACAATGCAGGTGCAGAGCCTGGCATCAGAGGGCTGCACCTGGGAGATCCCACCCCAGCGAGCAGGGCACGAGGAGGAGATAAGCTGGCAGCATCCCTTCCAAAACAACCAGGACTGTGAACATCTGGCTCCAGCTGGGCCTTGTGTCCAAGAGGCTGTGGCTTGCTCAGACACAGAGGCAGCTTCAGCTGCCCTGCAGTGCTCACTGTGCTCCTGCAGGCGATGCTCCCTGCTGCTCACACGTCCCGCAGCTCCACCAGACACTGTGCTGGCTCCACGTGGAACCAATAACACGGACTTCCCAGCCGTTCCTGCACATGGCATAGAGCAGAGCTGGCCGAGCATCCCATGCCAGGCACACGGTCAGCCAAGCCCAGGTTGGCCAGACACAGCCTTATTAGGTAGCACTGTTTGCTGCGAAGGTGACCTAAATGTTTCCATTATCGGATGCTGTTCTCATAATTACAGCTGGCTGGAAAATGGTAACTCCTTCCCATGAGGGATATCGGTTTTGAAAGAAAAAACCCTAACACCCAGAAACCTCTGAAAAACAAGAACAGCAGAACCCAAAGCATCGGCCCCAGCCAGAACGGTGGGCCAAGTGTGCAATGCCTCCTTGGGAAGGGATCGCAGGAACAAGCAGGATGGGGAAGGTCCAGAGGTGAGGATGGGCTCCAGGTGAGGCTGTGACACATGGCACCCAGGCAGGGGACCAGTTCTACCCACAGCTTC
Organism: Pavo muticus; assembly: GCA_016647715.1. Lineage (NCBI taxonomy): Eukaryota > Metazoa > Chordata > Aves > Galliformes > Phasianidae > Pavo > Pavo muticus. The sequence continues at coordinate 4,698,167 of JACDJE010000064.1, forward strand.
TCCCCATCACCCCCCCAGCACTCCCAGTCCCTGAAGCACCTGTGTGAAACTGGGCTTAACCCCTTCCTCACTGGGCTGCTCCCATCCAGGAGCACCTCTGGGTGCCCACATCCAACCCCATCATTTGGAACCTGTGCCCATCCTCGCCCTCTCCTGGAGCAGCTGTAAATCTGTTACATATCTACAGACCTACACGTTATCTGAGCACTGCTCCCAGCCCCAGAAGCCACCAGCAGGGTGTCCCCACATCTCCATTTGCTGTCCCTTACAGCCCCGGCACACAGCACTGGACGGTGACACCCCCCAAACCCCACAGCGCATCACAGACCACTTCAGTACCATCATGAAGCTTTTATTTCCACCGCCACAAAGTTCCTGGGTTTGTTTCTATTTGTTTGTTTGTTCCGTTCTTAAACAGGTCGGTTTGCTTGGTTTGCTCTTGGATTCATCTCAAGACAAGGCAGCGGGGCATGCAAGCTGAGACACCGGCACAGGAGCACAGACAGCTTCACCTCCATGAACGCAGCTCTGCTGCTCCTCAGCCCGGGGTTCCTGCAGCACTGCCTCCCCTGGGGGCACTCTGACCCCAAAAGGAACTGAGGGACCCAGGGAACGGCGGCTGCAGGGCAGCAACAGCACGCGAACAGAGAACGGAAAGGAAATACGGACACTGCTTTTAATCAGGCAACACTGACAGACAAATGGTGGGAGGACACTGCGGTCACCAATGGGGAAACTGAGGCACGAGGAGGTGAAGGCCGACATTCCCGAGAGTGAGAAGCTTCAAGCCATACTTCCATTGGCACCAGGAGTTGTGGGTCTCAGCGATGCTGACGGAGCAGATGGAGCCCCTCGGTGCACCCAAGGCAGGGAGCCCCATGGGAAGAAACGCGCAACAGGGAAAAAAGAAACCCAAAGCCTTCCAGGGGAAAGCGTCAGGGCAAACGTCTGCATCTTTCTGGTGTTACTTCTAATGGGGAACCCATCGTGTCCCAGCGCAGCTCCAGCAGTGCCATTGGAGCAATGCCTGGCACCAGGAGGGCACCCGTCCAGCAGATGGGAGGTGGTGGAGTTTGAGGCACTGCAAAGATCTACCCAACAGAGACGTGTTTTGGCCACAAAGCATCGAGAAAAGAGCTTTTGGGGGGAAGGAGAGAGCGATGCCTTCAGGGACACCCAGCACTGAGACACTGGGGCAGAACCATCCCGGTGGCTCCCGGTGGCAGCAGACATGATGTCTCTTTGGGGATGGGGAGAAGTGTCTCTATAAGGGCGTGTGAAAGCATCAGGAGGTGTTGGCTTCCAAAAGGTGCAGGATCCCAAATGTCAGCAGGGCAGAGAAAACATCCACAGCTCCGCAGCTCCAGGCCATTGTGACAGTGAATTTAAGATTCAGCCCCCTAGGGACACTGCTGCCATCTTGTGCGTGGTGGGGGCACCCCTCAGAACATCCTCTGTGTCCAGCTGTCACCTCCTGGGGACATCTCTGTGGCTGAGAGCTGTGTGACCATCACCAACTGCTGCCACCATCAGCAGTGCCTGGGACGGATGAAGGGGGGTGGGGGTACTGCTGGGCCAGGAGCAAAATGCAGCAGAACAGGAGCACGTTGCACAATGCTCCCAGATCTCCTCTTCCTCAGCGGTGGATGGAACCAGCAGTGATGGCATCTGATGCTGTGGGGTGTCCCATGCAGGTGGGTGCCCTCCTCCAGTCCTTCGCCTTCCTGTGGGGAGGAGTGTGGGTGCACACCGGCTCCACTCTTGGTTTCCAGCACAGCCTCCAACATCCTCAATGGGAAGTAATGGGGCGGCCGCAACCCATCGCCCTGCACGGCTGCCTCTGCTCCTCCAATGGAGAAAATGCACCTTCCCACCGTTCCCAAAAACACCAACAAGGGAATTGGCTTGAAAGCAAAACCCAGCGCTCGGCTCCATTAATACTTTTCATGCAGTAAGAAAATGAAAAGACACAAAGGAGAGTGCTCCAGCACCGGCTGCCTCCTCGCCTTGCCCAATGGGGAGAGAGGCTGGGGAAAGGATTGGGAACAGAGCAGAGGGATGGGGCCGAGCAACCCCGGTTGGGCAGGAGAGGGGAAAGGGAGAGAGAGAAATGCAGGAACGGGGCTACGGGGAGAGGGAAAGAAGTAAAAGAAGTACAGAGCCCCTTCCAGCACACGGCATACAGCGGGTGGAGGGGATTTTTGGCTTGGTTATTGCAGGCTCCCGGTGCCCCGCAGTCGTGCGTGGGGATGTGAATGTGACAGACGCCATCAGCGAGGTGTGGGACACACACGTGGGAGACGAAACGCGGCAGCAACGGTTACAACAAATAAATAAAGGTATCCGTCGTCGGCAGACGTGTAAAAAAAAGCCTCACTTCTTTCCACCGAATGGACCAAAAAAAGAAAAAAAAAAAAAAGAAAAAGCACAATACTGTCTCACCAAAATAATAATAATAATAATAATAATAATATAATATATATCCCTATAGCCCCTGTGGGCTCCATCCCCAGCTGCGTCCCGGAGAGGCGCATCCGCAGTCCGACCCCAGACCGTAGGAAAGAGGAGCAGAGGGGCTCAGGGCCGGGGGGGGCTCTGCCTTCGGTGCCGCTCTGACCCGTCCCCTCAGCCCCCAAGTTTTGGGTGTTCGCTGCCGCTCAGACCGTGGTCTTTTTTGGGTGGTTTTTGTTTTTTGTTGGAAAAAAGCAGAAGTTGGCAATGGCGCCGGCGTTGGTTCGGAGCGCAGAGAGGGGCGTGAGCTGGCGCTGCGCTGCATCCTTGGCTCGTGGGACATGGAGGAGGGCCAGAGAGGGGCAGGCAAGCATCGCTGCGTGGTCGGATGGCACAGAGAGCGTCTTCCCCATAAGCTGCGGGAGAGGAAGGGGGAAAGGGAATCCATGTGAGGACTCGCATAAGCCCCCCGTGCTGCCAGCTGCAGGGTGCACGATAATGAGCTAGAACATATAAGGAACATTTAACATTGTGTCACCCTGGAGCATCCCCATGCTCCGTATCACCACCTGCCTCCATGCCTGCTCTGCAGCTACTGCAGCACGCTGCTGCAGGCCCTGCTGCCACTCGGCAGCTTTTATTGTTTTATGGCACTGCAGAGCCTGGGGACGTGCTGCAGGATGGGGACGCGCTGGGAGAAACCCACGGGGATGGGGGAAACATCCCCTCCCTGCTCCCCTGGGGACTGCCCATGCTCTGATGCTCAGCACAGAGGGAAAACCAAAGTGGGGATAGCACTGGGTGAGTGGGACGGGCACACCAGACCCCCCCACGCCGGACTCACCGCCGCTCGGCCCTGGGACTATACGAGACCATCGTAGAGGGAGAGGGCTTGCACGATGGAGGGGTCGGCCTTGGAGCCCTCCTGAAACTCCTGCAGCGTCAGCTTCCCGTCTGCGTTCTGCAAAACGTGGCAGTGGTGTTGAGATACAGACCCAATGCCCCACGCAGCCCCCCCATGCACACAGCAGCAGGACACTGAGTGCCTGGGGCATCCCTGGGGCCGTAGTGTGGAACTGAGAACCCTCAGGGGTGCTGGAGGGGAAGGAGCAGAGATGCAGCGGGAACTCAGAACTGTCCCCCAACCCCCAGGAAAACAACCCCCATATGACCACGCTGCCCTCACCTTGTCCATCATGGCAAAAATCCGATCCACTCTCTTCTCTGGTGTGTTTTCCTCCTCGGGAAGCTCCACAGTGTTTCCCTATGGCAGCAGGATGGCACACAGTCACAGGTGGACATGGGGATGGTGTCCCCAGGTGGGGACGTGCACTCTGTCCCACCCCCAGCACCTACCACCATCTGGTAGATGGCATCCACAATGTCCAGCATCTCGTTCCTCGTGATGTAGCCGTCGTTGTCCAAATCGTACAGCTTAAACGCCCCTGCGAAGAGCCACATGGAGATGTTGGGGCTCCGTCCCCGTGGCCACGTCCAGATGGTCACTGTGCCCCATGCACCCCATGCAGCCACCCCAAAGCAGAGGGCCCACAGGCAGCACTTACACCTCAGTTTCTCATCCAGCGTCCCCCGGGAGGTGACAGACAGCGCCTGGATGAACTCTGAGAACTCAATCCTCCCGTCCTGGGGGAGAACAGAGGAGTGAGAGCAACTGGGAAGTGAATGGGACACACGGGGCATCACCGCACGCACCGTGCCCCAACACAGCCCCACGGCCACACACCCTGCCCGCAGCGTGCTGACTTGCCTTGTTCTCATCAAAGACATTGAACACGAAGGTGGCGAATTTGGTCGGGTCACCAAAGGGGAAGAACTGCTTGTAGATCTTCTGGAAGCCGGCAGCGTCGAGCTGCCCGCTGGGGCAGTCCTTGATAAAGCCCTTGTACCTGGGGAGGGAGCATTAGGGTTAGGGTTCCATCAATATTAGGACCCAGGACTCAGCGGGCACCAAGTGGCACCAGTGACACCAAGTGGTGCCCAACCCCAGCACCTGCCCAGAATGGGGAACCATGCCAGGGCCACATCCATGTTGAGCACTGGCCAGAGAGGGGATGGGGATGGGGACAGGGGGGGATGGGGATAGGATGGGGATGGGCATGAGGATGGGAAAGGGGATGGGAATGGTGATGAGGATGAGGATGACAATGAGATTGAGGGCATGAGGATGGGGACGGAGAAGGGAGTGGGATGGAAATGGGAATGAGGATGGGGATGGGCATGAGGATGGGAAAGGGGATGGGGATGATATTGGGGATGAGGATGGAGATGAGGATGGGGATAAGATGGGGATGGAGATGGGGATGAGGATGAGGATTTTGATGGGGACAGGAATGAGAGCCCAGCACAGCAGCCCCCAGCCAGCACAGCCTGCTGCTCCATGCTCATGTGCTGCAGCCAAGCCATAGCAAAAAGTAATCACAAAACAGCCCCAGGCACCACAGCGCAGTGCCCTGGGATGTCAGCTTTGCAGCCAGGTAAGCTGAGGCAGCACAGGGGCTTTTGTGCATGGGCACATGTGAAAACTCCTCATAGGAACTGGGGGCATAGCAGGGATTCTACACCTCCTGGGACAGCATGGCCAAAGATAGAACCACAAAGTACTGCCACAAGGAGGTGCAACACCTCCGACGCTGACAGAGTGCAAGGAAGGGGTCAGGCAGCTCCACGAGTCTGAGGACAGCATGGACCTTGCTGGGACCCCGCTGTGTGCAGCAGCATTACACAACCCCTCACCCAGATCTGTCAGCGGGCCGAGGGCTGGGGGAGGAGGGGAAGGGGGTGGCGAGGTGGGAAAGTGAAGTGCCGGTGACATCTTCGTGCTGCTGCAGCTATGACTCATCGGGAGGGGGGAGAAGGATGAGAGAAAGCGATAAAGAAAGAAAACCTTGACTGGTTTGATAGGGAGATGAAAGGGAAACGGTGGCTTTTTTAGGGCGGCACGTTTGGCAGCTGGAGGGGATGGGGTGAGAGCACGCTGCCGCGAGGCGTCCCTGCCTCCATGCCCCTGTCCTGGTGTCCCTGCCCCTGAGAATCTGTCCCCCCTCAGGGCTGCATTGGGGTACATGCCGTGGCACCATTCGGAGAGCCCCAGCATCCCCATGGGGACTAAGCAGGAGGAAAGGCAGCGAGCCACCGCTGCACAGAGCCACAAACAGGGAGCAGAGTGCATGCGGTGTGAGGGGAAAAAATCCCTATGCGCTGCTGTCCTCCCCTATGAGCTGCATGCACCCCAAGGTCTGCCTGCCCCTGCACCGAGCTCCAAGCAGAAGGGGTCCCCCAGCACCCCCAGCATCTCACCGCCACGCTGCTACTCACCACTGCTGCACCTCCTTCTCTGTAACTGCAAGAAAAGAAAAGAAAAAATTAAAAAAGGGAAAAAAAAAAGAGGTCAAAATAAATAAAAATAGGAATTGAATGCTTTCGCAGTGCTGAGTGATGCTCCGCTCACTCCAGAAGTCAGTTCCAGGCCTGCAAGCACCTTCCTTGGCTCTCCCCGTGCTTGCTGGGATGCCGTGGGCAAAGGGGCCGTTGTCCTGCCACTGCCCAAACCGTGCTGAGCACGTGGGATGGAGTGAGATGCGGGCATAGCTGTGGCACAGCGTGGGCATGGAGCATCCCATCATAACCCCCGAGGGAGCACGTGAGCAGGGAGCCTGCTGCCAGCACCCCGACTGTCATTTCCCTCGCCTCATGCATCCAAATAGTAATAATAGAAAAGCAAGAGGGCTGAAACGCGCCGGGATAACGAGGCGGAGCGGGGATGTGTCAATGTGCAAACAGCTGATAAAAATAGAGAGCCCAGCACGCCAAGAGATGCCAATTACCTCAGAAGGCAAATAAAAGAAAGCGGGTTTCCATCAGAGAGATTTGCAGCACGCCTGGCAAAAGGCACAGAGCGGCCGGGGGGACTGCAGGGGGTCTGGAGAGGGGAGAGAAGGGGTGGCTGCAGTGTCACAGCAGTGGGTCAGCTGGGGGCTGCGTGGGCAGCACGGGGAGAAGGGCGTGGGGATGCTCAGCACTGGGTTGGGGCACGGGAGGGCCGTGGCTGCGCCACGAGATGGATTTTGGGGACGTTTTGGGGGTCACGGAGGGGACTGTAGGTACCAGCCTGCCAGGTGCTGCTGAAGGCAGCAGGAGGAGGAGGAGGACCTGGTGCAGCTCTCAGCTGTGCTTCCCCCTCTGCGCTATTTCGGTGCCGGGAGCTGCCTTTCAACTCCAGCAGGAAACAATTAAATCTGTGCTTTTTTTAGTACAGGAGAAACGCTGCTAACGACACGCACCGAGTCGGCTCCCTGGCACACGCAGGGCACCACCAGCCCGGGGCACTGCCTGCAGGCACCAACCGGGAGCCCTCAGCATCCGGCAGGGCGGGACCCCCTCGCTCTGAGCTCTACACCTGCAGCGACAGAGCCGGGCGCCCCACCGGCTGCGATGCCCTGCATGGCGCCGATGGAGGACGTGAACACCATCCTTGCTGTGGGATCTATGGCTGTGCAATGTGGGGACACGCCGTGCTCTCGGTCTGGGCACCCCATCCTCAGCACGTCGGGGTGCTGAGCAGTTCCCCGCACACAGCCCGGCACACGCAGTGTCTGTGTGCCGACTGCTGCATTCATTCCCTCCCGCCGGCATCGATCGCGGCGCGATGCTGAGCTGATGCAAATCAATTTGCAGCCATCCAGCATGGGCAGGCTTGACCCCGGGCGCTCAAGGACGAGGGATTACCCGCAGTGCATCCCAGTGGAGCAGCAACCCGCTCTGCGGTGCCCAGAGCACAGCCCTGGGGTGGTGCTCCCCATGGAGCACCGAAAAATAGTGCGCAGAGCAAAGTCTTAATGGATCCCAGGATCCTGCATGATGAAAGGCACCATGTAAAGGCTCACTGCTGGTATTTGTGATGAACTGTAATGCTGGGAGAGGCACTGCCCCAGCACTGCAGCCGCACTCCTGGAGGCACAGCGCTGTATGGCAGCTTTGATGCTGCTGCCCCTTCGTGGTACCCATGACTCCATCCCATCTCCACATCCATCATCCCATCCCACCTCCATACCCAACGGCTCCATCCCATCTCAGCTCCCACTGATGGCTCCATCCCATCTCAGCACCCACTGCAGCCCCCCAGCCCCGCCTCCCACCCAGCAGAACCCCCCTCCCCTCTGCCCGCTCCTCCCCACTACTCCCCTTGGCACATGCAGGGGCTGACAGTGCTGTCACCACCCGCCCTCCGTGTGCCCCCTCCCTTCCCACCACCCAGCTGCTGCTGCAGCAAGAACAGCTCTGGTTAATCATTGCTCCAGCCATTAACTGGTGTTCGCAGGGCTGCGAGGGCAGCGGGGACGCACCATACCCATGCGGTGGGACCAGGGCAGGAATGGGGATGGAGCACTGCAGGGACGCAGGAGAAGGTGCAGCGATCCAGACCCCAACACTTTACAGACCCCTCCTCTCCCTTACTGCTGCTCCCCGAGCCCAGTGGGGTCACTGCTGCCAGAGCAGGAAAGCAGAGTTAATTATTTCCAGCCACAGGCGGCACTCAGCTTCCAGATCGCCAACAAGCTGCCTTCACCTCCGCTGGATGCTCAGTGCAGCACCCAGACCGCACGCTGAGCACTGAGCATGCAGCACATGTGCACACGTGAGCAAAGCGGGCGCTCCCACACGTGATGGGGCACTCACACTTGCACTAATGGTGCTGGATGGGCACTCGTGCAAAAGCCAACTGTTGGACAGACTGCACGCGGGGCACGGGGCACTCACGCACGAAGCATGCGGGTGAGGCCATGCCGACTCGAGGGGTGCTCCTGCATGATGCTATCGGTGCTCGTGCATTTATTGGGAGCTCATGCATGGCCTTATTGAGCCCCCAGGAGTAAATGAGTGCAATTACCAGATCACACACTTGTGCACACACCAATTGGGCGCTCAGGTGAGCGGCTCAGGTGCTCATGTGGAAGTGAATGGGAAGCGGGGGCAGCAGTAACCGCAAATGAGCCCAATGGGCAGAATGCGACCGGGCGCTCGGACGTGCATTAATTGCGCGCTGCCGTGTGCTAATTGGGCGCTCATGCGTGAGCCCATCGGGTGCTGATGCGTATCTCTGCGGGGCGCTCATGCATGAACGGATTGGGCTCTGATGCGCACAGCAACGCGGCGCTGCAGCACACCCTGCAATTTGCGCCCAACACTCCACCCCTCGCCGCGGTGAAACACGTCGTTAAGAACTGCCTGAGGATAAATCTGTTACGAACTCCACTTCCAACATCATCGAGGTGTCCGTGTGCAACGCTGACGGAGCAGGCGGTGGCACCGGCAGGGATCCCTCCCTGTCCCCGGATCTGCATTTCCTGCCATGCACAGAACCGGGGGGGTCCCAGCAGAGCCCCCCCAGCCCAAGCGCAGCCCCCGGCCCTACAGATGGGACCATCACCACGGCCTGAAGGCTCGTGCCTGGGGACTTCGCAGAGCTCCATTTGGTGACGGCAGTCCTTCCATCTGCCCCACGTCAGCGCTTTGGAAATGTGGGTTGCTTGGCCCTGATGGCTCACATTCATTACAATTCTGGATTAAATATGTAACCAATGGCCTGGTTACACATTGCAGAGCTCGCTGTCTTCCTGCCCCCTGGGCTCGGGCTCGGCCCAGGGATCAGGCTGCTCTGGAAACCCTCTCCACTGTGGTGCAGGGGAAGGGGCTGCAGGTCCACATGGAGCAGCCAACCCCACAGACACATCCATGGCTGTCCCAGAAAGAAGGACTTCTGCTAATCCAAATCCTGTGTACCCCTATTTCCACCCCGCTCACCCCAACAGCACCCAGTCCCAGTGAGCGCCCATCCTACAGCATCCCACAGCAAAAGGCTCGACACACGTCGGAAGGTGCACCACCACATCCCACAGCTGAAAGCCACGTGGAGACATCCCCATCCCAAGCCCTGGCAGCTCTGGAGCCAGGCTGCTCCACTCCCACAGGACACACATTGCAGGCACTGGGATGCTCGGGGACACTGGGGGCACAGTGCTGTCATCAGCGCCATTTGCTACTGCCAAGGTGGGAAGTGCAGAGGGAACTGTGTGTGCCTGGCACTGCTCACAGCAGCTGCCATTGGGCTCTGCTGGCTGCGGGCTGAGTGGGGCCACGGCACGGATGGGAAAAACAACACGCAGTTAAAATCCTTTTTAGACCCTATGAAATATTTAAGGGGCCAATGTAAGGCTTTGGAAATTGGATCTGGGACAAAAGCAGCAGAGGAAGGGCTGAGGATGGTCCTCATGTATGGGGATGAATGAATGGTGCTCCCGTCAGCTCCATCCCCAGCGCAGGGAGCCCACGGCACCACGCACTGAGGAGTCATGAGGGGCTGCCCGGGGGGCTGTGTGGGATACGGGCTGCAGCCCTGGCTCTGAGGAAGGCAGGGAGGCACAACATGAGCACGCGAGCATCGCCCTGAGAACAGAAGGAGCGCATCGCGTCCCTCCCTGGAGCAGCCGCTTCCTTTGATGCTGTCGCAGCCTCTTGTTTCACAGCCTTAATTATAACAGCAGCAGCAAAGGTCAGCGCAGTGGTTAAGCAAATCCATTAACGTGTCGGGGGATCTGTGAAATGTGATGCTCCAACGCCGTCGCAGTGGGGCCTGGGGTGCCACCAGCCATGGTCCCCCATGGACACGGGGCTGGGGATGGGGCTGACACCCCAACGCTTGGCAGGGCAGAGGCAGGGCGCGGGCAGTGAGGAGCTCTGCCTGAAAATTGGAGGATTTTCACTCTTTTCCCACAGAATTCAGCCAGCCGCTGCATACCCCGTAACTCCAGATCGACCTGTTTGTAGGTTGCTCTGAATCTAATGCCCATTAATTCAAGGCATTACTGGCACGCAGCGGAGCCAATTCTGTGGTTCATTGTAGAAGAGCAGAAAGTGCCGATGCAGGAGTGAGTTGAAAGTCCACCAAAGAGAGAGCAGTGAGTGGGACACGGTTGGGGTTAGGGTCCCTGGGACCCCAACACAAGTGCTGCAGTCCCATGGCAGCAACTGCAATTGCACACAAGTGCTTTGCACCAGAGAACCATTAAGGTTAGGGAACACCTCTAAGATCGCTCAGTCCAGCCCCAGCCCATCCCACCATGTCCCTCAGTGCCACATCTCTATGGGTCTGGAACACCTCCAGGACAGTGACCCCACCACTCCCTGGGCAGCTGTGCTCTTTCAGAGAAGAAATGTTTCCCAACATCCAGCCTGCACCTTCACTGGCACAACCTAAAGCCATCATCTCTCATCCACTTGCATTCAAGACTTGGACGCAACCTTCCCTGCATCCCAAGACCTTCACAGCAGAACCTTTTGACCTCAGCCACGCAAATCCAGTTCCCAACATTCCCAAATCCCATTCCCAACCCCCATGCTGTGAGCAGACCAGCCACACACCCACATCCCTGCCAGGACGGCGGCTCCCTGAGCCCCACCAACACCTCCCGGGACACTCAGTGCAGCACCCAACGCGCCGTGAGCCACCGCCACGACGATAAAGCACTTCAAGAGCTCTCGGATGAAAGAAAGGCTCTGTGGAAGCACAAAGAATTACATAATTTATTATTCATTATTATTCGGCGCTGGCTCCTCCCATGGATGGAACCTGGGCTGCCAGGAGGGCTGAGCCCTCTCTGCTTCCCCCCATAGCACTGGGGTATGGGCACCCGGAGATGGGTCAGCACAGCTCGGGCAAACAAAATGATGCAACAGAAGGAAATCCCACTGTGGGAGAAATCCCGACCACACTGCAGCCACAGCTCTCACCATCATAGGCGCACCCCTGGGACAAAAGCATTTCCCCACCATCAGCTCCCTGCCAACACCTGTCCAGGGGCAGAAGCACTCAGCAAAAGTAATTCAGTCCAGACACAAGCAGTGGAATGAGCTCAACAAACTGAGCCCGGCATTAGGGATGGCTGCAACTGATGGGCACCATGCTCTGCTGGGAGGTGTTGGGACGCTGCGTGGAGCACAGCCATGTGCTGTCCTGCTTGGGGACACGTGCAGTGCACCTCGGAGGAGGCACAGAGAAGACAGGCACAACCCCACCTGGGAGCAACGAGGACAGGTGGCTTCGAGGAGGTGTGTGGGAAGGGGAGGGCACCCAGGAGGTGCAGAAAGTTGGGAATGGAGCCACGAGGCCACAACCCTGTGCTGGCCTCATCCAGCACTGAGGATGTGCATTCACTACAACGGGTGCCAGCAGGACCTGCAGCCCGTGTGCCCTACGGGGCAGCACCTTCCCAGCACGGACACAAGCACGGAGTGGTGCAAAATGCCCAATGCAGCACCGCCGTGCTCAGAGCTGAGCTGAGCTCCGGGGCTGTGCCCCCACGCCTGCCCCCCTCCCTCTGCACAGTGACAGGAGCAGCCCCGAGCGCGGGGGTGTGCAATGCACCAGCGATGCCTCCTCTCCGTATGGAAGAACTCGCTGCATCCTCATCTATTGCCTTTTTGGGTAAGCGCTGCCGTGGGACTGCAGCAATGACAGCGGGAACGCTCGCAGGTCTGGCGGGGCACGGAGCCGGGTCTCCGCTTAAAGCAAATGGGGGTGAGCGGGGAGGGGAATTCGGAGCACCGGAGCCTTTGTTTCCTCGGCGCATCCTTCAGAATGGAACAAAATAAAGGCGGTTTTGCTCAAAGCGGATGGTTCGGGCATCGGCCGCGAGAGTGAGGTTATAGGGGGGGATCCGAGGGGACAGGCGCTCGCTCGGGGAGCAGGACGTTAAAGCAGACACCCGTCGCGCGGCGCTCGGAGCGAAACGACAAAGGAACCTCCGAGAAACGCACCGAACTTCGGGAGCCGCGGGGGCAGCGCCGCCCGGGGGTGGGTCGGGCCGTATGGGGCTGCGGAGCGGGGCCGGGGGGGTCGACGCACGGCAGCCGGGGGGGAGCAGGATGCGGCCCCGGTCCCGCGGTGCCGGATGCTGAGCAATAGGCCGCGGAGCGCAGCGTTTGCGGGAGAGCCCCGCGCTGCCCTGCCTGCCTGCCTGCCTGCCCCTCTCCATGTTTTCTCCCTCCTCCTTCCCGGCTCAGCGCGGAATTCTCGCAACAAAGCCGGGGCTGAGCCTGCGCGCTGCGGGAGGGGCCGTCCCCGCCGCGGTACCCGCAACCCCGCGAGCATCCGCGGGGCGCAACCGCCGCTCCCCCCTATCCCCCCACCAACCCCAAATCCGGGGCCGCGCTGCTCCCCTCTTCCCCCCCCTTCACACCGCGGTCAGGCCCCGCTATGCACTCACAGTACGTTTTCCTGGTCAGCTCCTCCACAACTTCAGGCTTCAACTTGCTGTTGGATTTCCCCATGGCGATGCGGAACGGGCTCAGCGCGGGGGCATGGAGGGCTGCGGGGCCGGGAGCGGGGCGCGGAGGGCCCTACATCCCGGGGAGGAGCGGAGCGGTGCGCTCTTTGTTGCCGGGCTTCGGGGCTGCGGAGCTGCGGGGCCGCTCTGCGCCTCCGCGCGGCCGCTCCCGCCCCTCTCCGCGCTCCCTCCGCGCTCCCTCCCCGCCCTCCGCGGGTTGGGGTGCGGGGGGGGGCCGCCGAGCTCGGCCCGACGCCGCCGGAGCTCAATGGGAGGGAGGGAGGAGGGAGCGGGCTCTTGTAGGGCGGCGGTGGGAGGGAGGATGCTCGCCCAGGGCCGGAGGATGCGGAGGGAGAGAGGCGGCGATGTGAGCGCAGAGGGGGGTGCGGGGTGGGAGTGACCTTGGGGGGACGCACCCGGATGCAGAAGGGCCCCCCCCGGTGCCGGCTCCCCGCTCTCACGCCGGGATCCCCGCTACGAGCCTGCCTTCATTCATCGCGCAGCGCGCGATGCAGCCCGAGCCCCATCCCTCCCGTGCACCCAGCCGGCGGCGGGGCCGTGGCACAAAAAGCCGAGCTGTTTTCCCCACCTCAAAACCAGGCAGGGCTGGACGCCCCTACCGCAGCTCCCCGTGTGTGCACGCACTGCCCTGAGCCGCGCTGATGCACACGATAAACACGGCTCCCTTCCCGCCCGTGTTGCAACGTAGGCCCCGCCAGAGCTGCCCGGGCACGCCGGGCTCCTGTAGCAACAGCCAGGAGGAACAAACCACAGATCTGCGCTTGGATACGGCAAAACCCGTCTGCAGGGCTGCGGGCAGCGCAGCGCCCGGGTGGCTTTTTGGGACAAAGACCTTCCTGCCACCCACGCGCAGGCCACAGCCTTGTTAGCTCGGTGGCCAAAGCTGCTGCAAAAGGCCCCGTGCATCCCCTCCCTTCCAGCAAAACCTTCCAGCCCGTCTTTGCAATGCTCTCCTTTCGGCTGTGTGCGCCGAGCTGTGACCGTGTTGCAGCAGGGCTGTGCTGAGCGTGTGCAGTGTGGCACGGCCCAGAGCAACCAGAGAACAGCCCACTGGCCCCGCACAGATCAGGCACTTCAGCACGAGCTCTGCTGCTGCAAAAGTGATGCGAAAGGGATTTAATTCTATTTAAAACTCTCCCCTGCCTCCACCACTGAGAGAACTGAATAGAGAGCTCAGATCTCACCGAGGAGAAAAGTAATTGGAAACTGTGCAAGCCATCCACTTTCTCTAATTATTAGCTTGAACCTTGCCGTTGCTTAAATAACAGCACCGGTGGCAGTTGCTGGGAGGCAGCAGAAGGCAGCCCCAAAACCAACACGGCGGGAGCTGCGGGCGGGCAGCGCTGTGCAGGGCTGGGACAGAGCACTCTGTTCCCTTTGGGCTTTGCTGGGAGCTTCCTTGTGCCCCAGGAACAGGGCAGCAGCGGGGAGAGCTCAAAGCATGGGGGAGGAACGCGCACACACGAGATTAATTATATCAACTGCAAAAAGAGTGGCTATTTTAAGGTTAATGCTTAACGATCCTGAGTCAGGCAGAAGAAAAGCCAAAGGAAAGCAGAGGCAGCAGCGTGGCCGCTGCGCAGAGGCCGTGGTTGAACTGGCACAGCCAACCCCCAAACAGCTGCTGCTTGGAGAGGGAGGGTGAAAAAGAATTCCAGCGGAATGAGTTCAATTTCCTGGTGTAACAGCCACAGCAGGCGGCAGGCATCGCACAGCGCCCATCCTATCCCGGGCTGCTGGGTGCAAACTGCCCTCGCTACAGCAGCGCCACGGCCAGGTCTGTGCCCAGGGACATGGGGCTGGGGGCAGCACCAACGGGACCCCACAGCCCTCAGGAATCAGCCTTCGTAAGCCCAAGCACGGCGGCACGAAGCCCAGCAGCTCTCCGGGGGCTCTCGCTGTTACAGATTCATTTCAGATAGCGTGGCTTTAGACAAAACAGCAGAAATGAAACAAATCAGGTCAGCGGGGAAACGGGAGCAGCAGCGGAGCCTGCAGGCTCTGCTCCCAGGGAGCGGAACTGCAGACGTGGAAAGCACGGCCGAGCTCTGCAAGTCGGCACAGCCGTACAAAGGCTGTAGGAGTGACAGCAGCCCATGCGCTGAGCAGCACAGTTTGCTACGCTGGTAATTTCTCTGCTCAATTCTAGTGTATTTTTTTTCTAAAGACTGTTCTCTTCGGAGCCCGCGGGGCTGTCATTGTGATGCCGATGTGGGAACGCGGAGGGGTGGCTGCGGGAGGCAGCAGCTGGGCTCGGTGTCCCCGTGCAGTGAGCAGCTGGCTGAGACAAAGCCGAGCAGGAGGCGGTGGGGCGATCCTCGGTGGCACGCTGGAAATCACAGCTGGCACCTGGGAGAACACCATCCCTCCTGCCGCGCAGCAGCCGCCTCCTCCAGCCTTCAGATGCTGCTTGAGAGCAGGCAGCACGCGCTTGTTCGGGATGGAAAGCGAAAGGCTCCGTGCAGTGCAACGACAACCAAGAGCACAGCTGCAGCAGCTTTCTGCAGCACAGACCCTCCAGCACCCACCTGCAGCATCACAGGGCTCGGAGAGGCTCCGCAATCCCTCTCAAGCACACAAAACCGACTTGCACCTATTTCTCTAATTTTACTGCCCTAGGAGGTTGTGCTGCGCCCTCCCCTAACGCTGCTCTGATTCACAGCACCGCACAGGCACTGTGGGACTGGTAAATGCCAGCAGGTTTTATGCCAGCAGGTCTTTCTGCTGAGTTCGTGCAGCAGCAGTTCAAACCTGACTTACCCGGAATACAGATGAGGGAGCACAGGTAGCAGCTTCGTCCTAACGCAGCACGTTCCTGCTCCTCCCAGGTAGCAGCCACGCTCACCCAAGCTATGTGCAAGGTTTAACAGCCAAACAAAAACGAACCCCTAAAGCAGAAATTACGCATGCAATATGCTTCACACAGAGATAAGCAAATGGAAGGAGAGCGAGCCGGCGTTCAGTCCAGCTCACAGCTGATAAGGGACTGCTCCCTACAGTACGTTTAGCAGTGATTTGTCCAGTCCACTGTTCATTATCTGAAAGGACACAGAACTTCCTCCGTTCCTCCGGGGAAGATTGTCTGTGGCCAAACCATCTCGTTGGCAGAAGGCTTCTCCTGACGTCTTGTTTTCCTCTGCTTTCGTTTCATCTCATCTCTGCACATCGCAGCCCTTGAGCCACGCTAATGAATTCCCAGTTCGTTTCTGCAGTTTCTCCCCATGCAGCCATTTTGTACCGCGCTACATCATCTCGGCTCTCTAATCACCATTTAGACAGGCTTAGAGCTTTAATTCTTGTAATCTTCTGTCACTGCCCGCCTCTCTCATCTCACCACAGCCATCCACTGCAGTCCCACCAGTTTGGCCAACACAAGATGCATCCCAAAACACAAAAGTTGGGTTTCTTCCAGGAGATGCAGATCGATATCTTCATTCATAGCAAGGTGTGGGGTTCCTTTTGCAGAGCAGCTCTATGGGAGAGGCATTTTCAGGCATGCTGAGGCACTGACAAATGCTCTTCCACACCCCCTGTAAGAGCAGAGGATGCATCTGTAGGGTGACAGATTGCCATTGGGCTGTGCCACCCTGCAACAATGGCTCAAAATCACAAATGGTAAAGCAGCTCAGTCTCCTGAGACAGAAACCTCACGTTTACCCTTCGTGCAGGAGACCCCCGTTGCAAACAATTCCTGCCACTGAGGATGCTGGAAGTCTCTGGCCAAGCTCAGTGTACCCATCCCAAGAGGGAGCAGTAACGAGTTCTAAGCCACCCACTCCATTCCGATCCTGACCTACACCATTTAGCACCACTGCAACAGTCCCACCCTGCAAACCTGTTTATTTTGTTCAGCTCTTCCTGATAAGATGACAGGAGTGATCTTATGCACTGCGTCTCGACCATCCCATCAGAAATATTCCACGCGGGAGAACAGTCACAAGGAGGCAATGTCACCCGAAGTGCATTTAGTCCCATGGATGAGAATGGAGAGAAGGAATGGATGACGTGCATTTCTTATTAAGACACATGAAAGCCTTTGGCTCCTAACTGAGGAGCCCAGTATCAGGATCAGCTGTGCCAAATACAAGCTGCATTATTACCTCTCTGTTCAAAGCAATTTGTCTTTATTGACCACTCACCATACAGGGCACTACAGCACAGTCCTGCTCATTAGAGTCTGCCAGTCAGAAGGCAAAAGAAGGCAAAAGCAGGATTTAAAGAGAAGGCAGATCTTTGCAGTCATGAAGATAACCTTGCTAGAGCTTGAGCACTGACAGCAGGCAGCCTGGATTGCAGCAAGGAGCAGCAAATGATCAAGGCAGCTCAGAATTTCAGATGCTAACAGAAAATCCTTAAAGCAGGTGGAACCATTTACCTCCTCTGGACAGAGGAAAACCTAGAAACCTGGATATAAACACAACATAGTCAGGAAGGCTTCATTAGGGCTCCGGCACTGGTCATTTTTTGCCCCTGTATAAGTCTACCAGACAGGCCCTGCTTGCAACTGACCATAACTACTAGGAGCTGTTACAATTGGAGGCTCCCCCTCTCACTTTGAGAGAGCAGCCAAATCAGGATTCTTTCTGTATATCCTACACTTAGTTTCAAGCTCAAGTGAGTCCTTCCACCACGAAGCCCTACGTTACACACCCCTCCGCTAGCATTTTGCCTGTCATTACAGCTGAGCTATTCTGGGTCCAGTACAAGCAGCTCCACTGCAGCCCTGTGCAGTGCAGCAGAGATGAGTTTGGATGCTGCCACTGTAAGGGGCCAAATGCAGAGTGATAAAGCAGATGTGTGGTTTGGAGAAAGCAAGCATCCAAGAACTACCTGCATGAGATAGATGCAGGCTGTCCCAGTGGAACTATCAGCCATCCCCATCATATAAAGTTTGTTTTATTCTACAGCAGGCTATTTAGTCCAAAAAACATGTCCTTTTTACAGTTCAGTTCCATGGTAAAACACCACCCACCCAAAGGCTTGAGGCAATGCAGAACTGCCTGTTTGGGATTTGCAGGGCAGAGAACATCTATTTCTGGCATTACCCCTCCACGGTAGCTTGAGAACTATAGGATAAACTGTAAGAAACATTGTGAAGACCTACATCCTGTGATGAGGGGCATATGCTGTGAGGAAGCTGGCGGACTGTTAGGAAAAGCACTTCATAGAAACACTGCAGACCTCATCCCTGCCAGCACAGCCAGTTTGCAGAACTAAAAATGCACGGTCAGAACTGACATCTCATGAAGGAAACAGCTGGAAAAGCTCCCAAACACCCCGACTCTAAGCCTGAATCAAACAGCTCCCTCTTCCACAAGGGCAATGGTAATGGAGGTCCTTCTGCCTGGGGAGAAGGCAGCTCAGGGAACACCTGCAGCAGCCCAGAAAAAAAAAAAACAACCAAACAATAAAAGAAAAAAAAAAAATTAAAAATTAGACCAAAAACCAAAGAAAAAAAAAAAAAAAAAAAAGAAGAAAAGAAAAGGGAAAAAAAGGCTCTGAAATCAAAAGGTCATCTTGGTTACTCGCAATTCAGAAGCAGAAAACAAGATGCATTAAACTTTCTAGTCATTCAATCTTTATTTTATACATTTGATCACAGCAGGGAAGCCAAGTTGCACAGACCATCCTGATTTATATCTACTTTGCTTCTCTCCAAATACTGCTTGCTGTTCTTTTAATAAAGCTTAAAAAATACTGAAAAAAAAAGTTATTTGTGCATCTGAACAAGAACAGAAGAAAAGGCATTTATAGGTCACCAAAACCCTGGAAGAGGACCTTACTGTACAGGGAAGCCTGAGCTCTTTTGGAGATCATTTACTAAATGAATTCAGAGCTACATTGTACAAGGTGCCCTAAAGCTGCTTAATGACACAAGAGGATCTGGAATTAATTATTAATAGGTACTGAAGGGAAAGGAAAGCCATTTAGACCCATCCTCTGTTTTGACAGAACAGGTCCCAGCCCCACGCTCAGGTATCCTAGCTACAGGAGGAAGTGCTGCTGATAGCGTGGAGGTCAGGCTCTACTTCATCACACAGAGAGCAGAACACCAGGTGAAATCCCACAGGGAGATATTTATTTAGAATCGTCCTTTCTACAGGATTGCAGCAGTCAGAACATAAGTGGGTTCTTAAGCCAGCCAGCCTACAAGGAGCGCCTTTCTTCCTCAGCCACTTTCTCCTGGTTCCATCAATTTACACGAGTGTAACATCTCAGTATTTTTCTTACCCTGTTCCACCCACTTGCAAGTACATATCACGTGGAGTTCTTACAGGATCACTGCTATTTCCAAGCATAAAACTACACAGGGGGGGAAAAAAAACGCACAGCTTCCTATATATCTCTAAGTAAAAGTGATTAATAAGCCAAAACAGCATCATACCCAGTGGCTACAAGAAAAGCCAGTTTAAACTGATCGAGCAGTCAGCCCCAGGGAACACACAGGAACATTGGTCAGGCGCCCCCGGGGAGCAGCACCTCAGCCCTCATGGAACACTCAGGTTGCTGGAGTGACACACAAGGGCACAGGTTTTGGACAGTCTAAGCCCAGTAAGGTTTCACACATCACCGCACCTCCCACCCACTGCACAACTCCAGGCTTTTTACAGAAGTGAAAAACGGGGAAGCGTTTGATGATTGAAATGGAGGTCAGAAGGCAGAATCAATAAAACACATTTGCTTTAAAGTAACAGCAGTCTGTTAGCTATTGTTACAGGTCAAACTGAAGGAGACAAAGCAGGCAGACTGAAGGAGCTTCCTCCAATACCTGCACTTTTACCTGATTTTTAAGAGCTATGCAACTTCAGTTCTCATAGAGCTCAACAGAACCTACAAATACCCAGTATTTGCTTCTAATGCAGCCGGGCAATTGTCAAACAGACACACCTTGTCTATTTGTTTGCCGCTGTTCAGCCTGCATTTCTCCTCTTTAAGAGAAGAGTACCATAAGGAAAAAGAAGTGTTAACACATGAAGAGTCTTCCATTGAACTCCAGCGCATGCTGGAGCGATTAGGACATGTCCCCTTTGTGTCCAGAAGGAATGTTACAGTACTTAGCAACACAAGGTGGATGCACACTCACGCTACAGAGAGTCCACCACCTGGCTTAGAAAAATACATCTTCCACGTTACAAGCTCCAAGACAAAATACTGCAATGCAGCAAATTTTTACAACACGCTCCCAGGGTACGCCGGCGTGGAAATCCAGGAACAGGGCACTCAGCTGGAGAGAAACACCGAGCAATGTGCTGTACAGATCACAACACGCCGAGTTAGATGACAACATTAAAGAGCAGCTTAATAGGACAGCGTGTGGCTTCTTCAACCAGAACTGCTACGTTTTGAGGAAACAGTAGCGACGTTCCAGATGACCCCATTATGTCTTCCTTTCTTTTAATACTTCTCTTGATGAACATCAAGGAAAATGTTTTCAAGTCTGAAGAATGCAAGAGCCTGGCAGCTGTGCTGCAAGGAGGTTTCCTATGGAAGACAGCTTGCTTAACAGTCAGAGCAGGAAGGAGGAATGCATAGAGGCATCTGCATGTCACCATCAGTAGGGATTTACTGGGGCATAGGCTGCATTACAACCCAAGAGTGAAGCAGTCTTGTTCCTCTCTGCGGAGGATGCTGAGTACTCCACAGCAGCAACGTGTGTGAATGCATTCACAACCATTTATTCAGAATTGCAGCAGGGGTCCCTTTCCAGGACCCCTGTCAGCTACACTGCTGTATACTCAGTGACTGCTTTGGCTGTTCACTTCAATAAGAGGCAGACAAGAAAGTAAGGCTCTGTCCCAGGATGATCTGTACAGCCATGAGCAGCTCTTCTACTTCCCCCGCCTGTGAAGGGCAGAGTTTCCTACCAGACAGGTGCACTCAGCATCTGAGAGGTGAGCACTGTGATTATCCTGCCTGGTGAGCCCCTAAGCTGCTCCTTTTCGCTAGTAATAGGAATCATGCAGATGTGGGCTTGCTCTGGGAGGAAGGGGGAGGGAGCAGCCCCCCCCGCTGCTCTGTGGCACAGCACACTGCATGCTGTGCACAAAGCACAACTGCAGGCGCCCTCTCCATCCTCCAACATCACAGCCACTGTCTGATCATGCAACACTCAGGGACAGATTTTTCAACCCACTCTGAGGACTTCTACACTGAAAAGTGCAAATTCACTTTGGAAATGGCTGCACTAAGAAAATGGATCACTGTTTTTTGACTTGCTCACCCATGTTTTGTTTCCTTATTAATGAATAAGACTGACTAGTCCCTGCTGTAGTGCATGATGCTGGCCAGCACTAAGTGCCAGCTGAAGCTGATTGTACAGCTGACTGCTAAGGCTCAGGTCTGAACTTGGAACCAGCTCTAAGAACACCACTTTCAGAGGGCCACCACCAGTTTTTGTGCCAAGACAAAAAGAAGTCACCAATTTTTTGGCCTCTGAGTAGGAAGGCAGGGTGTTGGTGGACATACCTACACTTGATGCAACTTCAGCAAAAAAGCAAACACAAAAAAGAAACCTGAGATGAAGGTAAAAGCATTTGTTCTATCAGTGATTCACTGATGCTGAAGTACAAAGAGCCAGCTGCCAGAGCCAGCTTGACACACACCAGGACCCCAGCACGGCCACCAATGTTTTGGGAGTGAAATGCCACCCCCATTAGAATTTCCAATTTCATTCAGAAATTACATTAACGGGTTCTAAGACATCATCATGTCCACGTTAACAACGCATTATTGCACTTCTGCTTGTGATAGTAAATGCTCACCTCTCACATCCCTCCGTGCCAACTGACTCCGTGTCTCCAGCGGACAACTCTGAACAAGGCAGCCCTCTGGATACAGACAGTGATACTTCCCCAGGGACAGAGCAACTGTGCAAAGAACGAGAGGATCCAATTTGCAGGTATTTAACCATATGATGTGCTAGGGCTGCCTACGTTTGTTTCTAGTCCAATTTCTCAAGTCTCAGCTACGAAATATGCAAAAGAACTTTCTATACAGAAGGCTCATCGATCATGTAACAGCCTTTCTTGTGGTGTAGCCTCTGTTTTCACTTGAACTGTATATTTGCAAAACAGTGACAGCAAAAGCCAAACCACCATTGCTGCAATTATTGTGTAGTTCCAAGCCAAGGAAGAAAATAGAGGGCTCTGCACCAAGATAAGAGGGTTATTCTCATGCTTTATCTGAAAACAGTTCCAGGTATCAAAGCAGGCAGATTAATTTCTACTACTTCCATGATGAATAAAATCAACACCAGGAAAAAGAAGTTGCAGTCAGAAAACAGTGCTGCTCTTCAAACAGCAAGTCTTGGTACAGGCTTCTGGCTATGAGCTCTACATCCCACACTGAAGACTAAGAAAGAAGTGGCTCAGCATTTCAACAAACAAAAAAAGCAACTGCACAAAATAAAAATCCCACCCTCTTCTTAAGTTAAAGAATGAGAAAAAGCAGCCATGGAAGTCCTTCCACCGGTTGTGCCCCAGAGATGTAGTCCCTTCAGTCAGAAAAGAAAGAAAAAGCAAATTCCCAAGTGAGTTTAAGAGATGTTGGCACATCTGAAGCTCTATGAAGACGCCTATCCCTGTTACTGACAGGAGCACTTTACTCAACAGGTACATCTTAACAGCTCTACATAAAGATTAAGGTTTCATTGGGTCAATGAGTTATACTTGATTTATTTTTCTTAGAACTCATCCTTGTTACATCAGTGAACCACTCCTATCCTCCTACAAACTAACAACCAATTGCTACGCCTCACTACTACAGCTACAGGCACCAG
This sequence comes from Pavo muticus, assembly GCA_016647715.1. Lineage (NCBI taxonomy): Eukaryota > Metazoa > Chordata > Aves > Galliformes > Phasianidae > Pavo > Pavo muticus. The sequence continues at coordinate 4,720,760 of JACDJE010000064.1, forward strand.
GGTGCCTTTCGAGCAATACCAGAAGGCTAGAGCTGAAACACACACAGCATTTGTAACATGACTCCAAAGACCACACTGCAGATTTGCAGCTGATAGTTAAGACTTGTGTATTCCAGCCATAATTCACTCCTTTTCTGAAAACAAAAATAAAAACCACTTAGGACTGGGAGTTGCAGTTGCCTGGTTTTGACAGCAACACCATTCTGAGCAGTTCAGCTCATCTCAAACAGCAATGCCACTGTCCTACACGGCCAGGGAGTTATACGTAGCCATCCAGAGAGGCAAAGCAACTCAGAACAAGGGAGAAGCAGAGATTTATGCTGCAGTACATTTGCTGGTTTGACTTCCATTGGAGGTTCTGGTACTCTTACACCGTACCAGGGAATATCTTCTGAAGAATCTTGAAAGTATTTTAGAATGTAGAACCAAGTACTCCGGGTCATGGCTTGAAATTCCATGTTTAAGAAAGCATGGCAGACCCCTAAAAAGCAGGCAGCAGTCCTACACCTCATGTATTTCCCGTCAGGTGGGTGCGAATCAAGAGCAATCCTATGAGCAGTGGAGAATCTACATGAAAGCTTACTGTGCTACAAGTTAGGGCTTTAATGGAAAACAGTCGCTTGCTTCCTACGTAGCAATACATTTGAAAACCTGACATACTCAAGTAAAAGCCTGCACAAATTAGACAAGACACTTATCAACGTTCCAACTGATGTGAGGACTGATGTCACCTGATCCAGTAGCCCACTTAGTCTTAAATAACTGCAGCTGTTTCAACTCATTTGCTTTGCAATATTTTGTCCAAGCCAAAAGGAGAGTTTATATTAAAAAAATACTTACACCTCATCTTCTTTTCCCCACCTTCTGTGACACCTTGCATTTCCCAGCATACATGTTACTTAGCATGTGTATATATATGTATGCACACTGTATAAAATATAGACTTGACGTACACACTAAAGGTCTCTCTTCACATTAGACTTGCACATTCTGAAGAATGCAGCTGCAAATAATTCAGAATACCAAACTGATCCAGAAAGGGGAAAAAAGAATAAGCTGCCCCAAACCCCTAGGAAAGCTTCACACTCCTTGCAGGTACCAAGAGATGCCTTTGTTTTTTCTTTATGATCAGAGGAATAGTTAGATTTCTGCACTGCTTTGCTCCCCCTTGACACACCCAACTCTGCAGTTTCAGTGTTGGAAGTGCTAAATGCTCCCTTTCCACTGAAAGTAATATTAATAAATTAAAAAAGTTTCTGTGAAAGTGCTGCCTTAGTCCAGTCCATCATGCTGTGCTTTCCCACTCGCCCCGTGGCTCTGCTGAACCATTCACCACTTTCTTGACCTTCTTCATGCCCTCCATTACTCCAGAAGTTGTCACCCTGGAAGAGAAAGAAGAAATGTCAGAAGAGAACTTGAGCTGTAACATCAATTTCACCAATAGCCCGTGCTTTTCCTGCACATATCAAATAACACTTCTCCTGAATGTCTCTTTATCCAGATCTACCAGTCTGCCTGTTCTCTATTTCCTACTGCTACCATTTTGCAGACCAGATATTGTTCTGGACACACCACTGTTGGGTGATGAGTCTCATGACTCCCCATCTGCCATTAAAATAGACAAACATAGGTTGGCTCACAGCTTCCCATTCAGACTGGGTGTCTAGGTGTAGCACCTGAAACAAGCATTTAACACATTTGTATCAGCAGAATGAGTGCAGCTCCATAGTTAAAAAACTTCTTCTTATGGTGGAGCAGATGAAATGATGGACTAGTAATAGATAACATCTAAACAGCACTCAGCTTGGAAGTTTCCTTACATGAAACCACAGCATCATCCAATTATTTCTCTCATGCTAGGGAATACCCTATTGAGACAGTATTAAAGACACTGCAGTGGAATAAGCTTTACAGTATTTGCTCATATTTGGAGATGTATGGGGTTGTTACCTTGACACCAGCTGTTTATATGCTACAGCTTAAGCAGCTTGCCTAGAAACTTCTACTCTATAGCTGAACACCCTTAACTCTGTGCATTAGACTTGCTTGTGCATTTGACATGGTTTTCTAAACAGGAACAATGTATTACACAAGTTCACACATCACAGATGGTGCCCCAAGTGATAATTACTAGCTTAATGCACACCAGCTCCGTTCATGGCAAAACCACTTAATGAACAGCAACAAAACATGAGAGGTCATTCCAGTTATACCAATCCAAGTCAAGGATAGTGATAGGACAAGGGGGAATGGTTTTAAACTGAGACAGGGGAGGTTTAGGTTAGATACTAGGAGGAAGTTTTTCACCCAGAGGGTGGTGACGCACTGGAACAGGTTGCCCAAGGAGGCTGTGGATGCCCCATCCCTGGAGGCATTCAAGGCCAGGCTGGATGTGGCTCTGGGCAGCCTGGTCTGGTGGTTGGTGACCCTGCACATAGCAGGGGGTTGGAACTAAACGATCATTGTGGTCCTTTTCAACCCAGGCCATTCTAAGTCTGTATTTGTCATGGCAATCTGACTAGTGAACTACAAAGCCATGTAATACTGTTCAAATACCAAACTCATCTGTTTATCCAGCTAGAACAGCGCCACCACTCTCAGAACTACCCTGGCTATCCAACAAGCTCTTCAACCCTGCATCTTCCTCCCTGAGCACACAAAACAGGCTATCCACACACACCAGACATTTGCTCCATTATTTTGCACAGTATGACTCTCATTCCGCACATATTTTTTCCTACAAATGTTCTGCAAAGGTTGCTGTGGATGCTGGAAGTAACAGTGCCAACAGCACCGTGCATTCACAAGGGATGCCTGGAAGCATACATAAAACGGCCCTGTTTGATGCTGCTGCTGTCAGTATTTACAGCACCTGCTGTTTACCATGTAAGAGTATCTGATCAAAATAGCTAACAGAATCTTCACAGCATTACCCTGGGGGAGAAGTCATCTTCAGAAACACTCTTCTGATATCACCCTTAGTCCCACATTACATATCAGCTCTAAGAATAATTTACCCAAACAAAAACCAGTGCATCCTGTGATTCTTAGTGGTGACACGACTGGGACTGCCAGTGGTTGAGGCACTTCAGAGCGGGTCTAGATAAGCTTAATGTCTGAGGGAATAGGAAGGGCCAGGAGAGCATAGATTGAATACCAATTTTATTCCCTACCAAAATAAAATGGGAGAAAACAAACAGGCTGCTTAAGGACGATGGAATTAGTAAACATTTGCCTGGAAGAGATCACATCATGCTTTTCAGAACAGAGAACAGATAGGTCTCATAAGTTCTCCTCAATTACAATAGCTTTCCCACAGTCACATAGGAAGAATCTTGGGAAACATGAGCTAGACAAAACTATCAACACGAAGGCATAACTAATTGGAAAAACATGCATTGAGATGTACTTAATGGTTTCCTGTCAGAAATGAAAGAACACCGAGTGTGGTTCCAGAGAGGTCTGTCCTGGGTTCACTTCTACTCAATATTTTCAGTAATTGCCTGGGTAATGGAATAGAGAACTTGCTTATTAAATCTGCAGAAGACACTAAGAGCCACATATTTGAGAACAGGACCAGAACACTGAAAGGCTCTGGCAAAATGAAGTAAGTAATGGTCTGAAAATTATGGGACAGTGCAGAAAAACAACTGTGAAGTTTACTCTGCAGAAATAACTGACTTCATAAGTACAGAATAAGGAACTAAGTGGTGATTCTTCAGGGGCGAGCTTAAGATTACAATGGACTACAAACCAAGAGATGAGCCACTGCCAAAACAATTCAACAGCAATCATACTGGGATACACAAATAGATGTTTTGCTCATGTATGACACCAAAGCAGTGCTAACACTTGACTCACGAGTAAGACTCCACCAGGCACACAGTCTAGATTTTAGCACTGTACTTTATCAAGAAGATGGCAAAACATCAGAGGTTACAGTCAACAGGGAATGACCCATTTCCTACATTCATGGAATGAGACAAACAGATACACAATGAAAGTGAGATCTGGGGAGCTGGGTGGATCCCTCAGCAGCTAAAGGCTGCTCACCTGGTAAGTGCTGTTCTCAGGCCAAGTGAGCAGTGCAGATCTTAAGGCCTGATTTTGTCTGACTGCTCACGTACAACAGGAAATTCTCCTCCCTCTCAAAATTAGTTCAGACAATGTGTTCTAAAGCCCATGAAATAAAAGGTCACAGCACTATGGTCAAGATCACAGCAATCCTCATTCGAATGCTCTGAGCATTAGCTGAACTTCAGCTCTGACCTGCAATACTGCAAGGAAACATCCCCCAACAGAACACTTGGCTGAATTGCACTTCTGCATTTCAGTCATTGCTGAAATGCAACAAACCCTTCCCACTAAACCACCTCTCCAGAGAGAACTTCTGTGGCTGTCAGAGGGAAGGAAAATCACTTCTAACAAAGAACATCATGAATCAGTCTGCCATGAAGCACAAACAGAGAGAAGGCAGAGCAAAGCAACCCATCAGGACTTCAAGTCTCCGCACAGAACAGGCTGTCTCATGACAGGGAGAAACTCCAGATCCCAGGGCACAAGCAAAGGTAGGTCAGCATTAACACAATGGTTCACTGTGTTGAGGCTGTTTGGGGTGTTAAGAAAATACAAAGTCAGTCTCCACACACTCAGCAAAATGGATTTACTCAGTTAAGCATCAAGGGTTATCCCTGCAATCCCTCCTTCAGTGGAAATATCTTAACCCCACACACACTTATGAACGTGATCTCAACTCAGATTGTAGAAGAGCTCTTTGCTACCTAACATCTAAAGCAGTGATTATTAAGCTAACTAAATAGCTTACTGCAAGAGTAAAAAAAACCCCACACAACTGCTTCCTCTCCCCTTCCTCACCCCACTTCATCTACTGTACAGTTAATTTTTGTGTCCATGTCCCAGGAATGGCATTAGGACTGGAAGCCTGACAACTGTTCCTGCCAAGTGCGGCTGCACCTTTTCAGACAGAGTACTTTAGTCTAACAAACTGTCAGCAACAAGCCCACATACTGACAGAACAGGCTCGAGAGGCTGCCCAACACAGAATACACAGAAAGGCACTCTGTTGATGATGAATGGCTATTGACCCTACTTGAAAAAGAACAGACTGGTCCTTAGTTCAGGTTTAGTCATCCTCTCTTCTCCACCAGGGCAGCTTCTATTGAGCCTGGTATAACTGAAAGGAAAGTCCTGTAACATTTGTGGAAGCTTTCTCCCAAGGTAGAGCATGTTAGTTGGAGGGAAAAAAATCAACTTTGCAATCCTTTGCAAGTCACCTTCACTGCTCTTCATTTATAGGATATTTTCAGATATTACTACAGAGGGCAGATTTGTGCCCCACGCTGCATCTCTCACAGGCACTTACTGCTCAGATTTTACTTTGTTTTAAACCCTGCAGATTGCAACACTGTCCATTGCAATATTTACATTTCCTGCCAGACAGAGCTTTGTACAGTTTGCATTGCACGAAAACTGGCGTTAAACTAAAGAGCTGCACTTAAAAGCATCCTTCTTGCTGGAAGAAGAGCAAGGCTGGAAGTCAGGCACGGTGACCTTTGAGCTCTCCCCTCTGTTGGCTATATTGAGCCTCAAGTAACTAAATGCTTCTGCAGCAAGTGCTTTTGAAAAGAGGATTAAAAAATTAAGTTAGAAAAACCCACCACCATAAAGCCTGGAAAGATGGCAGAACACCATGAAGACAAGTCAGTATTTATCACATGACAGACAAAACACTCATACAGTGGTTACTCAGGATACAGTCAGGCTCTTAGTCACTTGCTCAAATAAAGCCTTGACGTTTTTTTTCCCATAGAAACAACATTTAATATTTATAAAAGCAAAAATAAGGCCAGCAAGATCAAATCAAGAAGAAATTTAATACACTTGCATTGCAGTGCTTCACCTATTACAGGAGATTGTAAACCACGCTTCCCAAACACATGTAAACTTAACCTCCCTGCTGCAGCCAGGGGAGAGAGCACACAGCACTCAGAGATCACCCTCTGCCAATTGCCCACATGGAATAAAACTCACGGTGAATCAGATGAGAACAATTCCAGCAAGGCTAAGGGGAGCAACCCACAAGGCACAACAGTGGAAACTCCAAATGTAAAAGCACAAAGCGCCTTACTAGGAAGAGGCTCACAGAATTCTATCCTCAAGTAACATCTGCACCCCTCTACTGCAAGATATAAATCACCCCATTCGATCACTCAACTTCTCTAGGCTCGTTCCTGGCAGGCTCTCTGAAACTGGGCAACGTCTCCAATCCAGTGAAATCACTGTATGTGCAAGGATGCTTATTATTAGCACTAAAAAAATACCTGAACAAGTAAAAACCCATTAAATACACAATGTAAAGTTCAATTTCAGTTTAACAGGCAATCCTGGGGGAGCTGGTTTCTGTACAATAAATCCTGCACACCTTTCAGTTCAGATCAAGACTTCCTACTGCAGATGTTTGCTTACCACCACCCAAACTGAAACCATTTAAACACCTTTAAGCATTAAACAATTTTACAGTCACTGCCCACTACTCGGATTCAGCTTTTAACAAAGACAGATCTTTATGGACCCAACACAAAAATAACTAAGCATTTGGCAATGAGATCTGTTACTAGAGACATTTCAGAGAGTTAAAGTCCCTGCATGATACTGCAAGCAGATTCACCTCACAAACCTATCCTTGTAGCAACTCCCCAGTAAGCTCCACTTCCTGCTGACCTAACTATGAGGGCAGCAAACACATTCTGACTTGTTTGCCCCTGCAATAAAAATAAGAGGAGTGTTGAGATATTCTACTCAAAATCAGGTAAAGGAGACTTGCAAAGCTGAAATGAAACTCTTAAGAACAGACTTCAGAGTCTGAACGTGAATTGCAATTATGCATGACATGCATAATTACTATGAGTTAGGCTAGTTCTGTCCCTGCTGAGGCAATGGTGTGGCAATTATAACTATACTCAACTCTTTCAGTATGCTGCATTTCTTGGGGCAGTTTCTATTATATAAAAAAAATGAAAGGTTTTTCAGTAAGTCCTCAGAAAATCACTGCAATGGAAATGACAGGGATTATGTTGAGTCCCACTTTGTAGTTTATCCTCACTAACTTGGTCCTACTGCATCTGTGGTGCCTCACTGTTTGTAGCATGGAATGGAACACTGAGGAGCACTGCTAAAAACCCCGATCTCCTCAGCACAGCGTTACTTAAAATAAGTTTCTGCAGATCTTTAGATTCAACTTCAAAGCTGAAGTGGCTTTACATCATGCTCATTTACATTCAGCAGTAAAAGGAGGAGGCAGTAAAAGGAGGTTCTTACACAGCTTCCATCTCCAAATCATCCTCATCATCTTGAGAAAGCTGCAGGTAAGGGTTATCTGATGCTGGACGGAACTTGTACCCAGTGAGGACAAAGAACACCAGCGTGGCCATTTCATTCAGCAGCTGCAAGTAAGACACAAGATTGAAATTCAGTCCTGTAATTCTTCATGGTCATAAAACATTTCTCCTCGTTCATAAGGTTCAAGATTGAATGGCCAAGCAGCCTGTGTCATAGCAGAAATAAAAAAGCAATTTCTATTCTGTTATCATTAATCCCAGGCTAAAGGCTGTCAAGCTCTTTGTTCTTTCCCCATCACTTTAAATCCAGTTACAACTCTAGACATCACTCCAGTGATGTTCAGCAAGACTTAAAAGCCAAGTGAAAAAGCATATCCTGAAGTTGTTTGGTACTTTCAACAGTTAATATATTCCAAAGACTACCTGCACAGTTACTTGGATTATATGTTAAGAAACCAAGTATTTAAAAGTCACTAGGCAAATAAAGCCTGTAAATGGAAAAGCGAAAGTCTATTTCACCGGCTCCCCAGGGCCTCAATTACACAGGGCAAACCTGAGTAATTTTTTTCTCTTTTCTATGTTCTTGATTAATTTCCTTCAGACATTTTTAAATTGAAAGACTAAAATCAATAAAGCAATTACTTTCAGACATCTCATGTATAATCCAGCAGTCTTGCTGGTCAAACAGAACTTAAAAAACCCACTCCTGCCACCAGCAGTGATCAGCGATATCAGTGAGGAGAAGCCAGAGTGCATCACTGAGCTCTGACATGCTCTACCACAACGTGAGAAACAAATTAAGGATTTGGTTTGGTGTGGTTATTTTTACAGATTAATAAGAAAAAAAGAAAATAGAGGGATGGATGTATTTTCTGTTACTGACAAATACCTGGTACAGCCATTTCCACTGGAATGGAACAGCAATCTTTATGAGAATTGCAATGATTTGTGTGAAGTAAATGTAACACACAATCTGCGGGAAGGAAACACACAATCTGTGAGCGAGAACAATAGCATCATCCTGACTGAACCTATTTTTCCAGAGAAATAGCTTGAGCAGTTCCCAGACACCTCATTATGTCAGATTAGCCCTATTATGCTCCTTCGATAAACAAGGAAGATACAGGCTGAGGGCTCTGCAGTTTGCTGAACACCCAAACGACTCAAGCTGCTACCAACATACTTAAGTTACATCAGGAAAATGCTTTAAGCATTTGGATTTGGTAGAATTCAAGAATCAGCATTGTAATTTATTACTCTTAACGCTCCTTAGAGTCTGAAATGAGACCACTGGAAGTCATGAAGGAGGATATTCTCTCTCAGGAGGTATGCTCAAGGCTCCCACTGACTTAATAAGAAGCTGTATGCATGCATCTCAAGGCACCATTTGCTCCCAAGTTTAGTTTTTACCAAGTTTATTGTACTTTATTCAAGCCCATCGATTCAACTGGCAGCTCAAGCTGTCTCCAGAGGAAATTAGTAAGCATTACAGATAGCTGGAACCAATTTAAAAGACAGAAGGATGCAACTACTTGGAAAAGAAGGGAAGTTGCTTCGAGGTCTGTAACCCAGTTGGCCAAGACGTCAAAGCACAGCACTGCCACAGAACTGGCAACATTTCCACCCCACTCATGAGTTATAGCAGCTTCAAACAAGTAAACCAGCAAAAAGCTGGAATGGCCTCCAAGTGCTCTGCATGCATAGGTACAGCTGCTGGATTTGTTTGGTTGGGTTTTGCTTGTATGTTTTTTTGTTTGTTTTGTTTTAAACTTACCATAACATAGTAATGCCTGAAAAGCTTCAGCTTTGCTAGGTTAATGGCAGCTGTCAAGAGAACACAAAATTCCATCAAAAAGTTAACTGAGAGTGTTTTTCCTGATGCTTGTTTACAAGGTAGGCGAGCAATCAAAATTAGGACTTGGGTACTTCCAGATTTAAAGCTTTCCCCCCACAGCCTGCTGGTTGCTCTAAGGAGTGCTATTCTGTCTTGACTACGTATTGGATAATCCCTAGGCTGGGGTAGCTGACCTCTTACAAAGGCAATTCAGCGAGATTGCTAAGTTTCACATGTACACACACTGGAGTACAGAGCCTTCCTCTAATGCTCAACTGTCTGCAGCCACTACACACTCTTGCTTTAGTCCTGCTGCAAGGGCAGTGCCACCTGACACCACCCCAAATTGCTCAGATCAGCTGAAGGCACGGATCACATCAGGAAATACTCCACAGAGGGAGAATTTTCCAGCAGGCAGTCGTGGGTCTGAGAACCACTGCACCTTGTTAAAACACTTCCGCTGCTGCTCCACAGCCAAGCTGTATTCTCTGTCACTCGTGGCTCAGCCATAATTTATAAGAGAAATGGGAAGTCACACTAATCACTTCTCATTGCAAACGCATGCGTTTCAATCACAAACCATGTAAGTGAAGGCCCCAGGCTAAGCTGCATTTATTGGACAGACTGCACCAGCTCTTGAGGAACATGGCACATATTCACGTGAATGAGCAGAGGTCAAAAACAGATGGAACAGCTGTCAGCTCCAGTTTGAGAGTCAGGTTTTATAGGTGCAGCAGGATAACAGATACAGACTTCTGGTGCTTTTGTGACAACAGGAGAGGCAAGGAGCCCAAGATATGCTGACAGCATACAGAGATGCAATTTAGAGCCAATGAAGACATGTTGCTAACTGGAAAATACTGCTATGCACTTCTTTGTGGACTGCTTATGAAACACTTAACATAGAACAGCATCAACTTTGCAATACAGAACTCTGGACTGCAGAAAGCAGTGCTCAAGCTCCAGACTTAAATCTTCAGACTAAGTACAAAGAGCACTTCATTGTGCAATAGATGCACAGACCTGCAACTGCCCCACAACATCCTCACAAAAGCACGTTTAAATAGCAAAGAAGAGTATGGATTTTCATGAGTATAGTTGTCTACTAGATAGCTTAATGTTAAAAGCTTTCCATAACACACTTGGAGAAGGATTAAAACATGAAAATTTGCAGGACAAACTCATTAGATCATGAAGTAATGCTGTCCTATTTAAAGAACTACATTAAGTGTGACCATGAAGATCTTGTGATTCACCACGTATCGGTTTGTGCAGAAAGATCTATTTTGAAATCAACATATCCATCTTCAAGAACTGCTACCAACTGGTGCAGTGACAGGCCACAAGAATTCCCAGGCTATGTAGTTACAGGAACACCAACTCAACAGCTGTGATTCAAACTGCCAGTCCATCAGTGCTTTACAGTCAACAACTGAGTGAGCTAGGGAGTCATTTCTGTTCAGGCAGCGCATAGGAAGGAAGGACAGCGATGCCAAAGATCTGGCTGCCAGCTGAAGTACTAGAAGCACCTCTCTCTCAACAGATAAAACACTGCTCAAGATCTCACCTATGTATCATGATAATCATATCATAATAATCAGCATCGCATCTAGATAACTGGAACAGCTAAGCATGGGGAAAAGAGGGCAAGAGAAAGAGAAAACAGACAAAAAACACCCAGTAGAAATACTGACAAGCCACCTGTGGAAGCCAGCTTGCTCAGTTACCACAGCTAGGTGCTCTCCAGAAGCTGTCTCAACTTCAGAAATACTCCTCTCCACTGCCAGGCACTGGAGTCAGTAATAATGCACAGCTACGCCAGTTTATCCGAACAGCCCAAAGTCACAGCACACACTGTTCTGAAGGAAGTCTCAAATCATCACTGCTCGGCATCAGCAGCCTGCAAATAGCTTTTTCACAGGCTGAAGGTGCTCCAAGCAGTAACACTTCAGTCTTGCTATGCTGGACACTTTGAGACTTAGGCTCACCTAGCCTGGCAGTACAGACATCAACAGCAACACACAGGAGAGAGGTTAGGCCAGCAGCTGTCACTTACAACTTTAATCACTCGCAGTCCCAACCTGTGAAGCTGTGATAAAGCAGCAGCAATCACAGCATGCAGTAAAGGTTGGGTAAATTTATGTTTCGAGTACGATAACCATTCTCCAAGGAACAGCACTTAACTGCAGAGCAGAGAAAGAATAAAAGAGACTCTCTACCAAAGGTTTTACAAATAAATTCATACTTGTGTTCCACTGCTTTCACAGACTAATTAAGATAAAAGCAATCTTCCAAGAAAGGTTTGTAACACCTATACCCTGCTTCTCTCAGTTTCCCCTCTTCATCACCATTTACTTTAACAGCTTGTGTCTGCAATAGCCTGATCTGCATTTAAAAAAAATAACAGGCTACAGAATTTTGGCAATCAGTCACCATTCCAGATTACTCTCTATGCTAATTTCAAACGCTGAAGCAGCCCGTAAGATGGGGGGAAGAAGAAAGTCAGACCACTGCAGCCCTGCACACTAGACAATAGCTTGAAGAGTAATAAGCACATTTTCTTAGTATGTATGTAATAACAGTAAGAGGACTGCAGATGAGAGAATAGGAAGCTCAAATTCAGACAATACAGAATGCAGGGACAAAATATAAAGCATCTCGAGCAAACACAAAGTACAGATAAGAATATTTCCACAATGCAATGCACGCTATAGTAACTCGTGTATCTGAGATGCTATGCTGTTGCCAAATACTAAATGGAAGTTTTCTATCCCCTCCTGCTCCCCATGAATGAAGTCATGCATGCAGATTTAGGCCTCAAAAAGCTACTCCAAGAGTAACTCTGAGAAGTATGGCCTTACAATCTCTATGGCACTCTGCTTAAAAGCATTCCTACATCAGAAAGAAGAGGTCAAGCATACAGATACAGTAACTCTCAGTGTCATGCCAGTGAAGGTGGCACAGACCAGTTAATCTTGCATATTCTGAAACACGTTAGCCATTTGGCACAGAAGTTCCCCATCACACTCAGAAGGAATTCCACACCACAAGATAAGCAATGTGTCTGCAACACGTAACTGCCATTCTGACCCTGGAACACAACAGGCCTACTTCATTTCTCAACATTTTTCAGCTCTTCTGTGCTACCCACTGAGGTCCTGAGACTGAAATCACTACACTTTATCTCAGGGTTCTGATATGTCTGTGCACTGCCTGGAGCGTGTTTACCCAGCCACTAGGCCTTCCTTCTCTCTAGAGAGCTGCAGAGGTGTTTTCAAGCTCAGGTCTCTGGAGTCATCGCCTCCAACATCTGCTGAGCTCAGCTAAGCCAGAGTGCTCTGCACCACTCAGGACAGGGCACTTTGCTCACAGCGCTTTCATGGTACAGAAGCAGGATGATGCTGAATATGGCAAAAGGTTCTTCCTGACATGGGAACAAGCACGGAAGCATTAATCACTTGCCCATTGCACAGCCCACAGGGAATGTTGCCTGGGCTATACACTGCAATGTATTTCCCCTAGTACTGCTGCCAACTGTGACACGCTGCAGTGCTTCAGGAAAATAGCTAACTGTTCGTGATCAGACTGCACCAAGCTTCACATCTCGTACCACACAGAGGTACTGGCAGAACAACGCTGCAGTGGTGTTTCCAGCCCTCCACTCCACTCTCAAACAACAGATCTCAGGTAAGAGTGGTTATGAGACTTGAGAGGCCCAGTGACCTCTTGACATCTTTGAGTTTTGAACAAAAATAAGGAACCTTCCAACATCACCGTCCTTCCTCCTCCTTCTCTAATAATGCCTGCCAACAAGGTAGTGATAGTTGAGCAGACTTCCAGCCCAAACAACACTAGCTCAGTCAGCAAGGCTCATTTCCTTACACCTGCAAGTAAGACATCCACAGTGTAGATGCAGAAGTAGACAAGCAAGCTCCCTCTGAAAAATGCAGCAACAGACCAGAAGGGCTGCAGCTGGGCACTTGCTTAAGGTGGTGATTTTAAATGAGGAAGAAAAAACTCCTAAAAAAAAGGGTTGTATTTATTTTAATACCCACCACAGTGCAGGATAAGAAGCCTGTGTACATCAAGTATTTTGCTTCAGTTACAGATCACCTTCAAAGGAAAAAAAAACCACAGCAAGGCAGCTCAGAGCCAGCTGTATGACTGTGCCATGCCTACTCCTCACCAGCAATCCGTAACATCTGTGCCTCCTGGATAAGTCAGAGCTTTAGACATATTTCTCTATCTTTCCCACTTCAAAAACTAATTTTTTAAAAACCAAGCTTAAGTGAACATTAGCCAGTGACTTCAAACCACCAGCAGTTTAACAAGCCCTTTAAGTAACTGCAGATTGTTAAAATAAAACCCTACAGCAGGCACAGCTCTAACAGATTGAAGGCTCGTAGTCAGGCCAGCTTTCTACTTTATTTCTATTCTAGTCAGACTGCAGTCACGACTGCACTCGACCCAAGGGAGCACTATCTAATAACAGGTTGTGAAGTAGCTAGAAGAGGACAACAAGACAGACAAACAGTCAGGAACATTAGCAGGGGCCTGAGCCATAAAGTCCTGGAATAGTCAGTTCTAAAGGACACAGGAAGTGAAAATAATTTTCCTTAGGACCTTCTCACCAGCAAAAAGGTCACCAGAAGACCCAGAGACAGGAAAAACAGCTATTGAATTTATAGGATATAATTCCCCAGGACACCCTCTGAGATAATGAAGTCTGTGCAAGAGCAACAGGGAAAGCAGCCTTTGAGGTAACGGCAGACAATAAATCTTAGCTAGCAATAGGCAGCCCGACCAGAACTCTGCACAAGATTCAGACAGCTCTTAGCACAGAACAGACAGAGCAGCAGCTAGACTGCATATGAAAGGATTCAGTAGCTTTCACCACTTAAGGAGAAAACTGCCTTCACATGGTAAATTCAGAGTTACTGCTAGTGATAGGTTTCTTGAGAAGGCAAGAGGCTGAGCAGCACCTCAGAATACTGCCTCCAAGGGAAGCCTGCAGAGTAAAGAGCATGTGGTTCCAGTCAGGATGGCACATTTACAAGCCTGTGAATGATTCTGCCTTACTTACAGTGCAACCAAATCATCTTTAGTTTCCTCACCAGGCACACTAGCAGCATGACACCATCAGGTAACACTCCCCGTGAGCTTCTGTCAACCTCCTCTAAATATCTAACATCTGATGAGAGCTTCATCCCCGTGGGGGTGCTGGGTACAATCTGGCACAAGCCTATGCAATGTTTTCCCTGAAATTTTTTTCTTAACTCTTCCCTTATTATTAGACTCACCACTTCCTTATGCTGTGCAATCCCAACACACAATTACTGAATTTGCAGAATCCCTACAATGGAATGCGGTTACAGCAGCGGGTGGCTCACACACAGCACTCATTGTGAGGAACACTGCAACATGTGTGTGCCAGTGAGACAAGACAGAGGTCTAAGGGACAGCCCGAGGGGCTACTGTGCACATCACTGACTAGCTATAAGGATGTAAGCACTTCTCAGATCACTACACTCTTACTTCCATTATACACTACAACAAATCTCTCAGAATAAAAAGCCAGCAATAATGTTATTCTCAGATCAGGATTCCACCCATCACTATGATGGACAGACAGGTCAAAGGTCTTTATGTTGAACATCTCTGATGTTCAGCACCTTACTTTTATCCTTCATTCAGTGTTTTAAGGTTAATCAACCCAACTCCATAGCACCATCTTGTGATACGAGCCACCAAGTGCAAGGTGAGCACAGGCTGATCACCTTAGGATAGATCTAAAGGTCTTCCATCTCAGTTCTACACTGAAGCCCCGGAGCTCTCAGCACTGGAGCAGCTGCTGACTCCATTGTGTGCAGGAGCTCTGCCTTCATTACAGGAACACTGCTCCACACCAGCTGAGAACCAGGCCTTACTTACAAAAAGTCCTCAACTGACTGCTTCAAAGATGGCCTAAACCGAAGCAGGCCTGTAAAGGCATAACGACTCCAGAAGACATGTACTCAGTGAGCACCAAATGACAGAATACTGAAGTGGCTGCCTGCTTCCAAGGAAGCCAGTGCTATGTTCCATGGCTTGAATCTGCAGCCAACTGAGGAACTTATTTGGAAGAAGCGAGAGGACAAAGCAGGAAAAGCAAACATTACAAAAGCCATATTTGGGTTGACTTTCCATCCATCATCTCACTTTCACTGCTACAATAAACATAACTTGACTTTACACAAGCAGCCCTTGAAACTGCTGTACAAACATGGACAAGATGAGAACTGAGTAACATCCAATGCCAATTCATGTTTTGCTTCCTACTAAGGCTTATTTCCCTCTGTCCAGGTAGGAACAGATTTCTGATGATATTTAAGTTAGGCTATCAGTCAAAACATACACCAGTCCTAGAATACACCTCTAGAATGCTTCTGAACTTGAGTCTAAGAAGGTAAAGCTGTCAGATGACCTCCTCTACATACAGTGTCTAACCTAAGCATCTGGGGCTGTGCAGACACCAGGAAATGAATTTCATACATGAATTGTCGAAGCAATGCATGGAAAAGGGCATTTCCCAGAAGTTATTCCTAAAAGACCACACAGGAAAAGTAGCAATGTCACAATAACAGCGCAGGCTTACAGCTCTAGTTTATGTATTCTAAAAATCAGTATCATGTTTGAAATTTTGGCAAGATCTTCTAGTACGTAGCACAGAACAGTAAGAAAATTACTGCTACTTGCCTTTTCCATCTGTTGCTGAAGCCTCCTGTAAATGTCTTATTGACCTGAAAGATTAAGAAGTAGAATCAGCTCTTTTCACTGCAGCCCCCCAGAACTCTAACAGTTCTTTTAGCTCTTTATGGCTGGGCTATGCTCATAATTAACTGTGCCTTAGCATGCATGGCACTGCATATAGTTCATCCCCATCCCAAGCAGTTAGTTCAAATATCTGCATCTCCTTACGATTAAGAAATCTAAACTGCTAAAGCCTACTTCAGCCTACAGAAAGCTGGGACAGAGCAGAGTGAGAAACTGGGGCATTTCCCAGCATAATGCTTACCACTTGTACAAGCAAGCTGAGCTACTATTCAGGGTACTGCCAAGCATTTGGCACCTCACTGCTCTTTTAAGCTCTTTTCATTTAAATAGTTGATTACAGCTTACATGGCTACACAGGCTACTTATGTAACAGAAGCTACCCTGCAGGAATGGAAATTCAATGGCCAAGGCTTAGTCACCTTACTCACATGACTCATCCCACCAGAGGCAGTGAGACTACACAGATTAAAAAGGGGCAGGATTATGCCCTAGGTTTCACTGCCAGTTTATGTTGGTGCCATGACAATGGAGGAACACTGGCTGTACCCTATAAACAGTTACAGGACAGCTCATTTGAACACTTTCCATAACAAAACTGCATCTGAAGAACAAATGCAAGCTTTGTACTACCATGTCACTATGCAGGATGTACAGCTTCTGGCATTACATAGCAAGAGTTGTGACTAAAAAAGTTTCCTTTATCATAGGTAATCAGAATCTCTCTAATGAAAGTCAGTATTCCTGTAGTTTTATTTACCACACCCAAATGCTGTCATCCTCAGAAGAGCTGCAGCATTTTGACTGGAGTGGGGGAGTGTCAAGTGGGTTGTGCAAATTTCTTGGAAGACATTTACTTGCATTGGCACAAGGCCACTGAGACTGTTGGGTTTGGTCCTTACACTGAGAACTGGGAAGGTAAGTGCAGCTGAAACACACCCTAGCAAGCCGTGGTGGAGCTTACTTGCATCTACAAAGCACTCCAGAGCTGCACACAACGGAGAGAAGACATTTACTAGACAGACATACTCCTCCTGCACTTCAGGAAAAATGCTGGAGATACTTGAAAAGATGAGAATATTCTGTGTTTAAAACCAAGAAGCAAGAAGCTCCTTCAGATCCTCCTTTAGATGCAGCTGTTTTTTCAATTAAGACTAAAATGAATTTAGAATATAAATGTTCTGCCTAACTGGCAAGCAGCAACAATAGCATTTATCTGAATTATCTGTGTTTTCGTTGAGTTTTATACAACCAATGTTTTTCATTGCCAAGTAGAGTAGAAGGAAGGGCAGGAAATGCTCCCTGTGGGATTATTTCTTCTGAACAGCCAAGTAAATATGCAGTGCTACTCTGCCTGAAAGCAGCTCTGATCTCAGACACCACCGTTTTAGAATTTAGCAGCCTACTTTCCAATCCCAGTCAGTAACAAAACCCCATTTTTCAACGTAAAAGAATCAGCACTTCTGAAACATTTCAAGTCTCAAAGGCACCTGCAGTCTGTTTGCACTGTCCTGGCCATGCTTTCTAAGGCCCCCCACTTGAACACTTCCAAAGCAAGCATCTTCCACAACACTGAAGTGCTAAGACTGATACAGTTTAAGAAACTAACAGAAGACTTGACTTAAAGGACTCATTCACTTCTCTGCTCCAGCAGCCTCTTAACCTCTAACATCAACACCCATTAGTTGAGAAACAGCTCACGGCATCAGTACTCAGAAATGATCACACGCAGCAACTCACCATACCACTGGAAATAAGATGGCACCACAACACAGCAAGTCTACCAGGAAAAGGATTTCTTTCCATAGTCCATATTCAGTTGTTCCCTCTTCTGTTGACTCTATAATAATGTATGCCACATTTGCTAGCACCTACAGGACAAAAGGTGGGTAATGGTTTCAGAAGCTTTCCAAGGATAGATTAGATGTGGGCTGCAAATTCAGCAAACACAGCACACAGTTGCAGGAAGAGCCTATTCAGTAACTTCAATTTTTCTCCTGTAGATCTATGTCAAAAATCACACATTCAAAAGACCTCCACAGGATCTACAGAAATATAACTGATTGGAATGTACTTCTGCTGACATTCAGAAGGTAGCCCTTCTTGTTGCATGCTGTGCTGAATCTATGGTTTCAGTAAAGACAATAGAATAAAAATCTGTTGCAAATACAGGACAGCACTCCGCACACAGACAGCAAACAGCATAACCACATTATTCTAAACCTAGCCAATAAATCAAGCTGGTCATTCACAGCATTCTGTACTCCACACCCAAGTTCTAAAAGAACCTCAGACTGTAAGTACATACTTGTGAATTTGCAGCTGGGCAACAGATCAAATCCCCAGAAGCTGAAAGGCTGTTCTATCTACAACAGCAAATAGAAATGCTGCCTTCCTATTTACTTCAGGAGACAAACACCAATTGCTTTGAACATACTGGAGAGAGAGATCAGACCCAAGGGACCTCACAAATCCCAGTGCTCCCCTTTCCTTAAGCCCATTTCAGCAAACATCTCAGAAGTGGAAACTTTCATCTAATTTCTGTTTGGTGATTTAATATTGCTTTGCAGCCTAAGTTTTGTCCCAGCATGACTAAACTTGCATTACAGCTACTTGTTTGCTTGCTGGTATTATTTGATAACCATTATCTAATACTTGATATAAAGAGAAAAGTTGGGAAAGTTACATAACTTCTGGCCCTTTCACAGCTTCAAAAAAATCATAACTCAGCTCACAGGCTTATACAAGCAGTAATTTATATTCTGTGTAGGATTCACAGCCTGTTACAGTTTCCACAAGCTGCTCTCCCACAATACAGTAAGTATTGACACAGCTCAGTCCTCACCTGAAGTGGGATGACAATCATGAAAATTTTTTTGTCCTTGTCTGAAAGGATGTGTTTAATGAAAGCCCAGCCTGTTCCGATGAGGGCAATAGTGATGAACAGAAGAGCACCCTTAAATCTGAAAGAGAAGCAGATAATGCAAGGAGATATTTTATACTTCCTCTTCAGCCCAGGTCATCCCTTCTACAGTCAGTAAAGCCACAAGCCCAAATAAATAGCCTTGCTATTCATAACTCTAGTAAATGCTTATCCCACATCAGCAAACAGATGCCTTGCTTACAACCATGCATTACACAGCAACATTATCCTTCATTCACAACCACCAATATATGCAATCTTTTCCTGAGGGAATCATCCATTTACCATCATGAACAGGAGAAAACACTGGCAGCTGCACCCTCTTACTATTCACACCAAGAGCAAATTACATACTTGAATATTAACATGAACAAAGAAGAGCAAAGCATTTCTTCCCCTTTTATTCCTCCGCCCACATAAGTACCATTCTGTGCAGCTGCCCTCTGCAAGCAGAGCTTTCCCCTTTACACTGGGCTCACTGCTGTCTTGTCACTCAGCTCAGCATCAAGAATGAGCAATTCCCAGTTTCCTGGGAGGGAAGGGGAATTCAGTTTCACCATTTAACTTACCAAATCTTCTGATATACTTACAGGTGAGTGATGTAATAGACAACAGCCCAGCCTTCAATAGGAAATCCCTGAGAAGAAATGTAGTGGTAGTCGATCTGGAAGCAGAAAACATAACATATACTTTATAAGACACTCAGCAGCACCCCACCCACAGCCATAAAACAGGTCTGCTTTAACAGCCATCTCAACTTTCATTTTCAGTGTGTACAAACTCAATTTAGATAAAGCTTGATCCCAGCATTCTAGTATTGTTTAGTGTCACCGAGGTCATCCCCATTCACTGTTTCCTAAGCATTAGTGAATATACTTTACACAACCTACATCCTTCCTACACAGCTTCTACGTCTAACCACAGTTACACAACTGCACTTATATCTTCATGGACCCACTGTTCAAGCTCAGCTGCATTAGGAAACTAGACACTTTTTAGTTTTAATTTCATTGGAAATCAGATTCAAACCCGCTGACTCCAGGTTTTTGTAGGTGTTATCCTACCATGTACTTGGAGATCAAAACTGGCACAAACAGAAGGATTAAATGCTTGTCATTACCTTCATCAATGATATCTTTCAGTGGAAAGGCAAAGTCAAGACAGTGCAATAGAGACTTCATGTCATGAATGTGTTAAAGCTTATAATGTTATGTTTGCTATGGTACAGCACACTGTGCCAGCTAAAGAAGCACCTCTCAATTCTACAAACATCAAGGTCCCCATTCATTAACATTTATTGTAAGCTATGTAGCTGGAGCAGTACTGTTGCTCAAGCTTCCCGGCCAGCCTCAGATGGCTGAAACATCAGAATTCATGGAACTCATTCAAGCCTAGCATATAAGCTTGCTGCTTCCCCACATCAGGCCATGATCCCAATTGTATTTAAAGTCACAATTTGCTGATGAAAATTGAATCCCTTCCACCACACAGCTGCACTTCAGTACCAACATTTCAATTTGAAAGACACTTCTCTCCCCCTTCCCTCCTACTCTTCTCCCCCCTCAATACAAATTCCTCTAACAGCACACCCTGGATCTCATATTTCCAATTCCCAGCTGAACAGCTCAAGGCAGAGAAGTCATACGTACTGCGTGGAAGACTAAGGACAGTGATTTTGTGAAAGGGAGGGCTGCCATTAGCCAGTGAATCTTAAAGACGTCATTTCTGGGAAGAAAGACATATCAGTTACAAGCCAGCAGTAAATCTTAGCTTCTGCAAGGATATTTCTTCATCATCTGTACACGTCAAACATTATCTCCCAGACAGAGCTGACTATTAGCATAAAGCAATTCTCTTCAGTGCTGCAGTCCAAACTTTTACAGCATCCTGGAGAAGATTTTAACTACATTCAACTACTGCTTTTTTAATCCTTGGGTTGGAAGACAGCAATTCACAGGAACATCCTGTACGTTATACATAACATAACAGTCAGAAAATTACTATCATTATTCCAATGGACATCACCCGGCCCAACCCCATGTCACCACATCACACCACCAGCTGAACTTCACCAAATAATGAGACCACCAAAAGAACTTCAGGTTACCAAACAACCAGATCACCACATGAACTTCAAACTAAGCACGAGGGTTCAAGCTGCTCCTGGCTTCTGATGCCATGTTAACTACCAAGAAGCACGGCTTCTAATTAGTAATTCCTACCACTTCTGACTGTAATCAAAATTATTGGCTGCCATGAGCTGCCATTCCCCACACAAAGAAAATTGAACCATTTTTCCTTTTGATTTCCTTTCAAACAGCACTCTCCTTTTTTCAACTACAGGAGCTTCCTGCTTAATTTCTGCCACAACATAACTACAAGACATACACCACACACAATCTCTTAACAACTTTACAACAGCGGTCTGCAACAACGGCACTGATGGAAGCACCTGGCTTTAAACCAGAAGATGTATATGTCAACTATATAATACTGTGCCAGAGTTCAAGTTTTAAGTGATTAAATCTGAATTGAGCATAATAAGTGGAAAAAACACATCAAACAAGCTAAGT
Source organism: Pavo muticus (assembly GCA_016647715.1). Taxonomy (NCBI): domain Eukaryota; kingdom Metazoa; phylum Chordata; class Aves; order Galliformes; family Phasianidae; genus Pavo; species Pavo muticus. Next base: position 4,742,258 of record JACDJE010000064.1, read on the forward strand.
CCATACTTGTCACTGAAACAAAACTCGTTTGCTTACCGGCGTTTACGAAGTATGTGGATCCACACAGTCCCAGACAGGAAAAAGAAGAGTGCCATGGAAATGTAAAGCTTTGGCAGTGGGATCTCCCCCGCTGAGAGGTAGCTGTCAGGGTTCTTCTCCGTAATTTCTATCTGGATATTAATGGTACGTTATGCAGACAGTTGAAAAAAACATTTGGCTAAAGCACTCATGCAAAGACTGACTGTAAATGATAGAGTCCTCCTGGAGAGATAATGTTACAAGACTCAAAGCAAAACATACAAGGGCTACTCCAAAAGTGACGCCTCCTATTTTATTACATTGGTCCATGACATCAGAGGTGAATGCTGGTCATATGGCAGTAGAGGATGAACCTTCCCACCACTATTCCGTTACATTTTGCTGCTGTGTGACAGATGGCAGCAGAGGGGGCAGTCTGACAAATGGTGTCTGACACAGAAGGGCATGTGAAGCAAAGGTGTGCCACCAAATTCCCTGATATGGAAAAAATTGCACCTACTGATGTTCATCAACACTTGCTGAACATTCATTGATACCAAACAGTGGATATTAGCACAGTGAGGTAGCGGGTGCTGGCAAAAATGCAGAGCTAATGGTGGTGATTACATTGAAAAACAGTGTTTTGTAGCTAAGAAATTGCTTTATCAAACAGTGTTACTGTGCTCCTTGTACCTGTTGTCATTTCCACGGAAACAAATAGGAGGCATCACTTGCAGAGTGACCTATGTAGAATCAGCTCTTCGTCCTCAAGAGTTTCAAAACAGTTTTAGAACTACATCCACAGCCTGAGCTGTTCTGGCTCAACACACACAGAACTGAACCCCCAGATGTTAAAAGAGATAGGATATGTGCTGTAAAATATTACCCTTAGGAATACACACTGAGCAGTGTAAAAATGCATCCTGATTCAGGCTGCAAAAAGCAAAAAAGCTCTGCAAATTCATAAATACCAACAATTGAAATTGCAACAAGTCTTAATATCTGTAATTGTGTAAAGAGAAAAGAAGATTTCTGACAGCAGCCAGACATGAGCTGTTTTAGCTCTCACTTCATTACAGCACCAGTCACAACTGTGTACACTGAAGCCCACATGTAGCCTTCGTATTTCCAAACATTTCTCTGAAAGTTGTATTTTAATTCTTCTTACTGCAGTTGCTGCCTTCAGAAATGGCACTACAGAGATTAAATGCACAGCTCTGAATCACTTCCCACCCCACATATACACTCGTATACCACATGTGCTTGGTATACAGGCTACAACTGAAAGCTGTATGTTTTAGATAAAGCGGATGAGTTAATTACACTTAGAAGCCATACTCACGTCAAGACTAAATAGCTGCTGATCACGAGTTTTCACATCACTGCCAATACATTTATGGAAATACAGGCTGTAGAGACCTTCCTGGTTATCAGAACTGATGTTAAAGAAGAACTGAAAATAAAGAACAGGTAAGTCAACATCATTCTCATTAAACAGTCGGGCTGCGCTGTAAGAAGCTATCCCTGCTGGAGCTAAAATCAGGTTTCTTTCAGCAAATACACTGTTTTGAGGATACCTGCACATGGGCAAATCTCAACAACATTCCAGATAGAGAAACACTATGATTGTGCACTCTAAAAACCCAAAACCTTCAGGCATCAGTGTTAAAGCTACTTCACTGCAGAGAAAAGATAACAGCAAGGGTCCCTCTATCTATCGTGATGAGCCACAGAATTTTGATCATACTTGTCCAAATGCAAAAGCAGCTGCTGTGCTCCTATCCCAACCACACCATTTTCATAGCTACATAAATCTGATCTATATCACATGACAATTTCAAACACTTTATAGGAACCAACAACCACAAGTGAATCAGTGTGCTGAAACTAAGGCACTGTCTGAACACATTAGGAGTAGACAATGGCAGAAGCCCTACCTGGAATGAGATGGTTCCCCTGTCGTTGTGAACAGGATGCTTCTGTTCTACTACGCTCTGGGAAAAAGAAAGCAAACACAGATTTCAAAGCAGGTACCAGCTACACCTGGTTACATCATCCAAGCAACCAGAACTGCATTTTGTCAGTTTATGGGGAGGCTCAGAGCAGTGAAACACTTCTCTCAACTTTCTGGCCATGCCTATATTGGAGTGCACGCCCACATTCTTTCTGAATGAGATCAGCAGATAGTTTCTTACCTGAGAGGATGTTGTACTTCGTTTGGACTTCGTATCTAGAGAGAGAAACACTAATGGTGTATTTAGAGTGTTTGCACATAGACATCCTCATAGACCACCACCTTTTACACACTGTCAGTACCTTACTCAAATATTCTGACGCTAATCCACGTGGCAGTTTCCAAGATAGTCATTAACAGAGATTTCTCCCCAACCCCTCCCTGCTATCCCAGGACTCTTCCCTCCACATCCATTCATTCTGAATGCATCATCAAATGCTAACATAGTAAAAGTTCAAAACTTATATTTTGTTTTTGGCTCCTGCATGTCAGCACACTGCCAACATTCATGCTACACTACTGCAAGAAATAGCAAAACTAGATCTGTCCATGAATGGTCTACAGTGTTATCCAGCCTCATACCCTGACTTGTTCAAACAACTGAGCAAAATAAAGATAGCATGCTCCGTTTTTACAAGGCTGTGTAAATTCTAGCCCAAGGGGACCCCTGGAATGCAACCACAACACACTGTTGGATGCACACTGACCAGAAACCAGCAGTGAAAGCACGTACAGTCAGGTTGAGCAGGACTCACCTTTGCCATCTGGATTTTTGTTAGTCTCCGTCGGACTTCTATCGGAATCACTTTTATCTTCAGCAGATTTTGGTGCCTTGCTAGTCGAGGCAGTGGCATTTTCCTCAGACACAAATGAAATTTTAGGCAGCAGGTGAGAAGCTTCTGCAGAGAACTGTACCTTCACACTGAGGAAACATTTCATTTTTTTAATACCAAATTAAGCCAATCAATGTTCCTAAAGAGGCTGTCATGACCAACATACGATCATAAAGGAAAAATCAACTTATCAAAATATGCCAATAACCACAGAAAAAAGTAATCTATTTACTCACACATCATTTTTGAAGTCCAGAAGTAAGATTACAACAGAAACACCTTGCTCAGGTTTCTTATTCAAAATACAGTAATCCACTTCTTCATCCTGGCAATGAAAGCAAAACATCTTCAAAGTACCTTCCTGTTAATAAGAAATGGGCACGTTCTCCCCCAGGTGGAGGTAACTATTTTTAGTCCAGTAAGATGCAAAATTGGATTATCTGTAACAACCTGCCCATATCCAATGGCCCTTTCTTCCTTCCAGCTCTTCCTGGAAGTAGGCAGACTACAATGTGTCCCTAGCATAGAAAAGAATCTACATCTCTTACCAGGTAAGTGGAGAACCCATCATTCCTTGTTCGATCCAGACTGAACCCCACCTATGAGACAATTAAGAAGAACCTGTCAAATTAAAACAGCTCAGCCACCCCAGCATGAGAAGCCAAGTCAGCATGAAATGAGTCAAAAACAGCATTTCTTACATAAACTGTGCTATGCTTAAGGCAGAATCCAGATTTCCTTTTGGTATTACCTAATTATATGGCAAATCATTCAAATATAACATATGGAGGATCTCTGTAGGTCCCTTCCAACTCAACTATCTATTTTACACATTAAATAGATATATGCAGACACACGAGTTCAGCAGAGGATCTGGTAAGTTCAAATTAGTTCTTAAAGCAGAATGGGTAGCACTTGAGGATAAGCCTCGTAGGCCATGTATCCTGACAAGCTGCTCACAAGGAAGGATGCAATCAGCACTACTCGTTACAATATGGCACTTCAAATAGGATAAAAAACCCACTGCAAGGGTAATTTCCCAGGAAGCTTAATGCAGTGACTGGATGCAAAGTAACTTACTGATGAGCTGCTCTTGTCATCAGCATTCACAGGTGGCTTCAATGAAAGGTTGCTCACATTCACTTTCATGAAACCATTCTTGAAGAAGCCAAATGTATTCAGGTGCACTTTCTGCCTCACATCATCCTATGAGAAAGAAAAGAGTTTACAATGTCATACAGTGTCACTGTTCTGGCTGAGTTAAACACACAGCCACCTGCACGGGCAATAGAAGAGGAAGTAGGGTGACCAAGGTTGACACTCCAGTGTTCATGCAGAACATCCATCCAATCATACCAAGAGCAAATTTCTTTAGGACACCTTCAGACACAGCCAATTATTTCACTGGAATCAATCAACTCTTCCAATCACCTCAACATGAGCTTCAAACAAACGTGTCAGTGCTCAGCACTTGACTGCACTCCTGAGAAAGATGCAAGAAAAAAGCCTGGAGGAAATTAGATTTCTGGGACTGCTGATTAAATGAAGTATTTCTATTAAAAAAATCAAGAAAAATATTGTTTGAATCCTAGCCCCCACCACTGCAAGAGGCTGAAGAGGAATCAGTCAGTTATGGTGCTCTTACCTAAGACATAAGGCCTTGAGACTTAAAGAATGATTAATGTCAAATAGGAATAGTGAGGTCAAACAGAGTCACTTGGGTTGGCTTTCCTACCAGGAGTTCCAGTCCTCTCTTCTGCCCTCATCTTAGTTGCAGAACAACTCATCTCCTCTCAGATTGGCAAAGAAACTGCACGAATGGAGACCTTCTCATACCTGGCTCAGTTGAAAACAGCTCAAGTACACTTGACTTTTTATTGCCTTCCATATAAGGAGATCATGAAGGATCACACATGAAAAGCAGTAAAAATTACATACCGCCATCATATCAGCCAAGGAAAGGTCATATCCATAATACCTGACATTCCAAAATCATAGAGTAGGATTTGAGGGTCTGATTCCATACCTACAGAATCATTAACTGGAAGGAAAATCAGAACAGAACTAAAATTAAGAAGCAAATTTAAAGTGCAGTTGTTGCTCCCCCTTGACACCAAACGTTAATTTGATATCTCTGCATAAAACTTTCCTTACACAAACATCACTCAGCTTAACAGCAGGACATAAATCCTGACACATCACAGCTAGATTACAGGTCGGCTGAGAGATCACCCTAATAGAATCAGGTTAACCTGGCAAATAACCAGATGGTTCCCCAGGTGCTCAGAAGAGGAAAAAACAGCCAGCAACACATGGCTTGCAGCAGATGCCTTTTTAACAGAGTACTACAGCTGTGCTATCTCCATGCTGTAGGTCACTTACATGCTTGAGGCAATGGTCCATCTGGTTAATTTCACAGAGCTTTCACTGTAAGTTTAACAGTAGCTTTTCTAGCTATACACCTGGCGTGGTATTAACCACTTCTGGAGGGATAATCGTTTGTGTGGGTGTCAGGGGCAGGAGGAAACAGAGCATCACCCAGCCACAAGGCTTTCTGCATGCTGTAAATACAACGAGGAACAGCTGCTTAATTCAAAGCTCTTGCAAGCAGTTCAATTTAAGTTCATTCGTTCCAGCGGTTCACCAGTATGCTGCCCATCAGCAAATGGTAATTAACACTTAACATGCTCTTTCCTCCCTGGTTTTATATCAGCTTCGAGTGCTTAGAGTTTACAGATTTAGTTCACAAATCCTTCAGCTTTACACGACCCTGAAGAAGCAACAGCACATCTTCCAAGAGCATCTCCTGCTCCACATATTGACAGCTTAAAGTTGCAGGCTTACCAATAGCTGTCTCACCTTTCACAAGAGGTTAAGCAGGTCAGAAAAACATGGCTTTTGTTTATAATCTCTCAACTTCTGGCTTCAGAAAGCTAAGTTTGTGTCTTTAAAACAAAGGTGTGAACCAGTACGAAGGAATACCTCGCCTTATAAATACCCTGCACCTTTTGAACAAGACTAAAAGAAGTGTTACCCGAGATCCTGTAGCTCAGAATCTGCTAATTATTATTATGTAGCATTTTACCCAAAATGTAATTGGGATGATGCTATCAGCACAGAGAACATTTTGACCGAGGGTGCTGACCCTTACGTGGAATGAATTGTACTATCTGTGTGAGCCCAGTAATTTGTACACAACTAACTTGTTTTGGAAGGTCTTTTCAACTTGTGCAATTGAAATCCAAGACTTAACAAGACAAAAAGGCCACAAGGATTCATGGACAGAAGCAAACACTGGAAATTAACATCTCCCACATAAAGGTTTAACATGAAGTTGCAATTCATACAGTATCATTACAGAGCAGGGGGGCTTTGCTTCCCTTTTGGAAACCACAAAGATAACTCTGACTTTAACCAGAAAGCAACGCCACAAATGGCTACATAGCATTGTTGGCTGGATGGCTCCTTTGTTAAGTCTCTAGAAACCTCTTAATTTCAGCAGCTCACCAGCATTAAACTTTACTGTGTGCCTGACAAAGGCTGCAGCTACACGAACTTCCCCATTCTCTGAAGCAGTTTGCCGCATTACGCAAAGCATAAGGCTGCAGTAACACAGCTGTCACTTGCTGAGGCTGGGGATAAAACAAAACAAAACACACCTTCCGAAAACAACCCCAGCACACACACAGTTTTGGTAACCAGAAACGTCACCACCTCCTTATGGGAATCTCTAAGAACTGCTCCCTTGCATTTTCTAAAACTTTCCAAAGTGTTTCTTGGTTTTTTTTAGAAGTTACCACATTAATTTAACAAAGTTGATAACGAGTGTTACCGAGGAAGAAAGTAATCTTTGGTGATGTTATTCTAGCAGAAAGAGTCAAACAAATTCATCTTCAGAAACGAGAGAAATACCTCCCTCTGTACATCTCCATAAAGATAAAAAGCTACTTTCACAACAGTGAGCCACTCAAGACACAGGAAGACAGAAAAGCTTCACTTCTGCACACTAATTACCAAGAGAGAAGAAGAAAGAAGAAGAAGAGAGAAGAAAGCTTTTCTAACTCAGGCAACAGCAGCTTGTTTGAGGAAGCCCATACCTTTAACTGGGCACAGCCTCAGAGCACACGTTGCCAACAGCACCAACACCAGAAGGGCTGTTCATTGTGAGGGCTATCATTAGAGAACAGGATGTTTACATAAAGAGCTGTAAAATCACAAGTGAAGATACTGCACTCCAACAACGAAGTTCACATTTACACAGGTGCACAAAGGCATAAAAGCACTTGTTTTCCTTGGTGTTTGGTAGGTTAGCATTGCAATTTACATGAAACTCACACTGCTCAGCAAAGATCATACTTCATATTGATTGTAATAAGGAAAAAAAAACAAAAATCAAGCATTTTATATCCTAGGAGTTTAGAAATGCCTGAATAGGAACTATAAGCAGCGATGTTTGCTGCTGAGAAGGTTTGCTTGAAATCAGCTCAAAAGTTTACTATGTAACAGAAATACCAGCTCAGTATAAACCTCCAGCACCCAACTGTTGGTTAGGAAGTCTTCCAAACTGCAAAGTAACCAAGAAAAGTTTCCTCATTTGTTGTTTCAAGGGAAAGTTAACTGTTCCCGAGGCAGAACAATGTTCATTCCATTGCATTTTAGACTACTACAAAGACAGGAAAACTCCCTATGAATGAGTCAGGAATGATGCTCCCCTCAACAAAGGCTGGAAAAGACATTGCTGTAACATTCTAGTATGCTCCCCACGCCGCTGTTCTCCTTCAGCAAAACCCCAGGACAGCCTTCCCACGACAAGCCCAGCAGCACTGCTGGGGCTGCAGCTCCCACCACAGCCTCCCCTACTGCCCCAAGTAATGAGCTACCCTCAAACACTGGTACAAAAGCACAAAGGGATTTCTCAAAAAGCACAACCCTAAGTCTGTTAAGCTGAAGTAGAAAGCGGTCAGCACCCATTCCTTCTTCTTCCTCCACCAATCACTTGGTAAAGGCAAAGAACGTGCATCAGTAAGACAAAATAAAGCAGCACCACAGCCTTCAGAGTAGAACGTCAGAAAATGGGTCGGGAAAAGCACACAGAACGCGGATTAACAGCGACCCGGAGCTGCCTCGGGAGCCGCCCGACGCACACCGGGGCCTCACCCACAGCCCGACCCACAGCTCGCACTGCGCGGTACCCTCGTGGAGCAGCCGCAGCCTCACACCCCGAGGCAGCTTCCCCACGGCACAGACGGGGCCACAGGCACGAGAACGGGAAGTGTAACAACAAAAGCAAAGCCAACCGGGGCCCCAGCAGGCCGAAACACAGCGGGAGAGCTGGGCGGACAGCGGCGGCGGCGGCGACGAAGGGCCGGGCCAGGCAGCGGGCCAGGCCCAGGGTGACAGGCCCAAGGGGAGGAGAAGACCCCCGGCCTGAGGACACAGGATCGGGTCGGGCCCACCGCTCCCCTCACCCACCCGGGACCGAGCCCAAAGGATGCTACGGCGCAGACCTTACTTTGAGGGTGAGATGATGGACGCGGGCTCCGGCCGGACCCGCGCAGAGCAACACCAGCCCCAGCACAGCCACAGTAAGTGCGGCGGCAAGGCCGCGGGCCGCCATCTTTACTCCAACATCAGCATCCTGTTCCCGCGGCACTTCCGGGAGCGGGGTGCGCTGGGAGGGTCACGTGACCCACGGTGGGTGGGGCTGCGCGGGGCGGCGGGGCACGCCTTGCGCTGAGGTGAGTTTGGGCTTCGTGCCTGCAGCCCGGCCCGCGTGCTTGGGAGCGGTGGCGATGGCAGTGCGAGCAGCACATAATCCGACCTGCTGGGTGTTTCTGCTGAGCGCTCTACTTGGTGGGTTAGTTTTAAACATCTCCCTCTATATAACAAAAGGCTTTCTGCTTCCTTAGTGGGGTAGCTTAGAAACTACTGAGCTGTTTGATCACCGTGGTCCCACTTGAGGCTACAGGCAGCCCAGACTTGGCTTCAGTGAGGTCTGTGTTGCTCAGAGTAACACAAGGAGCAAACAGCATGCCAAGGAACAATGCAGCTGGCCTTTAGACTTAATCATTGTCTTTCAGAAATGGCTTTAGCAATGTGACCTGCCTTAACAACGTGATAAAACGCAGCTCCTCCATGTTCTGTCACTTCTCATCACTCCAACGTTTTTCCTTTCAGAGCATGCAGTTCCAGCTGTGCAGCTTTCCTCACCCTGAGCCAGGCGTACAGCAGCAATAGAACAGCCGAGCAGTGAAGTGCATGGCTTCATCAGGGTGAATAGGCAGAGAAAAATCCTGACCCTTGTAATAGCGCTTACGTGGAATGTCCCATCTTTGTTCGGTGGTGATTCAGGTTTTACTCTACACATTACCTCCTATTTACTCTCCCCCTCTTTCTCTCATTCTCTTAGGTAATAGAATAAACACAAGTCTCTCAACACTACCAAAGAAACCTGGGCTGATACCAGAAAATACCTGAAAGTCTGATAAACTTCTTCGGTTATTCTTTCTCTGGGTAGTAACTCGGGCGAGCCGCTAGATGTCCCCTCAGCATCAGGCTTCGCGGTGCACGTAGCTACGCCCTGCCGGCCATGGGAAAGCTATGGGACGACATCAAGGAATTTATTTTGAAAATATGGTTCTGGTCCACATCTTTTCCCCAAATTCATATTTTTAATGTTGTAATTACTGTAATTCCTGTGCTCAGGCCTCCCTAGGAAACCTAGAGACTCGTGAGAAACGGTTGTTTGCAGCACAGGCTTTGTGCCTTGCTCTGCTCTCAGTGACTACTTCAGTAGCCAAATAGCATGAAGCTTTCTCACATAATTCTGGGCACTGATTCAGCCCATCAACCTCTCCTAATCAGAAGGTATTTGCTAATAACAATCAGGGAATTTTATGCCACAAACTGAAATTGTCTGAATATTTCTCCTTGATGCAGCTCTGCCAGCTCTCAGGATATTGTAGTGACTAAATCACAACTGACCTAGACTAAGTGACCTGTGGAAGTTAGAGTTTGTAACATGTTTACTTTCTGTGGCTATAGATGTTTCAAAGGATGTATACACTAAAAGATTCTATACTTAAATGTACATTCCTATCAATACACGAACTGTCTTTTCTCTGTAATGAATATACTGTAGGAGCAAATCTCATCTTTACATTGATGTTTTACTGTAGTCACCAGACGAGATAAACCTGGCTCTAAATGGACTGTTCTAGCAGTTATTCTTAACTGTGTTCACATATGCTTAGTTTCTCTATATTTCTTTTCACTATTTTTCTCCACATGTACCTGAACATAATTAGGATTTATCACAGACTTTTTTGGAATTATATGATGAGCAACTCTTGAGATTGGATGGAAAGCATCAGCAGCATCAGGAAACTCCTGGCACATGGATAGCCTGTAAGTACACCTTAGTACAAAGTAAAAGTGGGTTAAGTATTCAGTTATTGGTGTACTCCATGAATGTATTATGGGTATGTTGCAGAGTAGCAAAACCTATTTTTTCTCTAAAAAAACACAGAGCACAAAAGCACAGTCAGAAGGGGAGTGACCTCACCTTTCAGGTTGCAGTCCTACAGTTACTAAGCAAAGCAAACCCAAGGCTAGCAGCTGAGGTCATCAGGCACGCTCACAACAGTAAAGCAGGGATGAACCAAGAAATCGTTTTATAGCTTAGATGCTGAAATTAGAAGTCAATGTATAGCTGAAGTATAAAATAATGCCTCAGACTGACGCTTAAATAAGGCTGTGTCAGTGGGCAGAGGGTGTGTGCAGGTGGGGGTGGAGGCCCCAGGTGAGGATGGTCAGGCCATTCAGGTTTATCAGCTCTTAATCAGGTGTTAATCAGACCCCTCTGGGCCCTGATAGGGCATGCAAAGAGAACTGGGGTTCCCTGCTGTGTGTTTAAATGAGCTGGGTAGGTTGTGATTGTAGAAAGGAAACAGCTGTAATGGTGATGGTCTTAGGGAAAGGTGTGTCCTTTTCCTTTCCTGGTGCCGTTTCAGTTCTAGTGTATGAGAGGTTATAAGCAACATCTACATTCCATGACTTGGATGTGCATGATCTGGATAGAATTGTAAAAATAAAAGGGAAGCAGCTGCAAAGATGATAACCATGGGGGGGAAAGGTGGGTCCTCTTCCTTTTATGTTCCGGAAGTTAGAGATACTTATACTTGCTTTGCAAGCTGTAATTTTCCTTGATTTGCATGAGAAAGCACAAAGACTGGGGATTGAGGTTAAACTATGGTTGGGGGATTTGTTTTACCCTTCTTGGTTGCTAAATGATTTGGAAGGTAGCTGTTTTGAAATCGTTTTTCTTGTTTGTGTTTTATTTAAAGAAATTGCTTCTGCTTGGGATCTAGTGTGAGGAACGCTCTGAGTCACAGTAACAGAGATATAAACAGAATTTACGGGAATATGCCTGTATCTAGATAACAGATCTGAATGGTTTTGTTCGTAGTGCAGCCAGGGGAAAACTCCTACTGGTTTCTGCATTGCTCTGCTTTGCATTGTGTAAATTAGGTAATGGAGAGATAAAGAATCGGCTTTCTAAGTGTTATTTTGAACTGTTCTTTTGAGGCTGGAACCTGCTAAGCCTTCCCACATCATGCTGTAGCATAAAGGGCTCTTAACGCTCCCATCGTTGTTAATTACATTAGTAATTAAGGACGAATCAAGATGCAGGCTCTGTTGTTTTGGGCGCTGCACAAACAAAGCAGTAACGTAAGTGGCAGTCCCTGTCTTGGAGAGCTTCAGACTAAATAACCAAGATGGGAGGAAAAAAATCTACCAGAAACGTGTGGAATGCAGTTTACTTAGTTTTTCTCTTGAGCCCCATCCACACGAATCTTAATTTATTCGCAGGTTTTGGTGTTGTTGATTGTGATGTGCCATCCTAATACAGAACTTGCATTTCTGGCCTGTACCTTTCAGTAACCAGTTATGTGTTTTTTGTCTTTCAGTGGGGACAGGTTTCCCTGCCCGTGCTGGTGTAACAGGTTTGCCTTGTTCCCCTCCCAGGTCTTTGTGCAAAAGGAAATTCCACTGCAAATTTGCCTCAGATGAGAGCAGTGCTGCTTTGTGCTTGGACTCCGTGCGTTCTTTTTGTTCAAGTATTTATGGATTAAGGTCTCAAATAGTTGTGATGCAATTATGTTCTCTGGTTTTGTAATGTGTTCTGGGTGGATGTAAGGCTAAGGAAGGACAGCGGCCCCTGGTATCCCTCTGCTGAGAGCCTGTGGAGGTAGAAGCCCTTGGGACGCTGCGGTTGTGCTTTAGGCAGCATGGCAGGCTCAGATATTCAAATATGTTGGCAACAGCAGGAAGAAGTACTCTGAGATGAGTTGAACAGTGTCTCTGAGTTATGATGTAGCCCTTTAAAGATATCAATAAATAAATGCAATGCCTGCTCTGTGCCTCGCTTCGAGGGTAGTAGCATTCTATTCTTCTGTTCAAACCAATGGGGATAAAATGAAATGCAGTTGCATTATTAGCATCATGCTCATCTTCACTGTTCTAGATGTTGGAATCACTTCAGTTATCCTCCTGTTGTTTTTTTCACATGCAGGTTGATATCCATATGCCATCCAGTGGAAGGAGAAGTGCATGAATCCAGGGGAGGTAACGCATGCAGGAGCTGCTATCAGAAGGATCCCAGCCCCCTGTGAGCGGATTCTGTCCTCCTCAGGTGAATAAACGTGCTTCCCCCTTTTTATGCCCACGTAAATCTTTCCTGAACAGATGCAGCAATAAACATAAAACAGGAATCTGAAGGTCTTTTCATATTTCTTGTAGCTGAAAAGCAGAAGTATAAAATCAGATTAGGTGGCACAGCTCAAATAAATGCTGTTGCAAAGGAAGACGAGCACAAAATAAATCTTATTTCTCCAGCAAGGAAACAAGCCCATTTCTGCAAGGCCTGCGTGACTGCTGCCATGCCCCATGTCGGGGTGCCGGTAGGTAACTCGATTATCTTCCTGCCCGTGTGCTGGTGACGGATGGCAGAGTCAACGTTCCTGGATGCGGCTGGGTTGGGGTGTGCGTGTTTGGGGAGCTGAGTGACAGAGGAAGCCCCTCCCTGCAGGGTGTGGGCTTTCTTATTCATCGGGGCGGTTGCCCCCATCCAGATCTCCAAAACAGAAACGTTTGCTTGAAAATTAAATAACAAAACCCGCGCTTCGCACTGTGACAAAGCGGTAAGCAACGGGGCAGGGTGGGCACACCGCAGCGCACGGCGGGGGGCGGCGCGCTCCCGCCGCTCCCAGAGGATGCGGGGGCGCGCAGCCGGCGGCCGCGCTTGCGCACTGCTTACCTCGTCGCCCCCTTTTAACCGCCGCGGGGCGCGCGTGCGCAGTGCACCAGAGCTGTCAAGCGCTCCCCCCTCCCGCCCCGCTCCGCCGCCGCCGCCTCTCCGCGCGGCGCCGCTCGGGCCATTTTGCGGCGCGATGAGGCGGGAGCGGCGGTGAGCAGCGCCCGTCCCGCTCTTCGCCCTCGCCTCGGCGCCGGGATCCGAGCCGGTTCTTCGCGTGCGGGGAGAGAAAGGAAAGGAAGCCTCGCTGAGGGGCAGCGACCCCCGCCCGCCCTCCGCTCGGCGCCGGCGGAGCCATGAGCTGGGGCACGGAGCTGTGGGTGAGCGCCGGGCCGCGTAACGGGCCGCGCGGAGGGGGGAGCGGGCCGGGACCGCGCAGAAATTAATGAGAAAACAAACGAGCCGTACAGAGCCGCCCTGCGGAGCGGAGGAGGGCTGGGCTGCTTTATTTTTTGGGGTGTGTGTGTGGTTTGGAGGTGGGTTCCTACGGCGGGGGTCTGATTTCAGGAGAGAGCTGCGGGGAGGGACGCGGAGGGCTCCCCTGGGCACGGCCCGGGGCGGTGCGGGGTCCGGCGGCGTCGGGGCGGTCTGCCTGAGAGAGGAGCGGGAGCTGCTGGCGGGCGCGGGTTGGAGCGGAGCGGGCTGCAGTGCCGGCCTCAGTGCCGTGCTGTGCGCGGAGAGAAGTTGGGAGAGGCAGAAGGGAAATGCGGCTCGGTCACAAAGAGGACGCGGTGCAGCCATGTTTGGCAGCGAGGAGCGCAGCCCGCTGTGCGGGGCGGGGGGCGAAAGAGCGCCCAGATAGGGGGGAGCACCGCGATGGCGCTGGGGGTCCCGCGGAGCGCGCAGTGCCTGCGTGGGTTTTCGGCTGTGTGTGTAGACATAGCTGTGTTATCTGTGCTTCCTGCTCGGGCGGGCAGTTAAGAGAGCATCCCGCTTTGCTGTGACATTGTAGTGGCGTTATAGCTAGAAATACACAGTAACCTGAGCGTGGAACGCTTGCTGAGGGGTCATCCTATGTTTGCCCGTTCCAGAGAGGTGCTACAAAATGATGGAGTGCCGTAGCGACGCTGCTTTGATTCATTTCTTAAAACAGCTCTGCTGCATGGGAATGTTTGTGGGGAGATCTGCAGCTGGCATTGCTTTCTGCACCTTGCATGCTTTGTGGGGAGGTTAAGCAGTCTGAATGCAGTTAAAGTAACGACTCGCTATAATAATTTTGACACAGAGGGATAAACTTGGTGTTCTCAAGGTGGGCTTAGTGTCTGCTTTTGCATTTTTAGCAGTGTAGGCGATGCTGAGATGTTTCTGCACGAGGAAAGAAGTTCTTATGCATGGTTTATTGTAATCTCTGCAGGTGTGTGCAGTTGTGTTTGTAACATTTCTTTCCTGAAGTTTTATTGGTGAAATCCTGTCTTTGCTACCTTTGGCAGCATCATTTCTTGCGTCCTCAGCATAGCTTGAGAAGTGTAGCAGGTCACTGAGGAGAAAAGTGCAGCAACCAGGTGCAGGGAGGCTGGATACCGGACTGGCAGGGCTCGTTGTGTGCTACGTTGGGCAGAGCTTTGTGAATGAATCGCTTTCCAGGGCTGTGGGTATCTGGGGCAGAATGCTGGCATCCCTCTCCGAGTCCCCCCCCCCTTTCTCAGGGAAAGGAACTACACAACCAGCTTGGATTTAACATATGCCGCCACCTTTGGTTGGTCCTGGAGCTTCTTAAACAAAATTGGCTTTTTATTTGCCTCAAAACTTAGTATTTGTTTTAAGTAGTCATGTGTTGGTTGTACAAACAGGTGTCATGAATTAAAAATGCCCGTTGTAGGGTGTGACTGGTGTAGGATTTGCTGTGGCCGTTTGATGGAGTGGAAGTTGGGGTCGTAACAGGTGTTTCTAATTGTCGTTTAGAAACTTAATGTCTGCAGGAGGATTGGCGTTTAAGCAGGGCTGTGTTGCAGGGCGAGGTGCCCATCTACCAGGCTGAGCACGTGCTCGTGGATCGCTCCTGCAGTGTAACAAAGGAGAAGCAAAATCAAGGTTGCTCTTTAGAGAAAGTAGAATGTTAGCGTGCATGGATTTGTTTGTTCCTATGGGGGGTGAAGGAGGGGAAGCTGCTTGCAGAAAGAAGCCTCAGAAGCAATGAAATCCATTTGGCAAAACGTAAGTTACTCCCAAGAGTGCTGTAGCCCTGTGCTGTCTTGCGAGGATATTTTGTTTCCCCGGGTTGCAAATTGTGTTGCAAAATTCCTAATCCTATTTCATTCGAATCTAGACTTCTGTTCCGAGTTTCATTTATGAGCTTCATCCATAAGCAGCAGAATTATTAGAGGTACCAGGGCAGCATTTGGATCCAGTGTGAGGATAAATGCTCAGCATGATGAGATCATCTGTGGCCTCCGAGCAGTCGGGTGTCACAGAGCAAAACCTGAAGGTCTCATGTAACAGAGTGAGTTGGCTGTGTGTGTGTGTGGCAGCGGCTGGCGGTGCTGTGCTGCTCGGTGTGCCCAGAGCCTGCACAGCTTTCTGCCCAATGCACTCGCCATATGGAATCCAGGGGGAGGAGTGGTGGGTGAATGGCAGAGTATGGTCATAGGACTGAAACCTTTTGTTTTCCGCTCCGGTTCAAAGTAGCTGCAAGGGCTGGCAGCTGGGGGTTGGAAGACTGGCCTTGTTTGATTCTTGCAATTTACAGTGTTTTCTAAATGTTTATGTTAACGTGGCAAGTAAAGATTGTGTATGGGTCAGTATATGGATGCAACTTGTGGCTTCAGTTAGCTGCACTTTGGGGTCAGCAGGCTCTGAAAGCGTTCTCAGATCGTTCTTCCTCTTTTTAGGTGGTAAGGAAGAGCAGGGATAGCAGTGTGTCACACACTGCTGCTCTGGAGGGTGCTTTAGCTACTAAAGTGCTACTGTATTCTCCTGGGCTTCCCTGCAGGGTTCTTTCCTGTGGGATGGAGCGAGTGGTAGGAATGACAAAGCAAGCTGAAAGTAACCTTGGTGCTTCACTCCTTGTCTCGGGTAGGAAGGGCTGTGGCTGCGAGTTGAAGGGAATTGAGTTTCTTGATGATAAGTTTTGGTACAGTACGCAGTGTAGGGGAGGCACAATTTGTGGTGAGGTGGTCCGGGAGAACCCGTGGCTCCTCTGAGTGCTGTCACAGCATGGCAAGTGCAGGCAGTGATGTCGTTAAACCTGGGAAGGCTCATCCTTTTTGCTGTGGGTGTTTCAGAGATACAGATGCCGCAAGGCGGTGGGTTCCTCCCCATTCCGTGCCCAATGTGAAGTTAAAAAAAAGATTAAGTGAGGGGTGTGATTGAATTGGCTTTCCTTGACCTTTGTGTGGCCGGGTGTCTGCTCACAGCTGTCACTGCCCTGTCAGTCCGGGGAAGGTGAGTATTTCTGTTTGCAAAGGGCTGAATTTGCTGCCCTTGCGCAAGGAGCAGTTGGCCAACTGCTCACATGATGGGTGCTTTGAGGACTGTGCCTTTTGTTTGCACTGTTCCAGTATGCCTCAGTATGGAAAAAAATTACAGCCTGTGCGTGTGGCTCCTTCTGCTGTCTGAAGTCATTCCACTTCCAAGTGTGGCTGTCTCTGAACTATTCACAATCTAGAAAATGGTGTTCTTTTCCACATTAACAGCAACATCTTCATTCACAGTATGGCAATAAGCGGATTCCTGCAGACTCTGTTTGTGTGAGCTATTCCTCCTTGTCAGACAATGAAACAGAGGTGCAGCTCTGAGAGCTCAGTGCTTCCTGCATGGAACTGATGCATCATTGCCACTCAGTCCTTGCATACCTAATTCATCAGCAGCATTTGTTTCAGCAGCTGTGATCCTGAATTTTCGTTGAATGTAGTATTGTTCTCTGGTGGTATGGT
Source organism: Pavo muticus (assembly GCA_016647715.1). Taxonomy (NCBI): domain Eukaryota; kingdom Metazoa; phylum Chordata; class Aves; order Galliformes; family Phasianidae; genus Pavo; species Pavo muticus. The sequence continues at coordinate 4,759,310 of JACDJE010000064.1, forward strand.
AATATTTATAGCACGTAGGTGATGCGTGTAGTGATGAGTCACACTCTGAATCTGCCTGCAGTTCTGAGGTGGTTCTGACCTCGATGGCATCACAAAGTAGTTATCTGGGTGCTGGAGTCAAACGTCATCTTAAATGTTAAATGAAGGCTCTGTTCTTGTCAGCACGTTCCCTATGAGAGGCTCTGCAGAGCTGCATCTATGTTTGATCTCTTAATTAACTCTTTTTCCCCTAAACCTAGTTGCATTGCAAACACCCATATAATTGGTTGGATAGACCCGTCTGTCTCGTGGTCCCTTGTGTGGGTGACCCCTGGCCCCCGGAGCTCTCGGGTTTGGCTGTTAACCCCTTACTCTCTCTGAGTGAAAGGAAAAGCATCCAAACTGATGGGACAGGGAGTATAACTGCCTGCTAAATCGTTGTTATCTCTGACATCTGCAAGTTTCCTTCATAAGGTCACGGAGCTTCCCTTGGAAGGCTGTTGGAAGGATGTTTGCAAGGTGGAAAATCGGTGGGGATGGCAAGCTTTCCTGAGAACCGAGTTTTATTGTGAGCTGTTACAACGTATTTGACATCGTTCACACAGCCAGAGGCAGAAACTCCGTGTCTCCTTGCTCTCTTTTCCCTTTGCATTTCAGCAGATACTTTTTTCCTATTTAGTAACATGTTAATTAAAACATCTTACAGTTGGAAGAGGCTGAATTTCACCTGCGGAAATGGCTGGGTCAGCATAGGCACCCTGTAAGTAAATAGGTTGACAAGAAATGAGGTCGGGGTAGACACCTCGTGTTTGTAATCTGGGCTTCCAGGCGCTGTGAGCAGAGCAGCTCTGTTTGGGCTCCCGAGGAACTCGCTGGGTCTCGGATGGGTGAACGTATGGGTAATTTCATCCGCAATTCCGCTTTGCTTTAAGAAAGGCTTGCTATAGTTCTGTCACTGCCTCTTCTCGTATCTTCTACCCATTCATGAAGGAACAGATTTACGACCCTTCAGCACGAGTCAAGGCTGCAGGTGCCTCTTTGTGCTGTTCCTTCTTTCCCCTCCTAGTCACTGGATCTTCCCATTTGCCGCACAGCCACCCAAGGCCCCCCGCTCCCCTGAACCATGTGGGAAGGCAGGCAAACGTGAGACAATGTTTTTCTGGACTCCTTGCAGCTCATTAGTGTTACTCATGTTGTGAAACATTGCTTTAAAGCAGGATTTCAAAAGCCATGCTCCACATGAAGACTGGACTGTAACTTAATAATGCACTTTACGTTATTGCCTTTGTTGTTGATTGCTGAAAGGTAACCTGCTAATGAATTTTTGGAAACTCACTTTCATCCTGTCTGAAATACTGCTTCTGACACTAGTTATACACTGAATCTGATCCAGCTACCCAAATCCAATGCTCTGTTGAGTTTCCTTAGCATTCATATAAATATTTTAAAATAACTTCCCCCTTAACATAACCTTGCACTTCTCAGATGAAACATCTCTGCTTCCTTCCATCCCTAGCAGCCCTGCTTTTCTTTTTCACACTTTTTTTTAGCACTGAGCTAGTTAGGTTGGAGAGAGGAAAAACACTGTTGTGTCCTGACATAGTGCAGCCTTTGTTCTTTGCAAGCAATGGCTTTGGCTCTGAAATAGAAAATGGAGAAAAGTAGTGTGCGTGTCTAGATGGGGTTTCTAGATTACTTGTAGTGTAGAGCAGTGCAGTTCAGGTGTAGGAAGGAAATGCTGATTATTCAGGGTTCATTGCTGAAGCAGCCATGCATGTTGCAAAGCTAACAGAAGCAGCTTTATTGCAGTGCTGTCCTCTTTCACGTGGGGAAGACACAACCTGTTGCAGAGAGAACCAGGAGAACAGCAGCGGTCTCCCAGCACCCTTAGAAACCAAGGGAAGGAAGGAACCTTGAAATGGAGTCATAGCCACTAATGCCTGGTATGAAAGAGTGATCCTGTGAGCTGCGGAGTCCTGCAGACAGCCTGCTGTCCCAAAGAGATGCTGTAGTGGTTTGTTGTTGTTGCTGTCATGGAAACAACACAGACTTCTTATTGCAAGCGCATGTCTGGCCATTCGGTGTTGAGTATTCAGATGTTTCTGCTTGGTACCCAAACAGAAGAAAATGAAGTCCTTAAATTCTTCCCTGTTGGTGAGGTGATGAGTGCTGCTCTGTGTGGGAAGGGACACGGGCGGTGTTTGCCATCGCCCCTCTGAACAGCAGCCACAATTTGTCTCATGAATTATTCATTTTGGAGAGGAGAGTTTTACTTTCATTGCGCTGTCTGTGGACGTGCAGTAAGGGATTATTGTCTAGGTGGCAGGAGGATGCTCATCTCGCAGAGCAGTTTTCTCTCTCAGCCCACGTCTTGAACAGTTGGTAGCTCTTTATTCTTTATTTTCTGTTCTGTTGAGGTCTTCTCTGTTCTGCTGCATGAGGCTGGCGTGCTCAGACTGTAGTTTGCTCCATCCTGCCTTGCATTTCTTCTATCTAGATTAGCCAGGGTTTTTCAGTTGTTAATAGGGCCGGTGTACTGCCCATGGTAAGCGCAGTGCCTCTTCAGTTCTGGAAAGCTGTACTGCTCCTGTTCATTGGAGGGAGGGTTAGACATTTGGCAGATAACAGCTCTTGAACAGAGATGTGCCTTCTGGTGTTGAGAAAATCTGCCCGAATAGGTGAACGTGCAGGTCTTTGGAAAATGCCACTTTGCAAGTGCTGGGTGAAGGAATGGGTGCTGAAGGCATCAGAAGCTGTGGTGTGCCTGAGCTCATTGTTTGGGAGGGCTCTGCAGGACAAGGCAGTGCCACCGCCTGCGGAACAGCTGAGTGTGCCTCTGTCCTCCTCCAGAGCAAAGGCAGCTTTGGGGAACAGCTTGCATCAGTGAGTTGGGAGACAGTGGGCTGCAGCAAGGAGCAAAAGGGAATTGAAAGCATGGCTGCACCGTGTCACAGTAAGGGTCTGTCTGGCCAGGCGGGGCTTCCTCGCTAACAGCCATCACAGCATGTGGGAGCCGAGCAGAATGGGAGTGTGTGTCTTGCTATGTTCACCCAAGGGTGAGGCATAGAGGAAGAGGTGCTGTGAGCAGAAAGGAGGCTCCTCAATGTTTGGGTCTGTAGGTGTGGAGCTCTGGCTGAAGACTAGTCACAGGAACCTGCAGCTGCTTGCTTGGGGCTGTTTGGGTCAGCGAAGTAATGAGCCAAGCATGGTGAGAGTGGGGTTGGTTGAGGAGAGACAACTTGAATTGTTGTGCTTGGCTCTGATTGTGAGCTTGGGGAGGATGAGAGAGCTGGGGCTAACAGGGAAAAAGAAATAGCAGGAATGAGCTCAGGAGGAGAAAGGGAATTTTAGCCAGAAGACAAATGAGGAGGTAATTTACCTAAGGAGCGTGTGGGGATAGTAGGGTTGGACTCTGGGTGGGACCTGAAATGCTAGCTGAGATTGCACACCCTGTCTGCCAGCAAGTTGCAAGGAGAGCAGTGTGTTAGGAATGGCAAATCAAGAATATGTTGGAGTCAGGATAAAGGAACGGGAAGGAAGGAATGGGGCAAAGGATAAACAGAAGATGAGAAATAAGAGAGAATAGTGGAGAAACTTAGCAGCTGTTTTTGCATGTTTGGTTTCGCAGCGTTACTGCTTTCATGTGGCTCTTCCCATGGAGTGCTTCAGTGGAGCTGACATACTGGTTTGAATGTCTGCACGCTGATTGCTGTGGTTGCATTTTGCATCTGTACTCACTGTGGAGGAACACCTGAGTGAGGGCTGTAACCAGAACCGTGTGCTCTGCTGGTTTTCATCCCCTTCTGTGCAGAAAGCTCCGAGGAATTGTCCAGCAAATTGGTTTATAATGCTTTCAGATAATAATTTTCACTCTCCATGATGTTTTCCTCTTACGCAGAGAATTCTGCTTGAATGCACTTACGCTGTATTTACAAGAAGAAAAAATGATTGGCACACAGCGGTGAGTGAATGCACGTGTGTTTTCACAGACAAAAGTGAAATGAGGAGGGGAAATACTTCTTGCCCTCCTGAGGCCTGCTGATCTCTGCGATGTGGGGGCTTATAGGAGTGGCATTCATTCAGAATGTGTCAGTGAGATTTTGGTGAAGGAAAACTGGCGGTGGACAAACTGGTGCCGGAGTGCTGCACAAACGCCTTTTCACCTCCCTGCCTGCCTGCCTCCCCGTGTGACAGCCGGAGGTATTTTGCCCGTGTGCTGTCACAGGAGGGGCATAACAAGAGGGGCGAGGGCAGAGATTTGCGTGCTGGTCAGGAGCCTCTGTTTCCTTACAACTCCAACTGTGAAACATCCATTTTTCACAGTGGATGCTTTCTGGCATGTGTTCTTAACATGGAAACGTTGCAAAACTGCGTAGCAAAGCTTTACTGCAGCTTTTCATATGCAAAAAAACCCAAACAAAACCACCAACCAGCCCTTATTTCAGCAGTGTATGTATGGGCTAGCAACTTCAGTGCTACTTTTTGTGACAGCAGCTGATCATAAAGGCTGTGGAGGGCTCTGTTGGAGGGCAGTCACCAAGGCACAGGTGTGTGCTTTACCTGAACACCAGAACCGAGTGCTGGGCAAACACAGCAGCCTGTCCTTTAGGTAGTGAGAATGTGTATCACATGATACGTGTGACTGGGCTCCTATTTAAATCAGCGCCCTGGGGATTTACAGCCTTATTTTTGGAATGGGGGGTATAGGGTTGAAACCTAGCTATTTAAAGGCAAAATAATGCTGCTGTGGCTGTGCAGCCTTCTGAGACGTGGTGAAGCAGCCCGGCAAACAAGGCTGGAAGCATGCATCCATTGCTGGTGCAGCACTGTCTGAGCACCTCTGCGCCTCCTCTTCTGCATAACCGCAGGCTGCTCCCCTTTTCCCACTGCGGCTCCTGCTGTGATCCTTGTCTGTGTCATCCTAACACCAGTGTTATATATGACATTGTTGAAAGCTCCTTTTCCAGAGCTTCAGCGTGATTGGCATGAAATTATCTTGAAGTAGGAAAGCTGTAATTATTATAAGGAGACAGTTTTTGCAAGAAATGTGCTGTTGTGAAACACATACACCTAATTTGGGGAATTTGGGAGGCTGGATTGTTGATGCTCTCTGAAAACACTTAGTCTGGAGTAGAAGGCTTGTGTATAATAGTGCCAGCCTTTAGTGGTTGTGGGAGTGCGTTGAATTGTTGCAGCCAACAAAACCCTTTTCTAGGCTAAACAATACCAATACGTTTCTCCTGGTTATTAGCAGTTATCTGAAGCACTTGATGGTTGGGAACAACGTGTCAGAGCTGTGCACTGCATTCACACGAGGTCAGCAGGCATTTCCTTTATATGTATGGGAACTGCATGTAATGTGTAGATGTTCGTGTTGACTTAAGCATCGGACCTGTTGTTGGCTTGGTATGGTATCTCTTGTGGTTGGTTTGTGGGTTAACCTCTAGGAACAAAACAAAGCTGGAATATTGACGGGGCAGTGAAGAGCTACACCCCCTGCTTCCCAAAGAGCCAGGCAGGAGGTTTGGGTCTTGTTTGTTTTTCAGGTGTCAGAATAGTGGAAATTCAGAACGCTGCTTTAAAACTAGAATTTGTCTGTCTTCAGCACACACTGGAGCATGCAGTGCTTGGCAGCTGCTGGGCAGTGGAGCAATACTGATTTCCCTCTGGGGGCAAGGCGTTCATCCAACCTTCCCAGCGGGGGGTGAGATTGATTCCTTAATCAGAATAGCAACAATCCATTCTGAAGCTTCCTCAAGGTATTAGGGCTAAATTAAACAGTCTGGGACTCGTGTGTAAGCCCTAATGCACTCCAAGGAGCTTTCTGGGGCAAGGAGAATTTTGAGAATAATCAGAAAATGAACCCAAAGCAAAAAAGCCGCAGGCAGAAATCACCCTTAAAGAAGAGAGCTGATACGTGTCCTTTGTGCGGTGCTGTGCTTAGTGCTCAGATTCTCTTAGGGAAGAAAAGGGAGAAATCCATGAACTACATAGCTCTATTCATTGCCTCCTTTTTGTGTGTGTCCCATAGCCGTTCCAAAAATAGATCTGGTCACAAACAAATCTGAAATTGATAGAATTAAGCATCTTAAAGCAAGGCAGTACTGTGCTGGGGATTTCTTTCTTTGCTTGTTTTTCAACAGTCACTACTTAGCGTGTGGGTTCCTATCTACATTGTATTTGTCTTAATTTTGCAGCATTTTAAGATGTTTACTTGTTTGCATTTGCAGAGTCTACAATTACACGAGTCTCTTGAGGATAAAAATGTCACGAGTGCATTCAGCTTCTCTGGAAATGCTGTCATTAGCTTGGAGGAGGAATGAAATAGTGCGACTGAGTTCTCCTCTGTATGTTAAGTGTTCATAAGTAAGAATTAACTATAATGCGTGAGTAACCTTATTGAATGAGCAAACCAATAATTATGAATGTCATTTCTATACATGAGAACTCAAACAACAATAAAAGGAGGGGGTGGGAGTGGACCACATGGCATTTCTTGTCTTCCTCTTTTCTTACTGACTTAGTCTCATTCTGCCTCAGTCTGCACACCAAATTAGGTAAACAGTAATTTTCCACCCTACAGCATACTGAGATCCTTTCCATAAAAGAACAAACACGTCCAGAGGTGCTGAGGGCTTGACAAAGGTTTCGGTATTTTCAGTGACTGTGAAAGCAGCAGGAAGCTCCCACTGGAAGTTGGCAGGTGCTCTTTCCTTACAGACGTGCATTGGTCTTCTGTTGAGCTGGAGGTTCAGAGATGCTCTGTGAAGGTATTCTACTGCAACATCAACTTCTTTGGTCCTACTGATTCAAGGCCCAACAGGTTGTACTTAGCAGCCAGTACTCCACTAGTTGGGTTTAAACACGGAGGTCTGTGGGAAAATGAACACTTAGCTCTCTGTTTCTTGGCTGTGTGCAGTAACAGTGTCAGGTGCACCAGAGCTGTAGCTTCCAAACAAGTGGAAGGTGGTGGCAGAATGGCGCCTTGCCCCCCCAATGGGAGGGGATGTTCTTCCCAAACTGTGAGAAGATCCCTTTCTTTCCTCATCCTCTCTGTACGTAGGTAAGTGTGGATTTGTTTTCCTCCTCTCCACCACCATCCCTGCATCAGTCTGGTTCAGAGGCCAAGCTTTCTTTCCCTGCTTGGCAGATAAAACATCTAATAGATTCAAGTCAACATCCTCTCATATTCTTTAGATGATTCAACTGTTCATCAAGCAAATGGCCTATCTGTGTTACAAAATAGGTGGAGAATCATGGGGCGTTCAGGGAATCGTGCCCAGAAGCTCCAGTTGCTGTAGGAAGACCAGTTGCTCTAATCCGTGCAGGGAAAGGTTGGGCAGCAGGTTCCTGTTGTCCTTCTGCAGCCAAGGGCGTTTCTTCTGTGCTCTTGTGCTTTTCAGTTCAACAGAATGGCTTCGAAAGGTAGGGGGTGAAAGCTGAAGTAAGGAAAGCATGCCTATGAGGATTTTCTACAGCCCAGGCAGAGAAGTTACTCCTGTAACTCCAATTACTTGAGCACAGATAGGAGCTAAATGCCTGGTCTTTCTATTTATGCACCCACTGTCTGTTTGCATTAGTGGTCGTTGCCTTTTTTTGGAGGTTAATAAGAAGTGCAGATCATCATCATGTTCAGTATCGCTGACTCTGTTCTCTGAACATCTGTCACTGTTTGCACCAGTGCCTGTGCAAGGCAGGGCAATGTTCAGAACCTCAGTCTCATTAAGACATGTTTTTCTAAAGCATTTTTGTCTCCAGTATCCCCCCTACAGCTGTTCTCCAGTCCTGTGTGCCGTTGTGTTACATTTCAGTCTTGAGCTCTGGTAAACTTTCTCTTTTCTGATGTCCTGAAGCAGTACCAGTTGTTCTGCTCCTATCTCGCTGTGTTCTGCTGTCTCCCTGTGCACCTTGCCTTCTGTCAGTAGATTATTTCTTCTGATAGACGCTGTTTCTTCTGTCCCTGTTGCATTACTCATAAGATCAGCTCAAGTCACCGCGTACTTGAGAATTGGGAAGGAGTGTTCCCAATAACGTTGACAGAAGCGTAGTGTGATAACACTGCAGGTGTGCAAGTCAGGGTCATGAAGTGCCATGCTTAGCAAAGGAAGGCATCTTAGAGGTGAATGGAATACACCAGCTGTCACCGAAGTTGAAATAATTTACTTTAAATAAGACTAAAGCACTGGAAGGAGAATTGCTGGTCGTAAGTTGCTACCAGGTGCTGTAGGATCACTGTGGGGAGACTTCTTATGCAGGAGCTGCTGATGCCCTTTGGTTGCATCCTGCTAACAGTGCTTACTTTGCTGTGCAGAAGAAATCACAAACGCACACCCATTGTATGGCTGTCATCTGCTGCCTTCTGTTTGAAGGAGGACTGCTCGAAGTGCTGTGCTGTTCCAGAAGTCCCACTTAGTTTGATGAACATGGGAGCTGATGTCATAGCTGTTGTGACAGGAGATCCCATCCACACTGTGCCATTCAAGCATCTGTGGGCCCTACCTTGCAGGTGTGTGATGTCATTAAAGGTGAGCAGGGCTGGAAGGATGCAGTACATGGTGTGGAAGGACGTGGAGCTGGCACGCAGGTCTGCAGGCTGTCCCACCTCCTGCTCTCCCTGCCTGGGGAGCAAGGAATCATTTCTCTTGCCCCTACTTTTGTTAAGAGAGGTTTCTTTTGTTCTCACATTGTAAAATAGTTATTGTTCTGAGGTAAAAATTAAAGCTAGCTATGTTTATTGTGTCTCGTATTGGAAATCAGTATGGTATGCTGATAGGTACCCAAAATAGATTCTTTGCTAAAATGGCCGTGTTCACTGAATGCGCAAAAAAATCTGTGTGTCAGCCGTGTGTCAAAGAATGGCTTTTCCAATAGGCCAATTAATTGCCTTCAAATAAATAGTCATTAAAAAAACCCAAATATAGCTACATCAATATTTAATGGAATCTGCTTGAAAGTCTCCTAGTCCAGGCTTGTAGAGTTGAGTGTGGGTGTTATTCACATACCCCTGTTGAAAAGAACAGAACTTATGCTTTCTTTTATGGAGCTAATTGTTCCTTAAAGTATTAATTGAGATGCCTAAATGGCTGTGCTCCAGAACAGCGGGCAGCAGGAACAGCTTCATCCCTCTTTGTAGGAAGTTATGCTGTGACCCCACGTGTGGACGTCACCAGAAGGCTGTTTTGTGTCCTGCACGGCTGGGAGACTCGTGTCCAACTTGTAGGGCTTTTGCTCCACGTGGACCTTACTGAGGAACCCTTTACTGTGCAGTGAAGCAGACAGTTCATTTCCTCCCACAACAGGGGCAGAAAAGAGCAGCGCTGGGCTCGCCATCCTTTTGGATACTCCACAGTTTGCTATTGCTATGACAGGACAGCCCAGCCAGCACGTTACAATGTAAGCATTCCCTCTGTTTGTTTTTTTGTTGTGGCAGTCTTGTACTTGATCTCCCAGGAACATCAGAGGAGCAGAAGCAGGATGATGTGATGGTGTACTTCTACTGACAAACTTCCCTACGTGTGCTCTGTGCACAGCACGCCTTCGTGTGACATAACCTCAGTAAAGCACTTTGTTAAGGATTGCTCCTGTAAACCAAGCTGTGCTGCAATACTGGCACTTGGCAGCTTTCTGTTGCTTCAATTATGACAGTTTTAATAACATCAGACCATAGTTTGTGTTAATCTTTTAACTAATAACATCACCATTGTGCGGGGGTCTCTGTTCATCTTTGTGACAGAATGCTTTCTATCACTGTCCCTCTGACCAGCCCCAAGCACAGCCAGCTGCTGTGTGCTGCGAAAACTGCAGCACTCTTTCAGGAAATATCTTTGGCACCTCCGATTTTTCGGCCTGCTAACACATTCAGAACACAGGACAAGCAGCTTAAGATCTGAATGAGATTGTTCACCAAATGAATTGGTGCAGCATATTAATTTGCTAGCACTTCTAAATGCCTTCAGTGTTACAAGAGTCTGCAGTGTCACTAAAATACCAAGAGCTTTGTTGGTTCTAAACTACTTAAAAGAGAGTTTTACATTCTTTTCTTCCTGCTGTAGCCTTACCAGCTTTGTAAAGAATGTCAAGATCTGTATTTGAAAAATGTTTTGCATTCTGAGCTTAGCAAAGTTAGTAAGAACCTTTTCCTGCTAGTATTAATGGCCTTGGAGTTTCATTCTGCTCTGATTTAGCTCCTTATTACACGAGGCTCATATTAATGCTTTTATGTAAATGGCCACAGATGCATTTATTGCACTGTTTAATAAGCATTTAATCTCAGTAGGTAGTTTAGGAGTGGTGTAGGCAGAGCAGTTGTCTTTACGCTTAGGTGATGTGAATGCGCTGGATGCAGTCAGCCTGGTGCTCTGATGTGTACTTTCCATTGTGCCATTTGAGGTTTGTGAGTTGGTATTTAATGCTGCAGTGGAACTGGTAGGAAACTGAACTGTTATCTCATTTTTCCTTTGTGTGACTTACCAGCAGCCCCTTCTCACCCCAGAACGGTGGAGCTCTCACAACTGCATGTTTAAGAATGGGGTTAAAGCATTCGGTGCTGCCCATTGCCCAGTGCTAATAGATGGAGGCAGATGGGTGATAAGGGGGTGGGCTGTGGGGACAGGAAGCAGTCAGGCTGGTGTGACAGCCGCGTGGCTTTTAATCTGCGCTCCCATAAGCACTGTTGTAATTTGGCCAGTGCTTTTGTTTCATGTCTGTCTTAGAAGCTAGATGAGCAGAGAGGTTCTTCCTGATGGAATTCCCATTAGGGTTGTGAGGATGCGTGCTTAATGAAGTGTTGTAAAGGTTCAGAACCTCAATCATGGTGTCACTATCATTGCTATAGCATGTATTCTAAAATATCCACTTTTTTGTTGAACCCAAGGATGTGAGATTGTTGTTTCAAGCAGAATGAATGACCCCCTTTAGCACGGCTAGACTTGCCTGTCCAGGATGTGAATGGAGTGGCCTTGCTGAGGGAAGCAGTTTGCATTTAAAGGATCAGAAGGTGCTGGATTACTTGAAATGAGATGTTATCTGTTCGTGGTGCTTGGGCTTCCAGGTCATTTTGGTCAAAAGGGAACCTAATTGTTGGTTTGTTTCCACAGAGCGTCCTGTCTGGCTTGGAGGTTTTGGAGGTTTTGTCGGAAGCCGGGCTGGGTTTGTACGCACACCAGATGCTCTGCTTACTTTCTAGAAGCTGTAATTTTCGTTTCTGTTGGTTAGTGTGCTGAACTGGAGCTTTGTCCATCAGGGCTCCCGGCCTGGCCCTGCTACAGGCGCACTGTGGGCATGCTGGCTGGGCTGCAGCTCCCCGCGTGCCTCTGGTCTGTCCCCGTGCCCCTGTGCCGGCCCCTTGGTGTGCAGGGGCTGCTGCCAGAGCTGTGGGAACTTTGCTGCTGCTGCTACTGCTTCTTTCATGCCAACCCGCAGAGCGTTTCCCACGTATGGATGAGAGAGAGGATTGTGTTAGAGTTCTGTACGCGTTATCAAGGTCATGCTTAAAGGATAGGGGACGTTTATATCTTCCTATCCAACAAAAAGCAATCTTTCTGCATGAACGAGGTGTTTGAGTGTCTGTATGATGGAGCTGCTTTTACCTCATCAGATGTTTGTGATTGTCTTGTGCCTCTTTGGAGATCCCTGGGCAGCTCGATGGCTCAGGCACGCTCCCCATACGGCAGCTCAGCCGTGTGCATGCTGCCCTATTGCCTGTGAACTTGAAGTGTATGTGGGAGAACCCTCCTTTGTATCACAGAATGCAATTTAATTGGTGCTTGTTTGGTAATTCACCTCATTAAATCATTAGTTTTCCCTGCTGAACAAATGCTTTGTGTGCTTTCGGTGGGTCAGTGTTTTACACGGTATTTCCTCCTCTTTATTCCACCTACTTTGGTGCATTCATTTAGCTTTTGCTGGGATCTTGTTACTGAGAACTGAGAGAGCCTTCTACTGGGGGCCCAGGGGGACCCTGCGTAGCTCAGAGAGGCTTTAGACAGTGATTACTTTTCTTCAGGTTCAGCCTTTGACATGAGCTCGCGTTGTAATGGAAGCGAGTTGTACTGCAGTGCCTGAGGGTGAGCGTAAAGGAAGCAGAAGTGGGCATGTGAGAATGAGCGTGTGGTCTCTCCCTCCAAAGGAAAAGATGCTGTCACTTATCAGAGGATATTTGTTTCTCGATTGCAGTGGGTGTTGTGATGCATAGGTCGATGTTTCTGGCTCCTGCTGAGATACGTGAGCAGTACAGCTGCCACACGAGTGGGTTTGGCCACGTTTTAGGCTGTCAGACTTAGATGGATTCTGCGGTCTCGTCTTTTGCAGGGGAGGAGAGGAGAGGCACCTCGGGATTCAGCTGGAAGTCTGAGTATTTTATGCAGGTAGGATCAGCCTGCACCGATGCTGTTGTTGAAATACAGGCAAAAGGAAGCAGTGCAGAGTTTGCACATCAGCAGGGGTTTGTCCCTACTCTGAAGAGTTCATCACCCAGAAGCTGAGATAAGTAATAGGCAGCAGGCGGGATGTTAGCTGAATGCCTTGGTTGCCAATTTCAGGGCTGTAGAAAGCATTGGGTCTTATTGTATTTAAGAAAAACTGTGTAGCAAAGCCCAGTTTTGAAGTGATGGACTTTGTGTGTGGGATTGAAGTGGGGTTTATGTATAGCTTTGCAGACATTTGAAATGCCATATACTCAGAATCCCCTGCAGAAAGAGGAAGTGTCATTCTACTCAGTGCATTGGATTTCCTGAGTCATATGAATTTCTGAAATAAGCAAATAGAGAAGTCTCCTGCTCTGGATGCAAACTGTTCCTTGGGTCAGAACAGAAGCACCAGACCTCATTTCTGGGTTGTAAATGGAATGCCGTGGCAGATAGGAATACTTGAGGTAACCTTATTTGGTCCCGAGTGTGAAGTGGCCCTCAATAAATCGAGGACTGTGTTTGTAATGTTGTGGTATTTAAGATATTAAATGCTTTTTGAACCTCATCTGAAAAGGAGTACTTCAGTCTTTGTCAGCTCTAAGGTCCATTTAATTTGGAAAGGAGAGGAGGAAGAGGTCTGTTTTGAGATTTTCCCTTGTAATTACAGCATTAGGGAAGGGCTGTGGATGTGATTTAAAGAGGCCTTATTTTTTGACCTTACTTATCTCCATTGCTCCAATTTAAACAGAAGAAAAATCACATAAAGCGTTTAATGATTCGAGGTGCAGCCTCCAGCTGTGCGGAGTTACAGCACCTTTACAACATCTTCCTTCTCTGAGCTGCAGTGTACCCGTCCCACGAGGACTGTGCTTACAGTGACACTCACGGTCAGCTCTCAGGGTGCTTCACAGCCAGAGGAGGGGGCAAAGAGGGGAAGGGCCCTTCTGTTCCATTAAAAATAGAGATAATAAAAATATCTTTGGTACATTAGAAACTGTGTGCAAAAGGGGCTTACATACTCAGTTCTCCACCTGACAGCTGCATTGCTTAATGGAGATGAGAAGATCAGAGATGCTGTACCAGCATTGCTTTCTTTATACGTAGCCCACGTGGGCTGTGTTTAGAGAGAAACCCAGGGCTTTTAATTTCCAAAGCTTAAAACTCGCTCATGCTGTTGTTTGAAGCGGTTATTTCATTAAAACAAAACAAAAACACACGGCCCAAATGTAACCGTTCCAAAGACAACAAACAGGACCGGGTTGAAGCTCAGGGTTCCAGCTGTGTCCTTACACAGGCGCTGCTGGCTGGGTAACACCAGATCTCCTGCTTTGAGGACGCGTGGAGCTGCTTGGATGTTGCATGCGATGAGCCTGGTGTGCCGATGGCTTACAAGGCAGTTGGTTATTCTCCCTAAAATACCCCTCCGAGTCGAAGTGCTGCTCCTGTGGATGAGATCCCAACACTGTAACTGTACAGTTTGCTGTCCGAGGGCAAGGTGGCCTCTGTGTGTCTTTTTTTAATGCATCAGCATGCTTGTTTGCTGTTCTATTGTAGTCCCCCCTGCAATGGGCAGCAATGCTGTATGGTTTGTTCATAATTAGCACACAACTGCCCAGAGGGAAAGCTGTGTGGGCAGCAGATCTCACCGGCCTTTATTTTAACAGCTGGCATTATTGAGGGAGGGATTCGTGGAGTGGAAAAAAAGAGGATGAAAATCAGTCAACAGTTAATCCAGAGATACAGGCAGGCACCAGGAGATTTACTGGGAGTTACGCCTGTAAGTGCTTTGTTCAAATAACTTAGAATGAAAAATGGCTGCGTTAAATCGGGGAAGTGGGACGGTGCTAGGGAAGGGTGAAAAGTTACAACACTGTCAACTGAAAAACCTTCCTGGAACAACAGCAATGTATATTTAGCTTTGTTACCATGCTGCAACTCCTGAGGGAGGCAGCTCGGGTCTGCAGCCCGCGATTTGTGCCAGCCCAGCGGCACGGGGTGCGCACCAGAATCCGCCTGGTTTCCAAGCTCTTGGCACAGAGGGACGGATCCCCGCGGGTCGGTGCAGCTCTGTCTGCTGCTCTGGATACTGTCAGCAAAAACGCAGTCCTTGTCACAGTCCTTTTCCCTCAGGACAGGCAGAAGAAAGAGGTTAGCATTGTTTGTTTTGTCTCTTTGTTTTTCAAATGAGTTCTGTGGGTATCATTAATGATAGAGATGCATCATCTCTCTGGGCCTCAGTAGGACTTAACTGTAATCAGCCTTTACTTAGGCTTTGCTTAGCTAAGGAGTGAAGAAACCTATTTGGATTTTAAGGTCTCAATTCTGCTGTTTTTTCCCCGTGTTTATGAGACATAAACCAACTGAAGTTGGTACCACCAAAAGGAAAAGCAGCACACGCATGCTTGTCTGCAGTGTGAGTAGCTGAACGTGCACAGAAAAAAGCTGAACTACGGTCTTTAAATATAGTTGGTGTTTCTGACCTCACTTCTTGCAATAGTTGAGGTATTATTATTTTGATCTTTAAGAGCTCTCTCATATTCTGGGGTGTAATTTGCACATTATAATGTATTTTGAAACAAAACTCTGTCCCATTCTGGGATTTCTTGTGTGTGTTTTATAAGTGGAATTGTATGCTTGAAGAGAAGTGCTCATTGCTGAGTGGTCTCATTGTGACAGATGGTTCTCATTGTGGCGAGCTCATGCAGTGCCTAAACCTCAACATGTATAAACTTATTTGAGGGGAATGAATTGCTGCAGCAGCGTGGGCACCTATGAAAAGCACCGTGGACGTTGCAAATGATGTTTCTGAGCCTTAGGTTTTCTGTATTCGAAGAAAACTAGAATGTTCATTTCCAAGCATGTGGCATTTTGGCGCATCGCAAGGTGAGCGTTCCCTCTTCCAAGAGATGCTTCAAATTCAGTTGCATACAACTCCCACTGGTAACAGATGAGTTGTGCCAAGCGTGTGCCATCACAGTACGGCCTTCACAGACAGTGAATGAAAATGAAACTCCACCTATATGTTTCTTTGTGTGCTGGCCAGGCCTGCAGTTCACAATCTCTGTTCTAAGAAAGCCAGGCTTCCTGTTAGCCTTCTGCATGCACACGGACAGCCTCGCTGTCCCTTTCTGTCTGGCTCCCTTTGGTTCACTTGCTGTTTCTCACCTGTTGTTCGTCAGCTCAGCTCTTCACATCTCCTGTCCCCTCCCCAGCACCATTGCTCTGTGCTGTCTCATCTCGCAGCCAGTGCAGCAGCCACATCCTCTCGGGTGGCACATCCTCTCACCTTCCTTCCTGCCCACATGCTCGTGCTGCTGTTTGCCCCGTTGCTAGCAAGGCACCGCAAGCTCTGCCTCACCACATCCTTTGCAAGGTACAGCAGGCCGAGGGGGAGGAGAAGGCTCAGTTTGACACCAGGATGGTGAGGTGCAGAATCTGGGCTCTGTCTGATGTGGGCTTTGCTGGGGAAGGCAGTGGAGTGGCAGGAGTGGCCCCCTGGAGCTCAGGCAGCTGTTCTGTGGTCCTACCAGCAGCACCCACTGCCGGGCAGCTGCAAGCCAGCACCAGCCCAGCTCACACAAAGCAGTGCTTCCAGGTCGTGTCTTGAGCTTCAGCAGAGAGCTGGGCATTCAGCTTATGAGAACTTTGGCAGCAGCAGCAGCAGCAGCTGAACTTGCACAGGGAGGTTCCTGCTGTGAACCACATGTTGGGTTTTGCAAGGCTTCCATAATGCGTATCAAAGTGGGTCACCAATGTGAGCAGTCGGGCTGTAGGTGTCCCGGGGCCAACCCATCCCCACGCTGCTTCTTAGGGAGCTGCTCTTTGTCCCATCCCTGCTTGCAGACCTTGCTAAGCCTTGTTTTGCACTGAGGTTTGCTGTCAGGATCCTTGCTGCAGAGCTCTGGGCATGGTGTTGGATCACTTCCCCTAAAGGCAGGTGAGCTGTGCCAGTACGACAGGCTAGCGTTCTAGTTGGAGCTGTACCCGTGGAGCTTTGGGTCGCCTTCCTTGTTCAGTGTTGCGGTTCACCTCGTTCCCCACCAGCCCTGATGATCTCATACTCCAAGAACTGGCCCGGCCTCCGTGTGACTGCAGTTTTGGTTGTGCTCTCCATGTGCTGGCCCCTGGGCTGTATGCTCCGTGACTTTCCTTTCAGTACCTGTTTGTCTTTAGCCGAGTTTCCGTCCAGGCAGGTTAGGGAGGGCACGGCCGAAACCTGCCAGCGAGAGACAGCACTTCTGCTTCGTTGGCAGGAGGGGTCACTCTTGAGTTTGTGGAAGGTGGTGGTTGGGTGGGGGTGGGAGAGGTTGGTCTCCCTAACAAGGTTCCTCCCCAGTGCCACCCTTTGTGCATGGCCGTGCTCGTGAAGTGGGGCAATGTTATTTTAAACCCCAAATAAACCTGGTGTAAGTCCTGGAACTTGGCTTGCTCTGCAGCTTCAGCAGAGTGCAGAAAACAGAAAGCCTTTTAAGCCTGAAATGCAGGTTACTTAATTGCTAGTGTTTATTGGAACGAGTAGGACTATTAGAGGTGAGTTTATCTAGCAACATAAAAGATATTTCAGTGTAAAACATGGTCTGTTTCCAGTCCTGATTGGTGGCTTTTTCCCACCTGGTTGGATTGCACTCAGTTGCCTGAAAATACAGCAAGGAATATTGGTTCTTTCTCTCATCTGGATCAAGTTCTGAGGAGAATCAAAAGAGATAAGAGTAAAAACCTTTTGGTCTGTATGGAAAATGAGTTTAAGGGATGGAGATAAAGAGGAAATAGAGGTGAGAGAGCAAATCTCTGAGTTTTCTGAGGCATTTATTACTTACATGAGGTGGAAATCTGCCTGCTTAAGGTGAAAGGTCCGTAAGATTTTAATGCTGGAAAGTTAAAATGAAATATGGATGAACAGAAAATTGGAAGGCAAAGTGTGATCATAAACAGCTTTGTGAAGGAGAAGCGGAGCTGAGCTAATCCTCACATCGCCCATGCAAAACATCCGACAGAAGCACAGCATGGTTTGAGCGTAACCCAAAGAGATGCTCTCCTCCTCCCATCGCTGTGTCGGTGCCGCCAGCCCTCCTCACCTGTGCTGCACAAAGCAGGAGGTTGCTGTCCTGCACTCCTGTGTGTGCACAGCACTGACCTCCACTTGTTCACTGACCACAGCTGACAAGACGGGTGTGGGAAGTTCTCTGTCCTCAGCAGTGGCTGAGTCAACAGACACTGCAGCTTTCCTATTTCTGCACCTCCCTGCTTTCTCAGAGCTCTTGCAGGAGCAGTCTGTACTTCATGTATTCCTGTCGTTATTAATTTGCCTGAAGGCTGTGGCATTTGCATGTGGCTTCATTGTAGGTCTGTGTGGATCTGTGCATCTGAACTCTGTTGTGTTGTGCCAGCGCTGTGCTGCTACTGGGACTGAACTGAGCCTCTGAAGGTCCTGGCAACTATTTTTTTCCTTAAATTTGAAGTTGTTAAAGTGCACTTTAAGAAAGTAAGTCAGTTGGAATTGGAATACCGTGTTGTGTTCTTGATCTTCAATTCTTCCTAAATAAATGCATGAGACGATTTTAGTTCTGCTGTTTAAAGAAAAAATAGGAATGGGGAAGGAGAAGGCATGACCCAGAGGTAAAGGATAACATTCAGTTCCACTGTTCTAAGGTATCTTTTAGGAGGGTGGATAAACAAGTAATTCTGGAGGAAGTGAAATGGAATTCCCTGGAGAGCGAGGCAGGGGAAAGTCTTAATAAGTATTTTTAATTTTTAATAATCATGTGTCTCTTCTTATGTTGCTGGATTAGAAACGTAGGAGGATTATGCTAAATACAGAGGCTTTGTTCTGCTGTTGGTAGCCCTGAATTTGCAGCATACACATTCGCTGCTTGTCTTTGTTTTGGCTGTTAGCTCTCGCTCCTGGCACTGCTACCTGTGGGAGCAATGGGAAGAGTGACAACATCGCCTGCTTATGGGTGCATCAAACGCTGCTGCCCAGATCTGATCCAGCAGATCTGAACAGAGGACCTGATGATGTTTGCACAAGAAACCAAAGTGAAAGCCCAGAGCTGCTGCTGTACGGTGGAGTTTGAGTCCATGGCATTAGCTGTTCTGTTTATGAGAAGTGCTTTCCAAGCACTGAGAGCACGGGCACGCGTGTGACACGCCTTGCTGCAGAGCCCTGAGGCTAGAGCTCAGGGGAAGACCAAGGATATCCCTTAATTTCTGCCATAGCTGAAGCCTACTGGTGACAAATTATTGCCATCATTGGATTTGAAAGAGTCCTGAGCTGAGGGATTTCACAATAGATGAAAGCTCTCTAGAGAGCAGGTCAGTGAGATACTCCCTTCAAAAGACCACAGGAATAGCATTTGTGTTATTGCTCAATAATTGGTTGTACTCCATGTTATGTGGCTTAGGAACGGAGAGAGAGCTTTCCTTTGCTTCCTTTATTTCCTTTTTTATTTTTTTAAGGGCTATTTTTCTGCTTCCCAAGAGACTCTGCTTTGTTGGGGGTGTAACATCAGGAGAATAGCTGAGAAGTGAGGGAATTCGGCAGCTTAAAGTAGCAGTTAAAGCAAGGAAAAGCAAATAGACAGAACTATTTCCATTTTAAGCATTGTTGGTGTAAAGAACTTGCAGCTGAGTTTCAGAAAGAATGCATGAGCATGAAGTTCTTTGGGCAGTGATAGAAATACTGGGAGAGAATAGAAATGGAAAGGAAGTCAGAAACACTTTGCCTGTGGGATGAGGTTCTCAAAGCACTCTGGCTGTTCGGCTGCCCGGTTCCCATTCAGCTTAGTGATGTTCTCTCCTCTTTTGAGCACACGCTTTTGTATGCACGTTGGAGAGTACATTAAGCAATGAAAGGATGTGAGGATGCAGTTTGTCTGACGCAGCTTGTGCTCAGCTCTGCAGTTCCACCCATGTGGGACCTTTGGGGGGGTCGTGTTCTGTGTTGGGCCCTTCTGGTGCTCAGGGAAGGCAGGCAGTGTTTGTGCTGGTATGTGCGGTGTCGGTGGGAGCTGCTGGAATCTGATGGAGGCATTACAGCCACACGAGCAGTTTAATTATGTGCACTTGTGGACCGCCAGTCGAAGCTCCGCTGCTCCTTGCAGTGAGCTGTTGGTGCTGCAATGAGAAATGTGGGGATTTGAAATAGGAGGAGTTGGGGTTTGGCCCTCTGGAAGGCTGAATGGGCAGTAATGTGAAGGCTGTGGTGGAAGCCACATGTACCTCATTTGGCACTGCAGTGTTTTGCTCAAGAGTGTGTTTGTAAATCAACTGGCTTCTGAGTCAGGGGAGAGCAGTGAATCCTTCTAGAGAACACTTTGGTGCTGCTGCTTTACAGAGGGCTGACCTCCTGTCCCCCTGTGCTGCGTCTGCTGAGAGCCTCCTCACCAAATGCTGCATCATGCTGCTTGCCTTGTTTCCTTCCTTTTGTCAAAGAATGCTAAAGCCTCGTGGAATTTGTTTTCTAACGCCTTCCCTCACTGCAACAGTGAGGACACAGCAAGAAGCAGTGGAGGAGAATGTGTAGAATGAAATGAAAAGCTGAGACAGCAGCTCATTGAGGTACCTGCCCAGCTTATAGCTGATGACCAAACCTGCCCAGCTGTGGCACATGCTGAATCTGCTGAACGTCCATCCAGCCCTTGGCAGGGGCGGTGCTGCTCTGATCAGACTGCTCTGGCTCACAGCCGAGTCCCTTCCCAGCTGTGGCACACGAGTCCTCACCAGCTCCACGCTGATCTGTGAGGTAAATGCTCCCCCAGCTGCCATCTTCTTCCTGGCTTTCCTTGGGATGTGAGCCTTTACTGAGCTTTGTGTTCAGAGATCCTCATCCAGTTTTGCTCTTTGAGTACATGAAGCTAAAAGTGCTAAAGTGCACCACAGTAGTAGCTGATGTACTGCAGCATTGTCCTCTTCATGATACCTTTTTTCTTTAATTAAATTTAATTAATTGCTATGAAGGCTGGTTCTAAGCTCCTTTGTACAAATTCTTGTTCAGTACCAATGGAACATACCAGAGACTTTGTGATTCCATGAATTGGAGGTTACCTGTACAACCAAAGTATTGCATACCCTCTTTTGTCCCTACGCCTCGTTAGCTTTAGCACAGAGCTGTTGCCTACCTTCAGCTCTCTGAGCAGATGGGGGATGCAGGGAGGATAAGGATGTCTTTCCTTTGAATTCTCATGCTCCCAATTTTGCTGACTGTATTTCATCCTTAGGGAACACAGAAAAGAACTGAGAACAGGATACGTGACCCCGATATAAGGCATCGCTATGGGGCGTTGGTGGCTTGCTGAAATAATGCTGAGGCCAAACCTGAAAGGATAGAAAATGATCTTTAGTCAAGTGTGCAGAAAGGAGCTAAATTTCACCTTTGCCTTGGCTCCTGAAAGCAGAGGTGGGTGCTTACAGGTTACCTGGTTGTGGTTGTTCTGGTTACCACTCAGTGCAGGACGAGTTTCTCTGTTGGCTATATAAATGGAAAGTCAGTACGTTCACACGGTCAGCACATCTGACAGCTGCACGGCCGGGGTTCGCCTCTGCGCTGCTCAGCATGGAGCTCGCCTTCTCCAGACCTGACAGAGTGAGGCTGCTGAGGCAGCCCGGCAGATTGACCCACAGCACTGCAGGGCAGAGCCAGTCTGCAGCCTGGAACAGCCTGCAGGTTTGTTTCATTCCTTAATCTAAATGGTGCTTTGAGAGAAGTCTGGGTGGTGGTGGAGGAGCTTTGTATTGCTGGTGACTTTTGTTCTGAAAAGCACCAGGTGTAGACAAGCCACCAGCAGGATTGCTTTCCCAGGGTGAACCTGCTCTTTGTGTCTGCTTGGCATTGTTTGAGCCCTCTCCAAGGGCAAGATCTCCTTGAAAGGCATCCCATCCTAACGGGAACCCGGCCTTTCCTCTTTAGGTATAGCTAAAGTGAGATGCTTGGTTAGTTTCTTGCTGCTCCTGTGGTGTGTCTGTGAGATAAGGGTGGTTTAATTTGCATAGAGGGGGTAGCGCATGGATTTCCCAAACTGAGACAAGCTGAGTGTGTGTGAGCGTATGTAAATTGTCGGTAATGGACTGCTTGATGGGGTATTTATTTTATGTGCATGTGTTTATGTTAAACAATGTAAATGGTGGAAGAGCAGAGCGTGGGACAGCTGCACGGGCTCTCCAGCAGGAGCCTTCAGAAGGCCGTGCTTGGAGCGCTTTCCGACGCCAGCGCAGTCGCGGTGACGGGCTGTGGATGTGAAGCTGAGCTGCCTCGCTGCAGAGTGCTGCTCCCTCCCCGCGGGTGTGCAGAGCTCTGTTCTCCCCAGCTGTGAAGCCTGTTTGAAACAAGGATTTGTCTACATGCAAATACGTGCTGGCCCAGTGCACGTCTTCCCTTTCTGCAGAAAATGTGTCCTCTTTTTGAGTGAGCGAGGTTACCTTTGGTGTAAGGATGACTGCTGGAAGCCAGGGCTCTATTCTGCTGTTGTTTGAGTTTTTTCAGTTGCCCTCAACCATTCTGTACGGCTCCTGGAGCACAGGGCTTAGAAGTTCTGTGCTATTTTGGTATGTGTACACTTGCCCTTCTGCTGTTGTCCCCCCTTCTGGTGCCTTTTCGGTTAACTAAAAATGACATCATTTAAAATAAAGCCTACTCTGGTTTGGCTGCATGGCTTTGAAAAAGAACCTTATGCTAAACAAGAACAAACAGGGCGATGCTCAAAGCCCACGTGTCTGACTCCATGCATATTGCCTGCTGCTTTAACTGCTTCCTTGATAGCTTTGCAAGTTTTTGGCTCTCATCCCTTCAAAAAGGAGTTAAAGCAGTTTTGTTGGCAAGCAGCAGCTTCTGCTTGCAATTGTTTTGCTCAGAGCTGAAGTTTTCATCCCTGATACCAATCTAACTCACAGCCAGAACCAGAAATGCTGCAGTGCAGCAAGTGGTATTTGCTTAAAAGCAGCAGATTCGTGCACCAGGCTTTGTAGTAACTGTGTTGTTTGGTGCCTCTAAGGAAGTGGGCTTGTATTGTTTTGATAACATTTGATGATAGCCCTGCAAACTGGAAATCACAAGACCAAATCTTCAGAGCACAGAAAGAAGCTCTGCTGCTGCCGGAAGCAATCACTGTGGTAGCAGAGCGTCTGACCCAAATCCCTCCTTGTGTTCGTATGATGGAGAACATGGCACATCAAACCTCTGTGCCACAGGTGTGCAGAACCTGCTTTTTACTTTCCCTGCAATCATGGAGCCAGCTGCCAAGCATTTCAGGCTGATGTTAAAGGCTTGGTCTGTGCTGTGTTTCGGTAAGGATAAGTATGCAGTGTAGCACGGCTTAAAACACTTTCCAAGTGCTGGGGAAGCGCTGACTTCTGAAGTGCTGTATGGAATGGGTGGCTGTGGAACTGGAGTGCAGATGAAGTAACTAAATTAAAAAAAAAAATAGAGAAAGGTAATTTAGATTAACTCAGTATACAGCAATAAATTGGCTTGGATAATTAATTTGGATTTAGAGTTGCTTAATTTCTCTTGGCGTTTGCAAATCCCAGATGGACTTGTGGAATGTTTGTGATTGGAAAAAGACTCTATTGGAAACATGTGTGACTGTTCTTGAGGGCAGCAGTATCTGCAGAACAAAGCAGCATCTGCATATGAATGTCGACAGACAAGAAGTCTTGCTGTAAACATAACTAATGTAATTCTGTGGCATCTTTTGTTAGCATCTCTTTTATTTTAGAGCAAATCACGAGGCTGCAGGGGGAAGTAAATCCAGTTCTGTAGAAAGCTCTGCCTTACATGGTATTTAGGAGCATTAAGCTGACAAAGCTGGACTATAAATCTATTTTTTAGACTAATATCAGTTGTTATTTGGGCCTCAGATTCACAGGACTTCTGAGGACTCGTCAAGGTGAAATGAAATACTGGTCAGGGAGTCCATTTCTTGTCATTTGTCTTGTTGTGTGTTTGCATTACGACACTGTTTGGTGAAAGGGCCGGGATTTCTGCAATGGAAGTGATTTGGACGTGAAAAATGAAGAGCATCGCTGGTCTCATGTTAGATACAGATTGCTGTTGGTGAGAGGACCTGAGCTGCTAAAAATGTCTCACTGTGGCAGTGGAAAATACTAATAACAGTATAAAAAGTGATGAGCGCTCTGAAATGATTTTTAGTTCCCTTGGTTCAATGAGACTGAACTTCTTTTTATTGTTATTATTCCTTGCAGGACCAGTTTGACAATTTAGAGAAGCACACGCAGTGGGGTATTGATGTTCTGGAGAAATACATCAAGTTTGTCAAGGAAAGAACAGAGATTGAACTCAGCTATGCAAAGCAGCTTAGGTAAGTTGGCATGCAAAGGTCTGCACTTAGAGTTGCATCTGTGCCTGCAGTCATCTGTAAATGCATGTTGCAGTGGTAGTAATTGGCTTAGTTTATAATGGCTGCTGTTAGATGGAGAATAGCTTTAGTTTAAAGGTCTGGAAGCTAAGTTTAATTTAACATGTTCTTACCTCTGATAAAAATCATGTGCTTTCTAACAAGTTATTTGGGTGGCTGAGGAGCATACTAGGGCTTACTCATGATGTACTCATGGTTAAAGGCTTGGGCTTTGGGAGTAGCATTGTAATACTTCCCATGAAACTGTGGCTGCAAATAAATTCTGGAGACTTGAAGGATTCAACGCAGCAATGATAATGTGCTGTAGGACCAAGTTTAGGGCGGTTTTTGTTTTGTTCTTTTTTGTATGACAGGCTCATAAACAGTGTTGGAGAAACTGCAGGCCAGAAAGTCAGTCTCAACACTTGGAAATTTAGTCTGCATATGAGTCAGGCTGCAGCCTAGGATTTGTACTGTGACAGTTTTACAGT
Source organism: Pavo muticus (assembly GCA_016647715.1). Taxonomy (NCBI): domain Eukaryota; kingdom Metazoa; phylum Chordata; class Aves; order Galliformes; family Phasianidae; genus Pavo; species Pavo muticus. The sequence continues at coordinate 4,783,535 of JACDJE010000064.1, forward strand.
CTTGCCAAAGTTCTTGCAATGTCTCCTGGGCAGAGCAGAAATCCTGAGGGTTTATCTTGAGCAGTGTAATTACTACAAGTTCTTGCTGGGTGTTCTCTGGTGTGAACTTTGGGTTGTTCGCAAGGATAGGAGGGTATGTGAACCTGCCCCAGAAAGCTGGATCAGACCAGGGTGAGTGGAGAAGAAAGGGGATGGAGAACCCTCCCACAGCGGCTAGCTCCTAACCTCCCGGGGGGAGAGGAGTGGAGCAGTGGTGGGAATGGTGGCTGACTGGGGAGGGGAGCACAGGACTTCCTGACCCCTCCACTACATCCATTCCTTTTGTTCTGTGCGATTTTGTACATCTGGACCCCTCCCATCTTCTCAGTATTGATAAAGAATTGATATCTGTGCTTTGTGTATACACAGATCAACCAGAAGCACAATATCTATTTCAAAATAAAACAAAACATTTTTTTGATGCTTTTCTTTTTTTTAGAATGGCTCATTAGATGAGCAATGGGCTGTTATTTACTAGGGGCTGGTAGCTGATAAAGCCCTGCCTTCATGGTTATGTGCTTTCTCAGGGGAATGCCACAAGGATTCCCCGGGGTATCTGCTATAGACAAGCAGGAAATTGACAATGAGTTGTGCAGGAACAAATTGCTCACATCCTATGGAGATGAGGTTGAATTACAAAGGCAAAGTGGGCTGGAAGAAACTTAGTGTGAGTAAACCAGGAAAGCCCAGCAGAGTATCTGTGTGAGTAAGCCTGTCTTACAGAGGATGACACCCTTAAACCTCTGAATTTCTTGGAATGATGAATTTTAGGTGTAAGGGGCATAATTGTGAAACGAAGTGAATAAACAACATGGATAAGGACAATGGGAGATAGTCACAGATAAAGATATTCAGAGGCTGTGACCCCCCGAGTTTTGTCTCTTATTCTGTCCCAGAATTCCAGAACAAACTGAGTCCTGTTCTTTTTCCTCTGTATTTAATTCTGTGCTCATAGTTGCATTTGTGCCTTCTCCCATGGGTGAGATTTAAAGACAAATAATGCATTCATCCTTGAGGAGCCCTGAAGCACAGTGCTGTTTGGAGCCACCTGAGAGTTCGAAGTATAAAGGGAAAAAGGCAAAGCAGAGCTGTCAAATGTTGAGATAGAACAGTTCTGGCCATTAAAAATAAAAATAAATCATACATCTGCTTTTAATAAATTTCCCCAAGCCTGTGGCAAACCTTTTGTGTGTCACGTGGATTTAGTGTAAAAGGGCTCACTGACTGCTGCACTTGTTCTGAACTTCAGCTGGGGGTGGACATGTGGGGAGCTGCTGCCAGTGACAAAGCGGTGCTCCCTTGTCCTCCTTCTCTAGCTGCTGCTTGCACACAAACTGAGCGTCAGGAAGTGCCAGAAGTCTGATGTGAAGGTGGATGGATAGCTTGGAGGACAGACTCAAAGAAAAATGCCTTACATGTCAGGATGCTTTGGGAATCAAGAACCTCTATGTATGATAAATGTGGGAGGAAGAACAAGATGTCAAAGGAGTGGAAATAAGGGAACAAAGAAGCAAGCTGGAAGGGCAGAAGAGTGATGCTGAATCACTCACACTGAAGGCAAACAAATGGGAATCAGAGGCAGGTGCACAGGCTAGCACAATCTATTCTGAATTGCTATTTTATTGCTGACCTGCCCTCTTATGTCTTAGTTGCTTCTTTAATCACAGTTAGATTTGAAGGTCATTGCTTTATGAGCTCGAGCCTGAGAGTGCCAGTCGTGACGCTGTAGAGCTGCGTGCTGAACCTCAGCGTGTGAGAGTCATTCTGGCTCTTAATGGAGTCAGTACCACTTCTGGATTCAGTATCACTTCTGGTTTTTTGTATGTATCCTAGCTAAAGCCTTGCAGACTATTTTGATGAGGGGAAAAAGCAGAAGAAAAATGTGATTAAATCCAAATAAATAGAACACATGTTTTCTGAGTGCATTACAAAGTACACAGGAACCAATAACACGTTTAACCGAGTTGCTAATGCTTATTGTACTTTCTAAACTCTTTTCCTGTGAAAGCACATACCTCCTCCTGGGTTTTGCCCCAGCCCAGCAGCCTTTCTGTACCTTCAGAAGCTCAGAAGACAACAGTTTGTATGTCAGCATTAACTGGGTGGCACAGTACTGACAGTGAAGGGAGGCATGAGTTTTGTGTGTGTGAAAATACCTTACCGTGCAGCCTTCAGTGTGGTTCCTTGTTTTTCACTTTCCTCTTTAAGCAGATTTATGGAGGCCTTTCTATGCTGCGTGCAGTGTTTGTAAGGCTTACTGTAATCACACAGAACAGTTTGCACAATACTTGCTGTGCTGATATTTAATTGAAACTGCTGCACACAGAACTAGAGAAAAGCTCCCTGTTCCAGAGCATCCTCTTCTCAGAGAAGGCCCAGGCTGGAATGGAGAGACTTATCTGGGGGCCTCCCAGGAGGAGTACTTACATCCTGAGGAACACGTGTCTGTGCAAGTCTGACAGCGTTCTGGCTATTGCTCTGTTTGGGCAGATGCTGCTTAATTCCATAGGGAAAAACCATGAGTAAGAAATGTGAGGCAAGAGGGCCTGCTGTCTCCCAGTTAGCAGTAAAAACAGCATGCAACAGGGATTGGGTTACATCCCTGAAAAAGCAGGGTTAGTCGTAGTGTGTTTTGTTCTGTTTTCCAATGAGATGCATTCTGGGAGTTCTCCAAAGAGTTTGCCATATGAAGGCCAGTGGCATTTCATGGTCCCTCTGAAAATGACTCCGTCGATACCTCTTGGATGTCATTTGGAATCGGTAAAAACCACCTGTAAAGTTAAAACAAATGGTTCCTATTTTACTGAGAGGTAGCAGAGGCTGCAGGAAGGCATAAAGGGCTGAGTTCAGAGTGCAGGAGATCCCAGTGCTACAGCACTGAAAGGGTCTTAACTGCTGGGTAAGATTTGTCAGCCAGCAGGTTTGCGTTGTTTAAGACGTGTGTGGAGTTATGTTTGCTATAGTCCAAGCATGCCTTGTAATTCTGAGCTGTAAGCATCAGCAAGCTGTGCTGGGTGGTGAGCAGACAGTACACATCCTGTAAAGCCGAGATTTGCTGCTGGCTGGGGGCTCATGTTTAACTTTCAGAAGTATGAAAGCTATATGGCAAGGTAGGTGTGCTAACCGAGTTATGTTCAACTTCTTTATTCAAGATACAATCACTGGAAAAACAGATCAGTATTTTAAAATGGAATCATTAGTTGGATATATGTAGTGATGAGATGTAATCATTGCTGCTAATTGGGATAATCAAATTTCACATTTCTGCCAGCATGAGTTAATGATCACAGAAGGATCCCCGTTTTGTAATCCTGGTGCAGCTTCCCACAGCTTTACTAAGATTGCTTCTCTTCCTTGGAAGCATCCTGCAGGAGATGAGCAGACTTGCTTTGTCACGAGTGTCACCTGCAGGAAATGGCACCGTACTGAGCTGGCTGCTGTGGGTATGGAATAGCACCTTCTGCTGGGTGCACTTCTTGCAGCTTGTCCAAGGATCAGTGAGAGGACTGTAAAGGGAATGGGACTCGTTTCAGCAGAGCTGGAGCTCGGGTGCATTGCCTTCATGACTTGAGTTTATGAGTGTCTCAGGTCCAGAACTTACTGCAGTTATGCAGACTGAAGCAAAGACGTGTGATGGGCCCTGCAGGTGCTGCTGCAATACAGCCACGCTTCTGACAGGGCAGATAGCTGGTGAATGCAAACCCAAACTGGAGCGGCACTGTTTGTGTGTGCATGCAGGAACTCTTAGTTTGAAGGGGACTTTTAATTGTATTTGTTTTTTGTTTTAGGAATCTTTCAAAGAAATATCAACCCAAAAAGAACTCCAAAGAAGAGGAAGAGTACAGGTGAGTTCATGATGTACTGCTAGGTGAGCATGCATGATAGAGGAGAGAATAGGGGGAGAAGGCTCTGTCACCTGCTGGGGTTTGGCTAGTCAAGCAATGCAACACAGAGGTTGTTCCTGCTATTAAGGAGTGGAGTTTGAAGGAAGCTTGGGTTTGCCCTGTGACTGTTCAATTCCCTTTAAATCTTCTGGGCACTGTCTTTTACTTCATTTTTTTCTATGTCCCTTAAAATCTTCAAGCCAGACTATTCGATCTGCTTCTTTGAAGTGCATGACCAAACTCTGATTAGCTCCAGCAGCAGCAGAGCCTGCTGTTAATTTTAGCATGAAACCTGGGCAGTCTGTACAAGTATTAAATTACCCACATGGACTGACAAGGCAGATTAGTGCGTTACTTAAAGGATCATTTTATAACACCACAAGAGAAGTCAGCGGCTCCTGAAGGGTAGGAGGTGCAGTTTGTACAGGCAGCATCCTGGAACGGGGGAACACATGACTGGCAGCCTTTGAAGGATGCTGCATCACCCAGCTACCTGCTTCTGATTTAGGTGTTCAGATTGTGTCTCCCTGGTGGCTGGGGACTGATGTAGCATTTGCAGAGAGCAACTGCAGTGTCAGAGCACAGCTCTGTAACGCTGGAAATGCATATGGATGCTAGTAAACCGTGCCATTAAAACATTCCTTCCCTTCATCAAAGTTTTTCTTTCAAGAGAACTTTCTAGAAGAGAAGCTTCCCGATGGACAGGCTACATGTCAGAGCTGTAACCTTTTCCTTAGAGCACTCTGACTTCTTCTAAAATTACTCCAGTGTTTTGTAAGGCATCAGCTCTGAATGGAGGCACCGTAGAACGTTCTGACCCTGCAGCCCTTCACTGCGGGAGGCTGCTCTGCTTTCTTAGAGCCTGGCAGCAGACCTGAACCCTTGACCTTGAAACCTGAAACATTTCACATGAGTTTGGATTCAAGTCCAAGTCTTTGGTTATACCAATGTAGATGTTTGGGTCAGGACCCCCTTCCCGCCTGCTGTATACAGCTCCTCAGTCATTCACATTAACTGAGATAACGGCCTTTTCATTTTGGTTTTGATTTATTTTTAGTACCATTGTGTGGGAATCAGGTACTGATGCTATTGTTTCTAAAACACTGATATTTACGCGAGGAAGCTCATAGTACCAGCACAATGGCTGTTTTTCTTTGTACTTGGGATTAGGAAGAAATGTGCCTTTGGATAGCTATACCATAAATGGTATTTTGATACCATTCACTCAATAATTTTGAGTTTACTACTAAGTTTTGTGTTTTTTTTTAACACATATTCATCTGCTGTAAAAGGGCAGTGCAGCTAAATGACTCGTGATGTGACACAGAAGATTCTGTGTATCCCTTGACCTTTTAAATGGAGTGTTCACCTCAGCATACTTCCCCTGTGCCTCTAAATAACGTCTGGGGGTTGTCAGGTAGCCTTTGGTGCCTTGGATGCTGCACTGAGAGAGCCTAAAATCCTGTTTGCAAGCTTATTGTCAATGCAGTTCTGTCTTTGAACAGCTATCTTGTGCAACTGGGGTGTCTCCTGAGGCACTGCTCTTGAGACTGTGAACGCAGCTGCTTGTATTGCTTTGGGTCTCTTCTTAGGTATTTTTTTCCTGTTTTTTTCTTTTTTTTCTCTGATGCCTTTCATCCCCAGTCGTACCATTCCTCTTCGTCCTCTGAATCTCTCCCCTTTTTCTTTGGATCTTCACCTAAAGAAGATGTTTTTATTGCAGGCGACTACTACTAATATTAATAGTTTTGCTAGTATGTACCAGTGCAGCGCTTCAGAGCAGCTGCCTTCCAGCTGACCAGCACAAGCAGAGCGATTTAAATGCAGCTCTGTTGGCTCACTGCTGAATAGGCCAGTGACATAATCTGCTGTTTTTGAGATTGTGTGCACAGATGTTCATTTCTCCCATTTAATAATACATGAAATGTTGTACTGGAGATTATCTAATATGAAAAAATAAACCTTGCAGTGGAAGGTTTAAATACAAGAGGTATGGGTTTGTGGTGAACACGTGGTCAGTGAACTCACTATCTTTCTGAAGAGTTTGTAAATTATGGCTCATGTACATCCAGCTGGAGCTTGGAGAAGTCCTCTTTTCTGCACTATGCCACCAAAGGCTGGTTGTTTAGGTTGGATTTTGCCAGCGAGGGTACACTGGTGACTCTGTGCTGTGGAGTGCAGGGCTTGAAAGAGTGTAACTCGAAAATGGTGAGTAAAGATGAGCGTAGTGAAGTCCCAGAGCTGTGCTGATAAAACATCCGGCACTCTGAAAGTGCTGTATTCTAAGAGCCGATGTCAAACTGTCTAAATCAAGATTAATTTATCAGACAACTGTCAGCGTTTGGGGTAGGCTTTCTTTTGAAAAACTCTTTCATGTGAAACTGTGCTAATCTGTATTTAGTCCCATGCAGCAATTGTAGATGCTTAAGAAGGATTCAACCTCCCTCTTCAATGTGTGTTTCTGGAAAGAAAGGGACTAAAAGCAAAATGCCTTTTTGTCCTCTGCAGGTACACATCAACTAGAGCCTTCCTAGCCACTTTAAATGAAATGAATGACTATGCCGGACAGCATGAGGTCATTTCAGAGAACATGACCTCTCTGATCATTGGAGAGTTAACTCGCTATGTGCAGGAGCTGAAACAAGAGAGGAAATCGGTAACTGAATGTTTTTTATTGTTCACAATTGCTTGCTACATAAGACAGATAATTAGTGGTAGTTCAATGTTAAGCCAAAGTAATCTGCAGTTAATAAACACGAGCTTTATTAATGAACCAGGCGTTTAAAAAGTGGGTTACGTGCCCTGGCCAAATCACTGCACCATTTGAATTACATGTTACAAAATCAGACAGCTACGCCTTCAGGAGAATGCCAGCTAAATAAGGTCAGAGACCCATCTGTGCTCGAGGCTCTGCTAGCCAAAAGCTTGTGTAGGGAAGAGTCCAGCAGCACCATGTGAAGCACGAAACAGACAGAGAAGCTGTATTACTAAACTGATTGAGACAGTTAACAGGGAGTTGATTCACATTTTCCTGCTTCTCAACCAGATCTGATCAACCAAACTTTCTTAAAAACAGACTTCTAATGGGAGCTACAGGGTCTGCTTGTTTTGGTGACACTGAGGAATCTTTTTCTTTCAACCTGTCACTTTCAAGACTGCTAAAATTAGGAGTTTGTTAGTGCTTTATTTTAAATAGTAGTTTATGAACCTGTGTGCCTGCCACCATGGATGTTTAAAGCTGTTTAATTTGCATGTCACCAACTCTGAAAGGCATATAGCTGAGATGTGATGGCTTTTTTCCCCTGCCTTGAACTCCTTTCCTTGGAACGAGTGGGCATAAAATACTGTTTGTAAGCATTATTGTTAAAAATACTTGTAAACCAGGTACAAAATGGCTAAGCAAAGTTCAGCAGGCAAGGGAGCATCAGACCTCATCTGTCATTTCCATACAGTAGCCAGACTGTTGGAAAGTGAAAGGAACTCTTGCCAGTCCAGCAAAAACGTAAGCAGTTATACATAACCCCAGTAGACATTAAGGGTGCGTTGAAGTGCTTTGTGAGACCAGAGTCTGAACACTGCCATATTTTCCCAAGTTTAGTATGAGAATGAGCAATGGAATACACAGACGTACCTTTCATTTGCAGAGTGGCGTGTAGTCTTTCAGGGTCATATTTGGCCAGCAGCATGGAAGTATGTTTTACATATAGCTGGGATAGGAGAGTGACATTAGCCATTTCTATGACCTTTTGTTCTGCATGAACTCTGCACAATATGCAAAGCCACAAAAGAAACAGAAATCTGTATGGCATTTGCCTGTCACTTCTAATTTTGTTACCTGACTTTAAATTACAAGGATTTATAAAGTGACTGGAATACCTATTAGATGTTTTAAACATAATTATGAGGGGCTTGGTATCTTGTGAAGAATGCGAGCACTAACTGTATTGCTTATTTTATTTGTAGAGCTTTATCTTAAGTTTGGCTCCCAGGGTGAATGACAAGCAAATTAATATCAGCCCAGTGATGCACTGTAGGGACAGCAGAAGGGATCTGACTGTCTGTTTACCTGCTGTTGGTGAGCTGTTAGCAGAAGGCAGCTGTCAGTCATGGTTGCTTGTTTTGTTCTTGTAACATGAGTATAAACTCTGATTCCTTTGCACTTATCATTTGTGAGCAAATGGTGTTGGAAAGGAAATTGCTTGTCCCTTCAGGCATATCTCATACCATAAAACACAAACGCATCAATCACGCTCGGATCTGCAGGGCGACTGCTGTGGGAATATCACAGGTCTGATGCTCTGGCAGCACCTCGTGAGATACGAATTGATGAATAGCTGGGAGTTTCTAGAAACGTTGCAGGCAGAGCTCTCGTGCTCACTGTTTGATACATAATCAGCTGGTATGTAGAAGCTGCTGTAAGTAGAAGGTGATCCTGAGGTTAGGACCACAGAGAGGAATTGGGAGACTCATTCTTTTTCAGCCTTGTATCATTTGGGTTGACTATTCAAGTGTCTAAATACCTGTAAAACACAGCAACATCAGTCACAAGTTCAATTCTATTTCGCTGTGCATTCTTCTTCCACAGGATAGCCCCCATTGATGCTAACCCTGCATCAGGCGATGTGTTTTGTCCCTGCAGTCTCTGGAGTTAAGCATCACCCTGCCTCCTCTTTACCCACAGTGTCTGTGCATAAGATGGAGAACTCCCTGCATTGTTTCAGTTCTTCCCTGCTCTCCAGTGAACTGAAACTTAGAAATACAGTTCCTCACTTTCACTTCTTTCTGGAGTCTCTTGATCTTAGACTACAAGTGCTATTGTGTCATCTTCAGCAAGGATCTTGTTGGCTGTTTTCAAGCTGAAATGTCAGTTCCAGGCTTCTCAAGAGAGACAGTTTAGGTATTTTCTCGACTCTGGCTAAGGAAGACCCTCAGTGCTGTAATTTCTCTGGATAGAAGCTCATGCATTCATTTCTGGGACAGTTCTGATTTCAGAACTCACAAGCTGGGTCTGACTCAGTCCTCTGTGGCAGCAGCTGCTCTCTGTCTCTAGGTAGCCACTAATCTCACATCAACTTTGCTAAAAATGTACTTGGGAGTCATGAACTATCCCTCTTGTTACTGCTTCTGCTTTCACCTCTACCTCCACCTCCCCTCGGGCATCAGCTGGCTCATACAATCGAGCCTGGAAGTAAAGTACAAGCCAGCAGCTCTGCTGCAGACTGAACTGGTGCAGCACTTGGGACCCTGTGGTTGGGAGAGAATTTATCTGGTGTCAATACGTTCCATTTTGTGTCAGGATAGAAGCAGAGCAGGGAATGAATGCATCCTTATGGATACTGCAGGGGCAAAAATGGTCTGGTTCTTCGTAGTGGAGCATGTGCACCCTCCCTGTGTGCATTCATACTGGGGGTGTACGTGTCAGAGAGCTTTCTGTTTCTTGTAGGCTCTCAGGTGTTGATGAAAAGTAAATAATTGGAGGAATTCTGCCACGTTCGTTCATTCTGAATAGTGCCCTGTTCTGCTAATAGTGCTGTGGTTTTCAGCAGGATTTCTCATGGAGTGTTGCACTGTGCAAGCATGAAACAGGATGGCAGAATACAGCCCTGTCATGTGCACAATGGATTTTCCAACCTGAGCTATGGATGTGCTTTAGGCCTTTGTTTGGAGCACAGCTGCATTTTGTGCTGTGGAGGTAACAGAGGAACGTTGCTGTCTTCCACAAATTACAAACTCAATAGACAAAGAAGACTGTAGGAAGGGGAGATGTGTTGAAGGGAAATGCTTTGCTATGCTTCAAACTTTGGGTTGACTGCATTCAAATTGAGCTTTCCCCAGCTCTTGTTCTGTTACCACTTACAGTTTACGGCCCAAATGTTTGGGGGTAGAAGTATTTAATTTAAACAGAGTATCTAAATTAGAAATGAATAGTAGGTTATGTTGCCAGGTGGAAGCTTGCAGGAACTGTTGATGACCAGAAGGAAAACTTTGGACACTGTGGGAGATTCTGAGAAGGTACCCAGTTCTGCAGTGTGACCCCAGCAAGGGTAAGGGTGTGACAATGGACCACAAACCTGCAAGTTACTGTAGACATTATTGTTGGTGTCTTCTAGCATTATGCTACTTATTGTCCCTGTTCACATTTCCAAGAAGGCATGATCAGCTCGTTCTGTTTGTCTGGTGCAGCTAATGTAGTCTTTGGAGCCTGAGAAACATAGGTCTTGGTAGTCTGTGACTCCTTTGGCACGCACCACTCCAGGAGACAACTGCAGCTGAATGAACATCAGCTTTGTTTGGATTCAAACTTGTTCCAGCAGAGTTACGTGTTGAGGTGAATAATGTTCACTCTGAAGACTGCACAGGAGGAGGAGGCTGTGTCACAATACTAAGAAGAAGCTGTGATGAACGTGCAAAGATAGGCGTGTGTTTCCATTCATAGGACTGTCTTATACTACGTTATTGCCAATGAGAATGGTCGGACCTCAAGACCAGTTGTTATTCTGGGAAACAAAGGATTCTCAAGAGATTATTTCCTATCTTCGCTGTCAGGAAAGGGAAAGCATTTGTCAAGGCCTTCTGTGAATTAAGCTGGGAAAATTGAGGAAAAAATAATGTTCTCTGACTTCTGTCGCTATCAATGCTTTTGTCACTGGGCGTTATTTTAAGTATCATTTGTGACAGAAGCATAGATAGTTGGATGGAGAAGAGGAAGAGCTACATCGCTAGGACTGACTTCGGATTGTCCATCCTTCTGAGCTGAGGATGCCAGTTACAAAATGTCAGAGGTAACTGGTCTCTGCACATGTGATCTAGTTTGACATGGAAAACAAGGGAAAATGAAGTGGCCTTGTACTGTATCATATCTCTTAAATTCTTGAACAGGATGTTGTCAAATGAACGGCATGCTATGCCTGTAAACTAACTGGAATAGTTTTTCTGACTATATTATGTGTAATAGATGTTTCTGATCTTTGTTTTTATGATTTAAACAGGTGATAATGTGCAGCTCTTCAATCTAACCATGCAGTCAGCTGCTGCTTCCCTAAGAAAAACAAGGCTTACATTTTAAAATATTTTTTAGCCTTTCATAAGTCAGTTATTCCCCGTGGTCGGGTTTTGGTCCAGCACCATCAGCCCTGCTGTGACGCTGTTCTGAGTGGCTGAGGCAGTGCTCTCATTTAAAACTGCCCAGGAGCTCCTCAGCAGAATCACTGGATTGCGTGGTTCTGTGTGAGATACTTGTAAGTACATCTTGCTTTTCTTGGAACGCTCTCAAAGGGTCTCTCAAGGAAAGCAGATAAGTCATCTTCTACCAAGCTTTTCTTTCTGCTCTGGGAGTCTGCGGCTCTATCAGGCCTTGTGGGTACCAAGAAAACTTGGCAAGCATCTCCCCCTGCTCCTCCTTGTAGTGGTGTTGGCAGTAACAGGCGCTCTATTGTAGGTGACTCGCTAGCTGCTCCCAGGGCTTTCATCAGCATGGATGAAATCTGAGCCTAACAAAAGTCAATGAGAGTTTTGTCCTGATGGCGCGGCAGCCAGGATTTCTCCACAGCTGTTACAAATACAGCACGGCGACAAGGAGAGCGCAGCGACTGGCGTGGCTTGGTTTGGAAATGAAATGCTTGGCATACACTTTGTTGTTGCCTGGATTGCCTGCTCTTCCTAAATCTTTGCTTCCTTCACTGTACTGCAGCAAAACCTTCCTTCAGCCAGGATCCTTTGGAGTGTCTGTAGTCATGGATGGAGGCACCTGGCCATGGGTGGCCATTGCTCAGAGCACCCTCAGCATCCTGAGGACATTGCGCTTCAGTGCGTAAGGAAAAAGGACAGCTGTGGTCACACAGCCGGCGTGGCTGGGGCTTTGCTGCTGTGTTTTAAGCTATTTAGCAGGTCTAATACTTGGATAAAGTAGTTTTCAGGAAAATCTCAAAGTTGGCATGGTGATTGCTAGCGTAAGTCTCCTAAGTATAGATTAAAAGGTGGTTTGGGGAGATAAAGTAATGAACACTATCAAAAACAAACCTTTCACTGTGGTATTTTATTAACAGCTGACGTGCTTGCAGGTCTTTGAGTGAAGGTTTCAGAGTGCTCTCATTGTTACGTGCTCCCTTGATTTTCTTCTGTGCAGGTTTTGTAACCTGTTGTACCACTGGTTTTATTAAACCTGCCTCACAGATGTTTAGTTTTGTATCCAGAACTGCTTTTTCATCTGCGTTTCCAGTGCTGTGAATGTAGAAAGGAGTCTGGAGAAAACCGAAGCACTTAAACAACCAGCGCCACTGTTGCAAGTGGCTGAGTGGCTGCTTGGAGTGTGATTCATTACCTTGGTATCTCGCTTGTGATCTGAAAGGCTTTAAATGGAAAGCCTGATTAGGGTGTATCAGTTTGGCTGTTCAATTTGGAGGAGGAAAGAAGTCTGTATAATAATCAACTATTCTAAATTGATTACTGAAATGTGCATGACTAACTGGGATGGTAGTTTTCCATACCACTTGCTGAGTCATTTGTTGAGTTCCTGTTTGCTCCATCACCATGTGTAGAATAACCAATTATTATTTCATTTGATTAGGAAAGAAGTCTTTAAATCGTGCATCTTGAAACCGTATCAAGAAGGAAATGATCTTTATTTTTACTAAATTAAAAAATAAAGCCAAACCCCAGCCAGCTGAAAGGCGTTTGCTGCATCAGAGGATTTTAAAGCATGTAAAAGGAAATGGGATTGCGGAAGTTGAAGATAGTGAGGGGTTTGAGGAAGCTGCATGCTTCCTGTATGACTCTGGGCACAGCACTTAACTGTAGGCTCAGGCTTTTTCAACCATAGAATTGGGACAGTGACAAAAATGCAGGAAGCTGAAGGGGCCTCAGTGCTATCGCTTTCTATAAAGGTGATTTTTTGGGACGCAGAAATCATCCTTTGAGCGCAAATGATTTGCAAAAGCAGAAGTGAATACATACCTACATTCTTCATCGTGTGCGGCTCTCTCCCCCAGCAGGGATATATGGGTGTCAACACAACAAGAGCTGAGAGTTATAAATAGATTTAGGGAATGATTGAACTTAGGAAAACAAACAGACTGTGTTCAAGTGGAGCCTCCAAAACGTGGTTTACCTGCGTATATCAGGCTGTCACTGCACGTGGGCTCGCTGGTTGCACTATTTAATAATCCTATTTAATAAGAAATGCCCATTTTACATCCCATTCCTGTAAAAGGACTTCTCAAAATGCAGCAGAGTATGAACGGCATGCAGCCTTCCTGCTCGGGCTCTCTGCTCTGCTGGTATGTACTTGGGCCAGCTTGTAGCTAATTCCCTAAGACAAAGTGGGAAAGAAGAGGGATGGCTCCTGCAAAAATGAAAATTACACTGCTGATTAACAACAAAGGAGTTTAAAAATAGGAGCTGAAGGCAGTTTTGTTACTTGATATGCTCTTGATTTCAAGTTCATCCTTCAGCCCTTGTGTGCAGCTGTGTTCAGTAAAGGGGTGTGTTCTTCCCAGAGATCTGTGGCTCATTGGCAGTGCTGGGCTCCAAGCAGCCCAGCTGCTCCCTGATCCAGTCCCTTCAGACCAGCAAAGTCAGAGGTGGAGGAGAGGGAAGCACACGAGGAGAGGATGAGGGAGGCGGCAGGCAGGAAGTGCAGTATGGAGACAGCCAAGTCAGTGTTATTTGTTCTGCTTCACTGCTCAGGATTTCCACATATTCCATGCTTATCAGCAAGATGTTTAAAAATGCGGCGTTAAATTGCAGTTGTTCCTTGGGATGGTTTTCTTAAGCTCTTAATTACAAAAGCAAGCCTGAAATTGTGAACATTTCAAATCCTCCCAGCAAGGAAGATACAGCACACGGTCACACGCAGCATTTAAAGGAAATGGAATCTACAAAAGGAACCGAAATCTGCTTGGAATCTTCCCCCACCACCCAGCAGTTTCACAGTCGTGTTTGTGATTAAATGTCACAGTGCGGTGACCGAGCTTTGGAGAAGCATAGCACGGTCTGAACTCCCCAGGTATTGTCAGAGCTGGTGACAAATGGGGCTGGCATTCACCCCTTGTCTGCACTGCCCTCAGCCCCACTGCCGCACATTGGCTGCTCACAGAAGGTGGGAGCGTGGTGGTTGATCTGAGTGCTGCTGTGCCCACAGTTACAGCATCATGGACATTGTGCCTCTCTTCTCTGCTTCAAGAATGGTTGTGTATAGGTGGACACCATCCAGAACGTGAAAACTATTGTGTCCTTGTGTTCATCTTACAGCTACACACACCTCCTTAACAGTGGGGTTGGGGACTACACATAACACTGTCTGGGGTGCTTGGAGCAGTGCATTACTTGTCAGTTCTTGCAGACACATCGAGGCTTATTATGATTTTAAAGCAGTAGAAGTCTATGGGACATGGTGTGAGAGAATTGCAGTTTTGTGGCTTTTTACTTCTCATGCATTAGGGCTGGCTTGTCTGGTGGAGGCTGAAAAGCAGTGGGGAGGCATTGCTAGCATGTCTGCTCCGGAAACCTGCTGCTGTAGTGGGAAATGCACAAAGCCCATCATGGCCAATTGGAAAGAGACTGCCTGCAAGCACTTCATAGCTTCAGTGGTTTGTGGAAGGCCTCTGTTCTGAACTTGGGGGTTCTCTAACCTGACGTACTGACATCGTGTTACTGAAGATGCAGTTACCATCTGGTTCTGTGTGTGCCAGACAACGTGTGCTTGCTGCAGGGATTAACTGGCAATACCAGACCTTTATTTTTGAATTTTACTCTGTAAAACCATGTCTGTGTTTGAGTAAAGCATCCTACTTGCTAGTAAATAATGCAGTGGATAGGCATCTCTCTTGCTATTATAGATTGCTGTTTATTTTGCAAGGTGCTTTGTAAGGAGAGCAGCCTGTTGTAAGAGTAGGCTGGGCACTGCGTTCAGATTGCTGGTCCTATTTACAGCTGTGTCATTGATTTATGCAGTGATCTTTGACAAATTGCTTACCCTGAGGACAAGTGAGGCGTGTGGAGGATAGAGGGAGGAGTATCTAAAGCATGTTAGGTTCTCTGATGAAGACCATTGTGTAAGGGCTAAGAACTGCAATTTGAACTGACAGTAATTAATATAATTATGGGCCTTGCTCCAAAAGGCGTGTCAGGACACGTTCCTTGTCACTCAGCAGCTAGCTGGCATCTCGTATTTCAGAGCTTCTGTAACACCATGGTGTGCACACAGTGTATGGGAGAGAATCATTGCGGGGGGACCCAAAGTATTGAGCGGAATAAAGAGTTGGATTTACAAGTACTCAGATTAGGAAGAAGAGGTTTTCTGTTGAGTCTGAATGAAAGTCGGGGCCAATACCAGTTGTTAGAGTGTGCTAATGAAGGGCGTCTTGGTACATTCCATGCAGAGAGAAATTTTAATGTAGAGTCAGAGTGCAGTCAGTAACCAAAGAGATCCTATTTGCCTAAAAGTGCTTCAGATTTCACAGTGTGGGAAACCAATAATTACGAGATACAGTGAATAACGCAAGGTAGAATTGCTAAAAGAATTAATTGGATTTAAACTAACCACTATAATAAATGCAAATACACATCTGCAGCCTGCTGAGACATCAGACAGTCACCATACACCTGCTCAGTTTACCAGGGTTGCAGAACACGACTGTCAGAATAATTTCTGTTTTATTCTGGAAAATTGTATTCTGTTCTTCATCGCTAGAAAAGAGCCCCTTGAACATAACTGGCAGTTGGGTCTTTTGTTGTTCAAAATGTTTCCTTTTCTCTTTCTCTAAACAGCACTTCCACGATGGCAGAAAGGCACAACAGCATATTGAAACTTGCTGGAAACAGCTTGAAGCTGTAAGTGGAAATTTCCTCAGAGGTGATGCTTAAGTCATTTTTATGCTGTTTTCGCAGAGTGTTCCAAAGTTCATAAGTTCATATTTAGGAAACAAAGGGTATATGGACAAAAGCTGGAAAATGTCATCTTTTAAAGCTTCACTGTCTAAAATACAATGGTAGGCATGTGTTTGCTTAAAGAGTGCACTTGGCTTTCCATGGGGTCCAGCTATTACAAGCAACATTTCATTGTGTCTGATCTGAAGAGCGTGCTAAGTTAATCAAAGTGCAGCATCCCTGAGGATCCTTGTCAGATACTCCTCTGTAAGCTGAATAGCTCCATCCTGCATGCGTAAATCAAATGCTATCATCTCCTGGGTAAGGGGCTGCTTCTCAGAATAAAAGCACTGGAATTTGGACCTCAGCGTTCATTATGAACTGGTGAGAAACTGTAGGTGGAGGAGAAGATGAGGAAAGGGGACATTGGTAACTAAAAGCCCTACGTGCAAATGAACGCACCTTTGTAACTCCCTTGTTGTGTATTAAAAAACCGAGAGATTTAAGTGTTGGAAGGAAGTGATTTGGTAAACCAGAGCAGAAGAAATGCTGATAGGGAGATATTGAGATGGCAGAGGTGCTGGTGGGATGAAGTAGTCTGAGGAATGGAGCAAAAAATGTGTTTAAGTTTTTTAACATGGAAACGTGTTCCAATCTAAACGAGCTAGTCATAGAATCTCCTCAATTGTTACAGCAGATACTTTAGGGTCAGTCATTGATTTTAAGTGGATTTTGAAATTGTGTTTCTCTGCCATAATGAAGGACTCTTACAAAAGATCCTGTTTGTCCTTACAGAGCAAAAGGCGGTTTGAACGCGATTGCAAAGAAGCTGATCGAGCACAGCAGTATTTTGAGAAAATGGATGCTGATATCAATGTTACAAAAGCAGATGTTGAAAAGGTAAGCCAGAGGGTAGAGAAACTGTCTGTGAAAACTGTTGTGATAGGTTTAATTCCTCAGTCCTGCTGGTGGTATGAACCTTCTGAGGCTTAATGCTTCAGTCCGTCAGTTAATTAAAACAGGGAGATCTCCCCAGCTGCTTGTATTTGCATACAAATTATAAATGCAAGCAGTCAAATTTCTTCAGTAAGATGGTATCAGAATTTAACACAGCTGATGTGGCTCTGAATACAAATGCAAAATTGATTTTAGCTAACACCCCAGAGCTTTTAACAGCCAGGCGTGTGAGTGCTCCCTGCAAGTGAGTGCTTGTCAGTTGCTGTGTGATCCTGGTGGAATTCAACTTCTTTCCTTGCTGAGCTGCACTTCAAAGTGTCCTGGTGTCACTGCCTGCAGTGATGTAGTACCGGGACTGCCGGTTGTGGCCCTCGATTTACAACAGGACACTGGTTTTGGCGTTGCACATCTGCTCAAACAATGCAGAAATGTAGACCAGAAAGACAGCAATACGATGCGTAAAGGTAGGCTTGTCTTCACTGACAAGTTTGGTTCACATGGATACAAAATGGAATATTGAATGTTTCTTTCTTAAAAAAAAAAAAAGCTGAAATTTATTTGTATCAAACATTTTGCTGCAAGAATGGGGAATGAAATTAAACTGCAGGCAAAGAATCCTTTACAGTCCAAGATTGCCCCTATAAAAAAAACTTGCAGATTTTGCTCTTCAAGAGGCCCGCTTCCATTCTGCTCTCAGTCAGTTCAATCTCAGGAAGCTATCAAATAGAATTTGTTTCTGCACCTATGGGATCTTAGAAAGTTTCTAGTATGCTGAGCATCAGGGAAGTTGAGCAGCAGTGAGCATCAGGGTTGCTATTAGGAAGAAGCTCAGGAAATTTCCCGAAGTGGAACTGAACATCAAAGGGAACCATCAGCTATGTGGTCTTGTCATTTGCTGCTTGGCTGTTAGTTGAAAACTCACCCTTCAGATCTGATTATCTGTCACCTTCTGGATTTGCCAGGGCACTCTATGGATGAATGTGTGTAGGGGTTGTCAGAGATATAAGGCCACATGCAGGTTTTCCTGACAGAGGAGGATCATCTCTGCTTCATCTGTATAAAGCGATTCCAAAATACGTTATTTTGGAACAGATAAAATTAGGACTTACCCTAGATTTTTTTCTAAGCTGAGGTCATGTTAAAGGAGCACAGTGACATGACTTACACTGCAGGGGCAAGTAGGGGGCTGAAACTCCTTAGTTCTAGCTTTAACGCGAGCCTTTTCTCATCAGAGTGAGAGCTAATGTATGTGGTAAATTCCAGGATGCAGTCCTTACCTTGGTGCTCTGCCCAGTAAAGCGCAGCAGAGGGACTTCCCTTCCAAATTTCCCTGGGTTTTGGTTGTTTTTGTAGTGTGTATTTGTAAATTACTTCTTGCGAAACGGAGCTCAGCAGCATCTTGAAAGGCAGACAAGTCTGTGGCAGGGACGTGTGTTGGCTGATCTCTGGAGAAGGCATCAGTCAGTCCGTGGAGTAGATGGAGAAGGAAAAGGTTATCAAAACGAGTGGAATGTGCAATAATATTACTGAACAGAGAGAACAGTGTTTTCCAAGTGCATGTGTTAAACTGGGTTCACCCATGCCAGGCTGTGAATAATGCCCTTTCTTTGCTGCGCTCAACCCACGTGACAGGCTCTGCCTTACGTAAGGCCCCCAGAAAATGAGATATTGTTCCCCTGGAGCTGCTGCCAGGCCTGCTCGCGCAGACTCGCCCCAGGGAGATGCAGGAACTGCTGGTTTCCAATGAAGCAGTGTGATGACTTTTCCCTCCTCCTCTTGCAGCGGTTCTGGTTTCTCTCGCCCCTCGCAGCTTGGCTGCTGCAGTCGTGCTCCTGGAAGTCCATCTGGCCAGGAAAGCAGCCGGCCCGGCTGTGTTCAGAGCCGCCACCGCTCACTTTGGCTGACCAAGGTGCTCTTTGGGCAGCGGGATAGGTTGTCCTCATTTCCTGGGCTCGAGATGGGCACCTTGGCTGCTTTTGCTTGTACCTGCCAATATCAGCAGGCGGCAGAGTTCTTTTTTGTATTGTGCATTACTGAGTAATGGAATTAAAATCCTGCAGTGATCACAATGCCAGATGCAATCAGAAAAATATGTTGCCGCAGATCCCTAATGCACTTAGTGCTCAACTGAACGAGGATCTAACCTGCTTGCATCTGTCCATCTTTAAATAGCAATAGCCTTTGACAACCGCAGGAAGAAATTCTCTCAGTAGTGCTGCCAGCCACCAGCATTTAGCATGGCCTTGCTGAAGGGATAACTCTCACTATTACAGTTTGCTAGGGTTAAGTATGCAAACTAATGATACAGAAGCGAACAGAGAAGGCTTTCCTGCTTTATTTCTCCAGGACTGTTCAGCAAAATAACGTCTGGCACCAAAGCCCAAACTGCTCCTGGGGAACCAGCTCCAGTTCAACACACAGCACACAGTGCCATCTGTGCTGCTCTGCTGTCTGCTATGGCTGCCTCATCTCTGCTGCCAGCCAGGCTGCAGTTGATCTAAGGGAGCTGGAGTTCAGCTTTGCTTCCTGATGTTTCCTTTTTTGGTGTTGGTAACGTGGAGCCGCGGGGCTGCGTTCAGGTGTCAGCAGTGCTCACAGGCTTCGCGCAGCAGTGAAATCAGAGGAGGGGGTTCTGGCCCTCGAGTTCCCCTTCCTGTGTTTGCATTGTCTCTAAATTGCTAGCAGCCAGCGTTCGTAGAGAGAATGCTGAAGAGTGAATGTGCAGTTTGGCACAAAGGTTTTCTCAGTGCAGCTCAGCACAGTCGGAGTTGCTGTGCTGCAAACAGCTCTACTGTGAAAATATTGTTATGAACTAAGGAAACTGTAACCTGCTGATGGAAATCCTGGGAAGGCTCGTAGGTGTCACTGTGAGCTACAGCTCCACTTGGATCGCTGTGGGATGTTTGCTTTTAAAGCAGTTCTCTTTCAAAAAGCCACAGTGGAGTTGCTTCAATTTTTTGACCATTTGGGGAAATGGTCTCTGTCACCAGCGCACAGCCAGTGTACTTATAAGGAAGTGCTCTATTGTTTGTTCCTTCTCTTTAGAGCTGTAATCACTAAAAAGCTGACATCTTTATGGGATGATGTGGTACCCAGCGGTGCCTTTGCAGAGTTCTTGCAATAGAAAAATAAAATAAAGAAAGTAAAGCTGTTATTTCTGAAGGTTTATTTTCAAAGTAGATTTTTCAAGATCTGTTTTTAGAGAGGAAGTGGTTGGGGCCAGCCGTGCAGAGGGATGGGACGCTTCTGCCTCTTGATTTGCACAGCAGCTGGGGGGGAGGACAGCAGTTTGAGGCTGTCTGTGTCAGGCAGAATCTCTCTTTGCTGAAGAGTAGCACAGTCGTACATTGGGGTCCAGGTAATGATCCTGCCAGAAAAGAACTTCAGCTGTGCGTAGCAGAAAATGAGGTGTACGTGGGTTCCCAGGCTGCTATCCTTAAGTCGGGGCTAACAGCTTGGTTTGGGTTCTTTGTTCCTGATATGTTAGGAGGGTTACACTTTAAGTGGTTTAATATTAACATAAATGTTCTGTGGATCTAGAAGGCAGTGGAAGTCTTACAAGTGCCAATTTGACCTTAGTTCTCAAAAGTCAGTGAGGTCCTGACACTGCTGAATGCTTGGGGTGGGATTTTTATATTGCTGTGCTTTTGACTGACTCAGTAAGTCTCAAACCTGCACCCAGAGAGCCTCAGTGATTCTGTTTTCTTGCATGCTTAATGCAGCTGAATACAGGCAACTCTAAATGCAATATTGTCTGCGTTGCCCCTCTTATCCACAGCAGACATGTCCATTTATACCGCACTGGAAAGTCATGAGCTGAACCATTGGCAGTGCCTTACGAAACACAGATGTAGAAATACTGCTGCTTTGAAAGATTCTTGGAATAAATTGATCTTCCTGCCTTTGCAAATGGAGTTCTGCTGTCAAGTGTTAAACTGCTTTTCCAGCAGCCAGGCTGCTGCGCTGCAGGACGCAAATGTCGTCATTAAGAATTTACACATCCTTACAATGAAGAATGAACTGAGCTGGGCCCCCGGAGAAACCTCTGATTGTAACACCGATAGCATCGGTGCAAACCTTCGTGTACTATTTGCAGCATGCTTAGTCAGAGAGCAGGGCAGAATGAAGCGTGCATCACTGGAGCATTGCAGACAAACCGAAGCAAACTTCTCCAGCTCTGTGCTGAACTGTTGCAAAGTTTTACTCAATGAAGACTGTGGGAGTAAACTGCAGCACAGCCAGAGGTGGTGGGTGCCCTCCTTCTGCAGACCATGGCTACTTAATGAGCCCCATCTTTCAGGACATGCTGTGCCATCTGCCCCATGACAGTGGGGTTTATTGTACTGTTTCCCTCGCTTACTCAGGGAAATGCAGTGCCACAGGAAGATGGTGTTGGATGTTGGAAAAACTCTGCAGTGTTTCTGTCTCTGGTGTGGTGAATACTTCCGCTTACTGCAGTAAATGATTCCAGAGGCTTTGCTTCCATGCTTTGAGTGCTGTGAGTTCACAGAAGTGCAGCAGCAATGTCTCAGTGAAACACGTGGGCTCAGTGAGCACAGCTTAGTGCTGCCCACGGCTCCAGGGGGCCCTCATCTGTGTGTTTCTTACTGGGAGAGGTGGATACCGCATAAGGCTCGTGTTCTCAGCACAGTGCTGAGATTTCATTATGCTCACAGGCAGCTGCTTTCCTTTTTGTCCACTGACAGCACTGACTGAACCCTCCTATATCTTTGCTTGTGAAGCGGATCCAAATTCCAAGCAATTCAAGGGCAATCTTTTCTTGGTAACATGATTTAAAGCCATTAGGGTGACACTAACATAACCTCCCTGGTTTATGCAGACCCCGATCTCCTTTCTGAACTGCGTCTTCCCAATTGGCAGTGCAGTGTGAAGGGAGTCCCTTAGCACTGTATTTGCATCTCTGGTAGAGCAAGCCTTGTTTACAGCCTGCCATCAGCAGCACTCTGCGATGATACAGCAGCTGTTTCCCTTTTGGAACCGTGGCTCATTTATGAGCTTTGATTTCTGGTATAAAGAGTTGATGACTATAGCAGTATTAGCTGCAAAACATGCTAAATATACTTTTGAATCCCCTTCAGACACTGTATGTGGTGTTAGGAGATCAAGGAACAGAAGCACCAGTCAGTTTTAGTATGGGATAAGGAAATCCGTCTGCATTTGTTTCCTCTTTGAGGTACTCCTCTGCAATAGTGCCCTACGTGGCAATTTGACAGTTTCATAACAGTGCAGCTCTACTGGGAGCTGGATTGCTAAATGGAGCGAGCAAGGCAGGGCTGTGAAGGGGAGAGCTAGGAACAACTTTGAATTAAGCATCGGCTGCAGTTAGAATTGAAAGTGTAGCCTAAGTGACAGTCTTAGCTAATGCAAAGCAATTAGTTCAAGCTGTGTGGCTGGAAAGCTCTGCAGTCATTCTTTATTCTATCCAAAAAAATATTTTGACGTTTCTTTGTAGAAGAACTGGGGGAAAGAAGCACACCTCAGAATGTAGCTGATTGTCGGTAAGCTGTTCAGTTTGAGTGCGTGTGTTGTACCCACAAAGCCGGGCACTAAGGCTACTGAATTCATCTGGTAGCTTTCTTCAGCCCTCGCTATTCCTTCTGCATTGGCAGTGTTTGTAAAGTCTTTGTTGGAGAGAGGCGGCTAGAGCCATGCCCAGTATGCAAAGTATGATCTAACAGATGTATTATGCAGTCCTGAAATAATTTCCATTATTTATATTCCATACTTACATTTATATACTGTAGGATATAATTGCTTTTGTTACTAGAACTAAACAGATCTCCAGGAATCATTTAAGCAGTCAGCCAGTGCTCCAGATGCTTCTCTAGCATTCTCCTTGCTCAGTTCCAAGTATCCTCTCACCCACTGTGCAAACACTTAATTCCTTTGTAACAAATTAGGTTGGTTTATTTATTTAGAGGTGTCCTCGTGGGGCTGCTATGGGCCAGCAGAGATTTGTCCATCTGACCACGTTTCACCATTTGGTCACCCTGGCAGTTTGCACACTTAGTGTTTGTGGCATGAGAGCGGCTGTGGAAGGAGACCAAATTCTGGGTTCAGGGCACAGTAGTTTCTGTAGAGCTTGGAGCTGTGTCCTGATGTGCCTCTGGTGCATAACAGCTGGGCTTGCTGCTGTCCTCAGTTCTTACATAATGGCCTTCCCTTAGACGGTTCTGAACGCTTGTCACACTAAATTGACAGGATCAATTGGATGGGACAGAAAAGAGATAGCAGAACCTTTGTTTTATGTGTGGGAAATGCAGCGCTCAGATTTGTGCAAGGGAGTCTGCCGCAGAGCTGAGCTCTGAAGCCAGGCCAGCGAAGGCTTGGGCTTGTCCACTTACATGAGATTCCTGGTAACCTCTAGCTGTTGGGTTCTGTTAACCAGCTGAGGCTGTCTCTGGTCGTGATGCAGAACTGGCCCTGTGAGTGGAGGGCTGACACAGCTGGGTGAGCCATAGCTGCAATCCCGTGCTTGTTAGTAGTGCAGATGGGAGCAGTGCAATTGAAGAGCTGGGTCCTTGTGCAGCCTGCTCGCTGTGCTGCCTCTCGTTAAGAGTTCTGGTGGTGGTTTGGTGCTTCAGAATGTCTCTTAGTTAGCTTGGAGAAGAGAAGGCTCTGGGGAGACTTCATTGTGGCTTCCAGTATTTGAAGGGAGTGTATAAACAGGAGGGGGTGCAACTGTTTACGAGAGTGCATAGTGATAGGACAAGGGGGAATGGTTTAAACTGAGATAGGGAGGTTTAGGTTGGATATTAGGAGGAAGTTTTTCACCCAGAGGGTGTGGTGACTCACTGGAACAGGCTGCCGAAGGAGGCTGTGGATGCCCCATCCCTGCAGGCATTCAAGGCCAGGCTGGATGTGGTTCTGGGCAGCCTGGTCTGCTGGTTGGTGACCCTGCACACAGCAGGGGGCTGGAACTTGGATGATCACTGCAGTCCTTTTCAACCCAGGCCGTTCTATGATTCTGTGATTATTAGTGTGCTCTGCTGTTATCTGGCAGAATTAGGTGGACTGCAAACTCATGAGATAACAGTTCTGAGAGCTGATCAGGAAGGTTTTCCATTACATCAGCTCTTTGCTCATTTGTATACTTTACTCAGCCAAAGGCTTTCAAGGATCCCCGAGTTGTCAGAATTTTTTCTGTTCCTTTTAGTACTGAAAGCAGGGACTTGTCTTTGTCCTTTCCCATCTGTTATTTTGCATGTCCCATTCTGCCTTCTCGCTTTCAGGAAAGCAATTTTTTTTTCTTTGCTTGTCAATTCAGTGAGACCAAACTGGTTATTGTAAAATAGTAAACAAAGGAGCTTGACTTGGAGGCTGTGTAAATCAAAGCCTGCAGTCCTGGCCCTGTGTCCGAGCCTATGGCAGCATTCCCACTGTTATTAATGCCTCTACGAATGCTGCCAGCGTTACCACTGGTGGTGCTGGTGCCTGCTCACAGCAGAGCAGCAGCGTGAGCTGGGCAGGGACAGCCAGAGCCTGCAGCTGAGAAATCTGTGAGCTATTGAGAGCATTCCTGAAATTGGTCAAGTGTTCGAGTCTGCCTTTATCATTAACTTATTTTTGAAGGGATTGGGCGGCCCGAGAGGGGTGGATTTTTGTCTTTGCGTTTCAGTCTGCTCTTGGATTTCCCAAAGACAGATCTGTTTTGGCAGACGGTGGCTTGGCGGTGATGCATCTCACATGCTGTCTGGGTTTGTTGGTGTTTGAAAAAGAGGGGGCAGAAGCAAGCAAGCTGCCCCAGCGTTTTGACTTGAAGCTGCCATCCCGGAGAGAGCAGCAGCTGAGAAGCTGAACTGTGCCGCTCAGTGCAGACCAGCTTAATAGCAGCCAAAGCTTGATCCTGCCCTTTTCAGTTATTCATGTCACTCCCACCATCACAGCCTTGAGGAGCTGCATTTTTGTGTCTGTGTAAACCCAAAAGACAGTGTGTCTATTGACTCTCTTGCTGTTTCAGGAATGCATCTGACAAAATTGTTATCAGCAAAATATCCTTCATTCTTTTTTGTTGTGGAGACAGGAATGGCAGAAGATATGTGCATGTATGTGTGTGTGTATGTATATATTTAAACTTCTCCTCTTCCTTTGCATACAGTTTTTTTCTGAGTTAGTTATAGAAAATACTGCTTTGGTAAGATTGTGTTTAAATCTGAATTGCCATGACAGTGGAAACCTGAAGCTTACCAGCACACTTGCTGCAGGGTTAATGGTGCAGCAGATGCTGGGCTGTCCTTCATCCCTGGGAGTGCTCCTCCTCATGAGAAGTGCATTAGCATAAGTGACCTCTGGGTTTCACTGCTGCAGTGAGTTCAGAGAAGAATTACCTTAAGAAAAAACAGACTTTGGAGAGGAGGTTATGCTCATATAAGCTGCACGTGTTTATTTGGGGCCTAAAAGGTGGTTCAGAGGTCCATGCAGGGGGGAGGGAAGGGGGCGTGAATTTCTTTAACAAACGTGCACAGAATCTGAGCACCTTTCCCAAGGAGAAGCGAACTGCTTCTCTGCTCTCCCCAGACCCTTTTCATGGCTGTGCTTTTTTCTTCTTTTTCGTGCTGCTGCAGGCAACCTCATTTATTTATTTATTTAAGTGACCTCGGTTATTCTTCCTCTCAAGAGGAGGGGATTCTTTTTCCTAGCAGTATGAGTACCTAGCCCTAACTTCTGCTGTGACCAGGAGTGATCTGGCAGTCTGTTGGTCGAGATAGTGACTTCACATGTGGTGCTGGAAAGCAGAGCTCGTGCTCCATCATCCCAGCCCCATTAAGAGGAGAAGTGAGCCAACTGAAAGCTGCGTCACAGTGTCATCCTCCTACCTGAAAGCAAGGTCTGGTATTCCAAAGCCTTTCCTCCTGAGAATGCCACTCAGAGTCGATATTTTAATGCTAATTCTAACCCTTGAGAAGTAGCATCTTCGAAGCTGTATGCGTGCAAAAACAAGCAGTGAAGAAAGCAAAAATATACTTCTCTGTGAAGCTCAACTGTAAATTACTCCTGAAATAGCTCCTGTGACTCTGCAGCTCCAGGCTGCTGTATCTGTTACACTGAATATGAAACCTAAGGTCATCAACTCATTTCTTGTTATTGTGCTTCAACAGAAAACAGAAATCTAGGACTAACTGCACTGTGTTTTATGACTAGAAGTGATGATGTTAGAGTAAGTGACATACTCAAATGGAGTAATAAAAAACAATTCTAGACTTTTAAAATATTTTTATTTTAAGAACCAAAATAACCTCATTGGAAAAATATTTAAGCTGTTTGAAGCTTGCCAAATGCATTAAATGGCCAGCAGAAACAAAACGTCACTGGGGCTCTCATACAAAAATCTGTGGTTTTGGAACGTACCCAGTTTTACTTATTCATCTCCTGCCTTCTCTTATTTGGGGCCAGTTGAGATAGTTTTGGAAACGGAGCATCTCCTCCATGCATTTAGCTCAGAGTGACTTTGCTCATACCCAGCCAATGAGGTTGCTGATGAGGAAGAACTGGCTGAATGTTTGCTGGGGCTGCCTGGGAATACGTAATGGCAAAGCCCTTGCTTTTTGGTACAACAATAGAGTCGAGGGACAAATTCCTGAGCTGCACTACTTAAATAAATAAAGAGAGCTGTGTCAGTGGGACTGGGCCTTCCAGAGGAGTCAGTTCGAACAATGGGTTGCTCTTAGGGAGACGAAGAGACTGTTCCTCACAAATGAATATTGATCTCCAGCAGCTGGGACTTGAGGAAGAGGCTGGGAGGCTCTTCTGACAGCTGTCAGCCTTTCCCGTGCCTGACTTTGTTTTCCTGGTGTATTTTTGTTTGCAGTACAGGGCTGTATTGTTTCCCATTGTGTTTAACGTAGCTTTACGTGAGTGTGTGGATGATAAAGTTTAATAAGTTATGCAGAGCGCTTGGGCAGAACAATGACTGCTGTGGCTCCTTGGGATTTCACTGCAGCAGGTCAGTGTTACACATGCTTCTGTTGCAGAAGCTGGTGGGCAATTAAAGCTCCTGGAGAACAAGCAAAGTTGAAAGCTTTCCTTATCAGACGTTTTTATTTAGCTATAGTTACAGTCTTCCCCATTTTATGCTGCCGTTTCATCTGCTGTGTTGCATTCAGTGCCCAGCACTTTGTTGTTGTGCTTGAATTAGTATTTCTGTGAAAGGAATGTGAAAGGTGATCTAGAAGACTGCTGCAGCTGACAGCAAAAATAAGTGGATCGAGTCAAAATAAGTTATGAGGTGAGACGTGTGAGCTGGACAGATGGAAGGGAAGCCTGTTTGCACACTGAGATCTGAAACCTTCTGGCAGAATTTGTTCGCTTCCAGTTAGGATTACTAAAATGTTCCATGATTTGGTATTTCATGGATTTATTGTCAGGAAACTATTGTCTGCCTGGAATAGTTCAAAGAATAACCCCTCTCTGAACTGTGTTCAATGGGAGCCCACTTCTCAGAAAATATTAAAATTATTTGTTGCATTGTTTTCCCTGAAACACCAAAAAGTGTTTTTAAGTTTGTTTTTTTAAAGCAGTCTTTCTTCTTTCTTAAAGAGGTTTTTCAGCAAGTTGGGGGACTGATCGGAACCAGATACTCTGAGTACCTGTTGTGGCTCTGTTTGGTGGCAAGGCAGGCAGCACGGGGTGAGGAAACCAGAAGTGCCTGAGAAAGGAGTGTGAGCAGGATGGGTTAGGCTTCCAAAGCCAAATGACCTCTGCGACAAGGATTTCATCCCCAGCCATGGAGGAGAAGGCTCTTGTGGGGCTGAGGGCAGTGTTTGAGATGGAGGGAGTATGTGGGAGCCCAGTGAGCCTGGATGGATGGATGGATGGAAGGAGTTGTGAACGAGCAGGAGAGGGACCTCAAGGCTCAAGTGACTGCGGGGTGGGGAAAGATGGCCGGAGCTATACAGAAGGGGGAGAGAAGGAAGAGCTTCTGTATGAAGGCCAACCACAGGAAAGAAAAGGCAGCTAAAATAAACAGATGGGCTAGTCAGCTAGGGAATGATGTTGGGCAGTGAAGCAGATAACAGAAGGCCTTAGGAAGCAGAATTGCAAGGAGGAAAATCTGAAAATACGAGAGGGTCACTCAGGGACAGATTGTTCTAGGCAAAGGAGGGAGGGTAATTGCACAGTGCTCTGCCCTGCTGGGTAGCAAAGCAAATCTGCATGGGTAAAAATAGGAAGGAGTTGTGTCTCAGCTGCTCCTGGGGCTCCTGTTTCCTTGCGTAACTTGTGCCAGCTCTGTTCAAGGAAGTGGAGATAAGACTTTGCAGAGAGCGCAGTGGGAGCATGAATGAAGATGTTTTGTCGTGAACGTGTTGGCTGAGGCATGTGAAACGAGACGTGTTTGTTTTGCCCCTCCACCATCTCCAAAATGTACTGCTAGCCAACAGGTAGGCTAGTGTTAAAGAAAGGAGGTGACATCCAACAGAGCTTTCAGTGGAGGAAGAAGTGCCTGTAAGTGTCCTGAGAAAGCCCCTGCCCGGAAGGAGGATACTGGAGGGTCAAATTTGGTACAGCCTTTGACATGCAGTATGAAGAGAGGCTGCTTCTGAGTGCAGGATGATTCATAGAAGGAACATATTGCAACACAAGAAAAGGGTAGCAGCTGCAAGCATCAAGGGCCACCTGCTAGCCAGAGGAAACTGGCATTCCCTTCTGCTCGATGCGTGGCAGAAGGTTTGTTCTATGAAGATAGAAAACATCTAGAGATGTACATCCTGCCGATGCATCTGAGCCGTGAGAGCCGTCGCTTCTGAGGCAAAGTAGGAAAGCAAGTCTTGTGTGTGCCAGATATTGACCAATTTAAGTTAAACTTGGAATTTTAAAGGCTTGTAGGAATAGGCAGGAATATGCCAGTTTGGCAGAGAGGCAGGGCCCTGCCATGCTGAATAGAAGAAAGAACTGAATTCCAGCAGTACACACTGCAGAGTCATGCTGGTTCACAATGGTTCCCAAATGTTTGTGGGTAAGAGTAAGCCAGAAGTGGAAGTGTTCATAGGCCCATAAGCTAATGTTCCTGTGCTGCCTACTTGTGAGGATGGTGATAGAAGGAGCACAGTGTCATTTAGTTCCAAGTGCTATAGGTTAAACATTTCTTTTGACTTTTTTTTTTAGGCAAGACAGCAAGCCCAGCTGAGACATCAAATGGCAGAAGACAGCAAGGCAGAATATTCTTCCACTCTACAGAAGTTCAACAGTGAGCAGCATGATCATTACTACACACACATACCAAACATCTTCCAGGTAAAGCTAGCTGACACTGTTCTAGAGAAGTTCAGAATCTCATGATAAAAGCCAAGGGATGTGTTGCTTGTTGGCTCAGTTCTTGGATCTTGCCTTTTATTTGGCAACTTTTGTCCCCACTAGCAATTATTGTATGCAGTCTGCCAACACGAGAGATGGAGAGCTTGGTATGAAAAGTTCTGCCCTTTTCTTCTGAGGAGGGAAACAATGAATTGTCATGACAGATTACGATAGTCTTTGGAATTGTTCACAATCTTGCTGTATTAAGCTCTTGTGTCTGTGCAGCTGGGGAATGAGAGCATTATTTGCATTGTTGGAGCAGGAGGCAGCTGGGGCGTCCTTACATGTAAAGCTTCATGCTCCTTTATAACCTGTTTTGAAATCAAGACTTCACAGATGTTAAATTTAAACCCCAATAATTCTGTGATAGTGAACGTCAAAGAATTAAGGAAGCTTGCTGACTGTCTTATGATGCTTAAAGAAAGACAGTAGACAGAACAAAAAAGCTATCAGTGTGCTTGGCTGAACAAAGAGAGATTAATGCCGTAGAACAGAAGTTCTAAATGACTGTTTCATTGTAATGGGTCATAAGAGTCAAGAAGTGGAACATGCACCCTCTTTAAGGAGAGGAAATGTCACATGCTTATCATCTGATAAGAAATAACTAATACTTGCATAGCAAATAGGCATTTTCTTATTAATAACTGGAGCGTCTTAGCTGAATGGACACCTTCTCTTTTGCTCATGGTATTTCAAACCAGTATCTTCAGATCAATTATCTCTGGCATGACATGTAAAGGTCTGCCAGTTTTCTTGTACTGAACACTAAATGCAGTGAATGCTCTGATTCGTAGATGAGCATGCAAGTTGTGCACACATCTTTTAACTGCCAACTAACAAGTAATCTCTGGTGCTTTCTATTAGCTGCTGAAATAACAGATGTATTGTACAGGATTTATTTCCTTTAACTATTGAATTGTTGTTGTTTGTGTGTTAGGGAAGGCCATGAGGATTTTTAGGTTGACGGGGTTCTGTAAGATTCCTGCAGGCTTACATGAAACAGGCAGTTCTTGTTCAAGCCCTCCTGTGTCCTGTTGTTATAATCTGTCTTAATAGTGTTATGCCACATCCACTTACCCTCTGATCTAAATCAGAGGTCCATGCAATAGATGCTGGAGATTGTGACACTGAATCCACTGAGGAACAGGGAGCACATGTTGAGAAGCACACGTGTAAGCAGTATGGTGTGTAGGGCTGCCTGTAAACCAGAAAACATCTTCTGGGGCAAAGGGGAAATAAAAAATCCAAGGGAATAAAAGTCTTCAGTGGAATGAAAATAAGATCTTTCACAGCGTGCTGCAGAAAATGAAAGAGCATTTATTGTTCCAGAAATTACGTTAGCAGCTTTAAGAACCGCTCTTAACAAATGTCTGAAGCTGGGATTTTGACAAATCTGCATTTTTTAACATACAAAACTAACTGATAAATTCCCTGCAACAGTAACACAGATTGCTCCTGGAATGGTGTTTAGGTGTTGGAAGGAACTGAACCAATTACTGCCTCGTAAGAGCAGCTGCCCTAATTTGTCTGTTCTTAAAAATATATATATTTAAACCATGCATTTTGAAGCAGCCAGTGCATGAAGAATAGTTTGTAGGTGTGCAGTGACTGTTGATGTGTGATCTGACTGAAATCTCCTGTTGTAGAAAATACAAGAGATGGAGGAAAGAAGAGTTGTGAGGATAGGTGAATCCATGAAGACTTTTGCAGATGTTGACCGCCAAGTGATCCCCATCATTGGGAAGTGTCTGGATGAAATAACAAAGGCTGCAGAGTCAGTTGATCACAAGAACGTAAGTGTTACATTGCTTGCATTGCTGGTTGTCATCTTTAGAACGGGCTTTGTGCACAGAGATTGAAGTGCTGGGTCTGATCCGCAGCACGAGGGCTTTATGGTCATAGAATCAAACAAATAATGGGCTCTTGTCCCAAACTTTGAGGCAGATTATTTCTAAATCTACTTAACATCAGGAAATGCTGCCCTTTTCCTTTAGGAATATTCTCTCCTTTTGATAGGATAATGACTTCTTGAAATAACTGTTATTGAAGATCAGAATTCTGCCCAGAATAAGGAGAATGATGGGCATTATTCCAGATATCTAATCACCACCAATTCTTATTCAGATGGGTTCTGTACTCTTCTAATAATGGAAGTAATTAAAATGTTGGCTTCATTAATTATTGCAACAGCCCTGGCAAAATTTCTGCTTGGTTTTAAATTCTTTATTTGAAGAATGGAGACTTGCAAGCAATCTGTACGTGGTGCTGGTAAGCCTGAATTTTGAACATCATTGTCGGGATAAAAATAAGCCCCCTGATGAAGGCTGATAAGGAGCTCAGTTGTGCTTCCTGATGTACGGCTAGCACAAGGGCAAATGTGTTTTCTATTCTGTTTGCAGAATGATCTGCTCCCTTTGTAAATGAAGCCTGTGCCTGCTCCTTCTGCCCGTCCCACGGATCGCGTTAGTGCTCCAAACACAAACAGCATGTGTCTGCCTGAAATTCCCATGCAGCTTTTTCACTGGAATCTGTTCTGAGCTATTCAGTGCCCAGAGCCTGGAGACTGCAGTTAATTGGCAGCACAAGCCTGAGGCTGAGGTTTTGAAATGAATCCACTGCTTTTGCACGGCGGTTGCTCTCCCAGAGAGCAGCATGGGAAACCAAGGAATCTGAAAGTTACTGTTTCCTTTTTGGGGTAGGAGAAGGAGCACAAATTCCCATGTTTGAACAATGTACCCTTTTTGGGGTGCAGCTCTTGGTGCTGTACGGTGAAAATCACTGGGGAGAGATTCATAACTGCGCCTGCACCATGTTCAAATCCTCAAGCACAGTCTGAGTGAAACAAACCACTTATGCTGAGGATTTGAGCCAGAATGAATTGTGTACTCAACTTTGGTCTCTCGCACACAAATATGTTGGACTGATGGCTCACGTGCACAAGTGTGGCACTACAAAAAGGTGCTGTGAGCACTGATAGCTCAGGGATCTTCTGTAAGTGCTAACAAAGATGTACTTAACTGCATTTGTTACAGCTGAACAATCACGAAAGACTTAGGCTCTTCTGTCTGGGAAACTAATGTGCCTAAAGGATTCCTCTCCTCTTAAAATATCGTTGAGGGCTTTATATCTCTGGAACAGTGGTTTCTCACCTTGACTCTAATAGGAGTGGTACGCTTGTTCCTGTGTTCTCTAGGGTGTGTGTCCTACCACTTTGTAAGCAGCCATAGGTGCAGACAGTGGCGGTTTAACATCTTGTTCTCCCTCAGCCAGTCATGCAAACTCCTACAGCAGACCTTTCCCATCTCTACATTAAAATTTTAAGAAGGCAGTTTTGGCTCTTAGACTGCTATCAGCAGAGCTTCTTTTCTTTAAAAGATTTAAATTGAGGTTTATCTCCTTTACTCATCTCTTTCAAGCCTGAAATTTTTTGGATGGAAAAGTCAGCTAGATCTGAGCTGTAGTCAGCTTTGAAATTGAGGTCAGATTCCAGGCAAGTTGAATGCAAGGACAGCTGGTGATAACAAAACCAGTACAATGGTGAGCAATACCGAGAGCCTGCCGAGCAGGAAGAGCTTTATGTGAAACTCTGGGCTCACGCAGACACGTGTTTCCCAGCTGGGAGGAGATCTCAGGGATCTGGTAATTGTAAACAAAAGTACACAGTATCGCCAAACCAGGGACGTAGGAGCTCTGACACTGGTACTGAGGAAAGGCAGTGATGCATCTGGAGTTCTTACACAGCTCCTGACTGGTATTCTTTGGTTTGATTGTCACTTGTTCTACCCAGCTATCATGTACAGAGCTGCTGAAGATAGGGGGAGGGAAATGAAAGCTGTGCTGTTGGTGTGGTAGCTTCAGTTCGGAAACCAGGCCTTGAAATTTAACAGGCACAGCAAATTCAGAGGATGTATCTGTCAGAAAGAAAATAATTACAGAGAGAGCACCAGTTGTGGTGCTTTACCTTGTGTACCAAACTGAGTCAGCCCTAGCTGAGAGGATGTAAGAACCTGCAAGTTCTGCAGCTTTTTTTGCTGTCAGTAAAACCTTCCCAGCTGATGGCAGGACATTAGTGTTTGAAAAAGGAAAATAAAATGGAAGCACAGCTTTGCAGTTCACGTGAGTACCTACCTGAGCTTCAGGTTAAATACTAACGCTGACCAATGAAGGGATTTCCATGGCATTTATGAACCACTGTGATTGAGTATCAGATGTGCAGCACAGCAGTAGGCGAAAATGCCATTCTGTAGTTAGGTTGAAACTCTGGAAGCACAGGCTGCTAACAGCAGGCTTCCTTTCCACAGCCATCTCTGCCTGCCCTGCCATCCATAGCTGCCGGCAGGATTCTCAAAGACCACTCTACTTTCAAGGCCCCTATTTCATTAGATGGTGTTGAGAACCAGCGATATCTGGAAAATATTTAAGTATTCTCTGCAGCTTAAAAATGACAAAGTTCTGCCTCATGCCCACTGGCAGGATGGGCAGAAGTACAGGCTTAGCTAGGAGATCTGCGACTGTGCAAGCAGAATTGCTTTATGCCCACATAGAAGTCCTTACAACTCCCACTGAGCAATGGAAGCTCTCTGGAATTGGCTGGTAGCACTGGTCAGCCCTGTGTTCCTATTACAGCTGTAAATGCACTGCTGTTCAGTGTATTCTTTCTAACAACACAGAGGCTGCATTACAAGGGCAGGCTGGAGTGGCTGCTAAGTGAACCTCTGCAGAACTTGCTCCAGCAGCAGATAGAATTAATTTGTTACGGATTTAGGAGTTCCTGTTATGACATTATCTCTTTTGATATGTGCAGCATGCTATTTATATTTAGCTAAGTCGTAGTGGAAGGATGTTTTGACTGAACAGAAGGAACGCTGTGCAATTAACAGAGGAAAAAAAAGAGGAGGAAAAAAAGGCTGTAGGCATAGGATAAAATAGCAGTAGTGGATTTTATGCAACCTCACGTAGGTTTGTCTTCTCTTTCATGATTATAAAAAGCTCCTCAAATGTTTAGGTCTACAAAAGTTTTAATGCCAGTCTGGGATGAGGTAATGGAGGAAGTGCTGCTTCACCCCCTTTACAAGCTGTATCTGAATTCTACAGTGCACCTGATAGGCTGAGGATTTTGAGCCTTAATTTGCTACGCATTCCCCAGGATACCTTTGCAAAGCTCTTCTTGAAGCTGCGTTTTGCTTAATTCATCTGGCCTCTGAGTATGTGCTTATCCCACTGGACTTGCCAAGAATGCAGTTCTACCCATGGCTGTGAGCAGAAGCTGTGAAATGCTCCCAAAGCAACAAGTCCTCTGATTCGGACAGGATGATGGTGCTCTTCTCAAGAGACTAATAAGACCTTTGTGTGCACAGTTC
The DNA here is from genome assembly GCA_016647715.1 of Pavo muticus. Lineage (NCBI taxonomy): Eukaryota > Metazoa > Chordata > Aves > Galliformes > Phasianidae > Pavo > Pavo muticus. Next base: position 4,817,952 of record JACDJE010000064.1, read on the forward strand.
CCCTAATGATCTTAGAGTAAAAACTGTTAGAGCACTATAATGTGAACAGCTTCCTTCCTGAGAAGTCACATAGATCAAAAGTGTTCAGAAGAACTTTTTTTTTCTGAGGCCATTAGACTTAAATGCTTCTGGCAAGTTGAAGTCCAAGTCTGCAATTTATGTGTAATTAATCCTGTATATAGGCTTGACTAGGATAAATGCTATATACTATTTCTTGTTTTATCTTTTTCTTCTGTTAAAAAAAAAAAAGCAAAACCACTGCAGAGAGTACACAGCCAGCGTCTGGCTGTAGGATCTGGGAGCATTCAGTTTTATGTGGTACAGTGCCTTGTTTTGGTGGAATAATATGCTCTGCATACCTTTTTAAAACACATCCTGGTAATGAAAACAGATGCAAGGAAGCATGCCTTAATCTTGGAGCAGGAGAAGCTCTTCCAGAACTTGGGACCAGGATGAGTATTTATTTACCAGGATGAGCCCAGTCCCTTTAAAGATTTATTCATCCATAGGAAAGAAACATTTTTGTCCTTGTACTGCTCTGCTATGCCACCAGTGTGATGACAGCCTTCATCCGAGATGTTTAAGCTTGTTCTTGGTCTGTCCCATTTCAGGACTCACAAATGGTAATAGAAGCCTTTAAATCAGGGTTCGAGCCTCCAGGAGATGTTGACTTTGAGGACTTCACTCAGCCCATGAAGCGGACTGTCTCCGAATCCAGCCTTTCCAACTCCAGAGGGGATGGGAAGTATGAGCCGAAGTTTGGTGGCAAATCCAAGGGCAAGTTATGGCCATTCATCAAGAAAAATAAGGTACTGACCTGCAAACATGAGCTTGGTGTTAGCTAGTATGCGTGTAGCCAATAGCCACTGCCTTCTCTAGGGATCTGGGCAATTACAGATTTTAAAGAGAACATTAGTTAATGACTGATGTCTTAATATGGTGTTTTGTTGTAGTCTTCGGTTACTTAAGGTTTTTTAATATATCTTTGAAGTTTTTTCTTTGTAATTTCTTTAATTATGTTGCAGTTTTTATATTAATTTAATTGTCATGTCTTTGCCATGGTCCATTTCTGTTCCTAACTCAGAAGGAATTGTATACCACTTACTTAGTGTCACGTGTGCTAACTAACATCGTTACTTCTGGGAAGCTTTAACGTGTCATTACTGTTTTGACACCTCTAAAACTCTTTGACTTTTCATTTGTGTGACCTCCTCAGTCTGTGCACTGGGTTCTGCAGCTGGGTGGTGGGGAGCAAGGAACTGCTGCGGTTCTTTCTTCTTTAGCATAACTAATGGAGCACAGCTAACTGAGCAGTTGGCTTTTGAAAGACCACGTTAACTTACGTATCCATTAAACCTTTTTCATTTCACTGTCATATTTTACACCATAATGCATGGCACCGTACATCTGAGGATACCAGAATGTGTCAGGATGGCTGCACTGTATCAGTTTACAGAAACACTGATGGAAGCCCAGAGCAGCTTCACTGTTTTGATCTCACCCTTGCTCTGACCCTTATCAAACCACTTTTACTAATGACATTGATAGTCCAAAAGCTTACCCGATCAAAATGGGTCGTTCCTCTTGCTGGTAGAAGAGAGAAGTTGGCTGTCTGGTGCTTACATTAGTGTAGCCAGAAGCAAAAAAAAATGGGACCAACTCCTGAGCAAATCCGTAGAGTTTGTAGAAGTGAAGTTTGATGCACGTTACTGAGGTATGATCTGAAAGCAGGAAGGAATGTGGTTTGTTGTTTTCCAGATAATAGAAACGCTACTGGGCACTAAGGTACCTTCCTTATCTGATCCATTTAAATTCAGGTATTTGAAAGCTCTATCCATTTGCATTATTCCGAGTTGTCCACAGAGCAGAGCAGGGCAGTCTATAGGGATAGCACTGCATGGAAGAGTCTGCATGAGCTTCCCGTCAAAATGCTTTGTTACTCCTCTGTTGCATCACTTACTAAAAACTTCAATTTTATCATACCTTCATTTAACACGACTCTAAATACTTCTCCCCCCCACTTCTTGAACCATGGCCTTTAATATTTAATTATTTAATTGTTTTTTCTCTGGATTTCAAATATTGGTTTTGATGCTTATTTTCGTTTTGTGTTTTATCTTTTTATTTTGATTTTATTCTGTCACTTCTCCATCTCTTATACGTAGCTTATGTCCCTTTTAACATCCCCCCATCAGCCCCCTCCTCCTCCCCCTGCCTCTGCCTCACCCTCTGCTGTTCCCAACGGCCCCCAGTCTCCCAAGCAGCAAAAGGAACCCCTCTCCCATCGCTTCAACGAGTTCATGACCTCCAAACCCAAAATCCACTGCTTCAGGAGCCTAAAGCGCGGGGTAAGTTCTCCTCTGGATACCTCTCTTTCTTTCTTTTCTTCCTTTCTTGCGCTTTTATATTGCACGTTCTGTTATGTAAAAACTTGTTTTGTTTGGTGGACGAGTCCGTTGTGTTCTATCATAACATGCAGACAAACCCAAGGAATCCCAACCTGTAGAGTCATCTGCAGTCAAAAACCCCACAGTGAAACCACAAAAAGTACAGTTTCTGATAGAAGTTACCCATTCCTTTTTTTGGAAGGAGGGAGAATTATCCAGTGTGTGTAGAAAGAACAGCTGAACTCGAAGCAATATTCAATAAAAGTCACAAATCATTAGTCTAACAGCTCTGCATACACCACTGTTCAGAATTGTAGGTCTTTTTCTGGCATTTCCTATGAAGTCAACAGATTTTTTTGGTGCCTGAACTGACTTTCACTTCCCTGTGCTATGCTGCACATGGTTCAAAACTACATTCTGTGTGCAAAGCTTATGGTCAGCCAGACAGGCTCTGAAACACAGGTGGGAGATTTTGAGGGGTTGGGCTTTGGGCCTTTCCTGCCAGCAGCTGGAGCAGTGTGCTGGGTGCTGCTCCACTGCAGAGAGCTGGAAGCCTGTGGCTGCCCAAGGGGGTCCACCTGGGTGTAGATGGAGCTAGATCAGCTTCTTGTGACACAGCACCAGCATTGCAAGTTCATCGTACCTTTCTCCTGAAAGAAACCTTTCTTTAAGACAAAGAGAGAATGTGTTTTTTCTTTGTGCAAGCCCATATGTGGCACAGTTGTGCCGAGAAGTTGCTGTGTATTACTGCTTTGGCTCTGAGCTTTGGGTCCTTAAACGTATTATTGGAAAAAATCACGGGAAGGGACACAGCTGTGCAGTACCTTCCAGCACTAAAAACCACGTTAACATCGAGGAAGTGTAAGTGCTTAAAAAAGCCCCAATTCTGCTGCAGGGACTGCGCTGACATTTAGGAATGAGGACTGGAGTTGTTTAACAGTAGAGCTGATTTCAGTGGGGAACTTCAGTGGTTAGTCACAGAGAATTGAAAACACTGCTGTAAACAGTGTTTTGTCTCATCTGGTTACAGACAGTAAATTTAAAGAGAAAAAGTTCTTTGGTTTTTTTAATGTGGAGCAGTTTTCAGTTCTTTTCTAAGGAACTGCCATTTCATGATGTGTTCAGTGTAGGATCCAAAAAATCCCATTTCTGATGCTTTCTACTGGGGATGCGGGTGGTTTCCAAGTTGTCCTAAGGAGGTTTGGTAAATGCCTTCTCCCCTCAGATGCAGTTCACAGCATCTCTTCTTTTAAGCTTTTAAGGGAGGGGGGAATTGCCTTTCCATCCTGCTTCTGTAGCAGCAGGTGCACTGCTCCTGGCAGCCCTGTTTGTATGGGGCAGCAGTGAGGCACGTGGAGAGAAAGGCACTGCTGGAGCAGGGAGCTGACACTGACCTGGTCCTCCAGTAGTGCCATTCACTGATTATTTAACATAATGCTGAATATTTCTAGTTCAATCTAAAAATACCAGCTTACAGCTCCTTGGGCAACACATGAGCTTGTATTTCAAATGTACTAACTCCTATTTATTATTTGGCCTCATAAGCCGTTATGACTTCTAATATTTGCCTGAAAAAATGACATAATATAATGTGCTAACTGTCTGAGAAGTCTTAGGGATGCTTTGTACTGCGTTACTTTTAGTTGGTTTGTTTGAAAAGTGAAATAATGAGAACAATTTCCTCTAGCTTTCTCTGGAATCCTTCTCATTTCTGCTGACAAGTTCATTAAAGATGCAAAAAGGAAGGCTGTTGCTAAGCCTTCGTTTGAACCTTTCACTATGTTCTCCTTCTCTTTCATTTCCTTCCCCTGTTAGCTACCAGGATGTTTGTATGTAAACAGCTTTGCCTCCTGACTCATCCAGCAGAGTTGGAGGCCAGTGTTCAGATCATCGCGGCCTTTTCCAGAGGGACGAATTCGGCCGCTTAGTTCATCTAGAAGGATGGAGGAGGGGAGGCTGCTGAGAGCTGGCGGCTCGTTCTGTCTGCCCTGAGAATGCTGTTGACATTTCCGAGGCCCTTGGTGATTTGGGTTATACACAGCGTCAGGCTGAAGGCCATGGAAGTGCTTAATGATCTTAAACTAAAATTGCAACCAGGCGCACCCCAATCTCATTTATTTGTCAGATGAGAAATGAGTTATTGTAATTTGTCTGATGTGGCCCTCTGTATATTCAGTGCAGCTGGATAATGTTGTTAATTCTGCTTTTACAATATTACATTTGATAAGATTTCCTTTTCTCGGTTCCTCTCCATCTCAATGTCCCTCTGCCAGATCCCAGAACATCTGCATCTTGCTCGTGAGCAGTAATGCTGCTAATGCTGCACTGAGATCTTACCAAAGAAATGAGAGAGGAGGAGGCAGGGAGAAGCTGTGTGTGCAGAAGAGCATTTGATCTGTACAGGAGTACATTAGCAGAGCAACTTTTGGGAAGGTCGTGCAGGAGCCAACAGAACAGTACAGCGTCATGGATGGTTGGCTTTGGGCACGGAATAATTCCATTTGCTCTGGATATTGCCTCTGCTCTGCTGGTTTTGTTCTGCCAAACACCTTGCAGTACAGGTGGCCATGGGAGATTTAAAGTACTTAAGTAATTGAGATTATTTTAGATTGTTCAAATAAATTGTCAAGAAGAAGGTCCTTCCTTTGTTCGTAAACTGAGCTGTTAATGCCTGCAAAGGGCCATGCAGCAATTTGTGCATTTGGAGGAAACAGGATCACACTCCTTTCTTTCCCTGGTTTAAATAAGAGGAGCACGGCAAGGAACTACTTCATGTGAGCACAGCTAATAGATAACAGAAGTGTAATGGCAAAAGTGCAGCAGAGCTGCACGCTGTAACCAGTCCTTGGAGCGCGAGGCAGTGATCCCCATACCGTTCTCCATCAGTCCTCTTGGGATCACAGTGGGCGGCAGTGTGTTTCAGTGATTTCCTTCCAAGTTTTGCTTTAGCATCTTCTGTTACATTTGGAAAGAGAGATTGCAGAGCTGAAATGGAAAAGGCACTGGTGACTGTTGAATTGAGTAACATTAAGTCCTGCGCTCAGTCTGGCTTTAGTTTTGCTCCCGGTCTGAAAATCCATTGAGTTTTGTTTTCATGGAAGGAAGCAGATATCGGAATGGCAGATGTGAGGTTAATGCACCAATAGCAGCATCAGTGATCGCTGCCAGTGTGAAATGCTGGTCTGTTTGAGGGAAAAAAGCAGCACTTATGTTGGTGCTGACACTTGTCAGTGTCTGTGGTTTTCTAACCATGTTCTCCTATTTTCATCCAGCTTACTTTCTTCTAACCCCAAAAGCAGAAATGTCCACTATAAAGAATCATTAAAACCCATTGCAGCGCTTACCGGAGGTCTGAGCTGAAAGAGGGGAAATCTACCCAGGGCTGTTTTGAGTACTGTTTGTAATAACTCCTTAAAAAGACAGAATTTAACAATTAAAAAGTCAGTGCTTAAAGTCAGCTCTGCCTCTTTGGGGAAGTAAAATCCAGGAGGTACAGAAATGAGGAACAGCTTACATAACTCATAATTTCATTTATGCTTGCTCTGCTTTTTCTAATTCCATTTGGAGGACAAAGGAAATGTAATATTCTGCTGGTTGAAATGAATTTGGTGCTTTTGCTTTACTGGTACACCGGCAGTAACATCAGCACCTTTATTTAAAGAGCAGCACTTCTGAACTAACCAAATCCAGGGGTAGGACTTACACCCTTGGACCATTGTGTACATTGAGCTGGTTTGCTTTATGTCATCATTTGGATGCTGGATTGTGGTCAAACAGGAGATGGCTCTGGGAGCAAAGGCACAGATGCTGCTGTCATTGCCCACGCAGCCCCATAGGGTCCAGTGGAGGGATTTTTTGTGGTTTCCTTTTTAAGTGGAACTAGCTGGCTTCATTACAGTGTAACTTCATTTCCGTTCCATCAGTTCACCTTTTCCCTTACCATCCTGTCCCTTCTGTGATGCACTGTGCACTTTTCCTGACACCTGTAGCCCTGCCCAGGGACCACGACCTGGTTGTGCTGTGATTGTGCCGAAACACCAACCAAACCACACCAGCTCCTCACCTGCTGTGTTCCCTGCCCAAGGGAGTGCTCTGTGCTGTAATGCAATGCGTGTGTGCCAAAACACTGGGGCTTGGGCGGGTGGGCTCAGCAAAGCCAAGGCTTTTTAGCAGAGAGATTTTATCTGCCATGGCATGTTTAAGCTAGCCTTTAAAAACATGAGATAAAAGTGTTGTAAAAGTGCTGAACTCGATTAATGCTCACAGAGCATCTAGCAAGCTTCCACTTTGCACTTAAAAGCTATTAAACACTGAGCTGTCTTTTGCTGTAGAAGCAGTAAACACGGGTGCTGTGCTGGTCTCCACCGTAACGGATGTGTTTTCTCTTGCTGACTCACCAGCAGACACAGTCTTTGTATTTTCACAAAGAACTCATGAAGAGGACTTTAGGGACACCCACGTGTGCCATTGAGGCTAGGGAATACGTTGTAAGTCCACGTATGGTGTGATCAGCCCATACCGTTGCTGCACAGTCGCTAACCCCACTTACAACGCCCTGAGAGTGTGCTGTGGAAATGTGCTTTGTGAAAAGAAACGGGAGACTGCAGGCTTGGTGAGAGGCAAGCTGCAGCTGACTGCGTTACGTGCAGGAGAGACTCGTCTGCTAGGCCTGGAAATGCTGAAATTCACACTCCTCTTGGAACCGTTTAAAGCGTGCTTGGCCGTAAAATAAAAAGAAAACTAAAAATTGTGTTCTAAATTTGTTAGCTTGTAAGCTGAGCTGCTTTTACAGCAAATTTCTTCTGCGTAAAAGTGCTCCAGGTGGGATCCTTGCATTTATTGTAAGTTATTTTACCAATGCAGTTTGACCATCATGAGCCAGCCCTTTGTATGAGCGGCAGGGGCGCAGCCCTGCTGTGCTGGCAGAGCACTCTGCAAGGCTTTGAGGAGCTTCCCTGAGCTCTCTGTGACAGTGACAGCTCACGGAATCAACGCTGTGACCTCTAAATCTGATGCCCAGAGAAAGCATTGTGTAGGGTGGATTGCTGCAGGAGCACTGAGAAAGAAATGTGCCTTTGGGCTGTCTGGAAATGCAGCGACTTGTTTCAACCCCGATTTCTGTAAGTGAGGTTAGTGTCTGTCTGTGACTGTCCAATAACACATGGACTTGCTGGCTTTCGTGCGCTCTCATGTGTTATTGAAGCTTGTGGCTCTTAGGCTCTTCATTTTTTCCCTGCAAGACTTGTTCTAAATCGGCAGCTTGAAGCTCATTTTGTAGCAATGTAATTTATTTGATCGTTTTGAGGGGGGAAATGCTCCTCTTCCAGGAGCTGTGAGCAAGTTTATCGTTGTGAAAACCCAACAGAATGGGCAGAAGCAGTTATTCAGTGAATGTTTAATGCAGATTTATTTTCAGTCTGCTTATATTTGTTTATAGAAATTGGATCACTGTCGTGTAAAATTATCAATGCATTTCAGAAATGGAAAGCTGTGAATATGACTTATTTCAGCATTTCATTGTCTGCGACCTGCTTTACTCGTACTGGCTGTAACAATCCACAATGTCCTCTTTGGAAATGCTCTTAATAAGTTCTCTATTTTTGTCATACTTAATTAACAGTGCAAGAATCGGGCATACAATGAGTACAACCTCTGAAATGTGCTGAGTTTACAGCAGCAGAATAGCCGTGATGGTTCCCTGCAGTAGCGCAGTGCCTTTAGACTTAGTGTTTAGACATTAGCGCATGTAGCATACATCTGTGCCTCTGTAGAGTGCTTCACAGGTCAATATTTCCTCTGCACCATCAGTCTTGTCTGTATATATGTAGGATCTCAGTTTGTGCTGATCATGTCTATGCTAAAGTTCACAGGAATGCTAAAGATAACATGCAAACAAAAGCTGCCTGCACTGAATATCTTCTGCAATATATTGTAGCTCATTCCGTCTCCTCCTTCTGCAGTTCTTCTCTCAAATTGATTGGTTTGGTTTGGTTGTTTCTGTGCTGATGGACTGAACCTCAGAGGGAAGCTGAGCTGCTGCATTGTCACTAAATGTATCAGTTCCAATGGAATAGTTCACCATTAATTTTAAGGCCATATATTTTCCTCGAATTATTGACATGTATTACTGCATAACTTCTGCTCACTAATGACAACCATATCTGAAAACTGAGTACTTCTTGAACAGGCTGTCAAAAACATCACAGGTGTTGAGCCACCTTTATTTTAAATCCATCCCAAAAGAACCCTTGCTAAAAATGGAGCATCTGTGTGTGAGAGCTCTGTATCCAGGAGCTGTCAGTGCTACTATTAGAGAGCTCTTGAATGGCAAGGTGTGCAGCAGTCTGACAGCAGGTTATGGCCTGGAGCAAGAGACGCTTTCCCATTCTCACATGTCAGCTGTCTTTGACACGGAGCACATGCATTTATGCACTTACAGGCTCGTTGCACACCAGCCCAAAGAGCTGGTAGCACAGTCACAGTGAGGACTGCTGGAAGCCTGAGTGCAGTTTTGATTCTCCCTTTAGCCTGGTTTTGTACCCTGAGCAGCAGTCAGCCGGTGCTCCTTGGCACGGAGCAGAAATGCACTGTAGCACTGGTGGGCTCTGATCTCTTGGAAAACCTTCTGACTTGCAGCTGTCAGAACATCTTCCAGCACTGCAAGAGAGCTTTGGCAGTTTTGGTGATTGACTGCCCGAGCACATTTGTTCACCTGTCAGTTCGAGGCCCTCCAGCACTGCTCCGAGCCCACCATGTAAGTGATGTAGCACAGAGGAAGCTGTGCTGCTGTGTAGGTTATTTTATTAAGGTACACCTCTCTTTTTGCAATCTCTTCCTTTCCCAGAGTAGCTAAAAGATGATGTTTTGGCTCTGCACCAGGGAGTGTGCTCACCTCTGAGGGCTGGATCATGTATATCGTTTAAGTAGCTTGAATAACGTCTTGCTGTGCTGCCATAGAATCAATTTGGTGTAAAGAGAAGAGATTTTTTTTCCCCTTATTCTTGGTCCTGACCTTGTCTGACTGCGTGGCCAAAATAAGTTTGAGATAAGTATCTGTATGAATTGTTTAAGAACACCAAATGGCTCAAGTGACTGCCCGGAAAGCATTGTGTGCAGCAGTGGAGATAATGTGGGAGTACAGTCATTTGGACACGTGCCTGCGAGCGGGGCTCTGTCCCCTGGAAATGACCAGAGGCCCCAGCACGCCTTCGGCAGCAGGAGCTGAGCAGCGCCACACCTCTCCCTACCTGCACTGGGTGCTGCCCTTCCCTGCTCCTGCACAAAGGGGCTGATGCTTGTGACTGCATTTCAGCACGTTTTGCATCTGAAGTGACTTGCACACATCTACAGGTGTTTTGTTCTGCAATCCAAAATTCAATGAGAAAATCCCTCTTGCAGCAGCAGTAATGAGGCAGGCCAGGCAGAGCTCTGCCTGCAGTACAGAGGCACACAGGCAGCACTCCCAGCTCTGCTCCATGGCAGCCCAGTGCTGCTGGGCCCTCTTGTGAACTTTTGCACAGATGTGTCAGTGTTACCCATCCAGCGAGGGCAATGTGTGTCATGTTATTGGAACAGCGCTCTGAAAAGTTCCTCTTCTACTGATACTCTGTTGTTTTTTTTCTCTCTTCCCCCCACCCCGTCTCTCTCCAATTTTTACATGAAGCTTTCTCTCAAGCTGGTAAGCACATTTTCAGCATGCCTGTCCTGTGTTTTAATCACAACTCTGTGTGTGTTTGAATGTGCACTGTGCCACGTGTGACATGACACTGAAATTGTTAAATTTGTTTCTTCTTTGTTTGCTTTTTTGCTGTTTATCAGATAACTCTGAATACGCAGGTCTGGAGTCTAATAGAGGTGATCGGAACTCAGTCTTTCTAATAAGCTGCTAAAAAAATTAATTCTAATGCATAGTTTAGCTTTCATTTTTGTAATCTAGGGCTATGAAAATGTAGAAAAGCAGTATCAAGTAATTCTGTTACTGTGTAAGTATAAATTGAGACGTTAAAAGAAATCAAGGTCTGTTTGGACTGTTTCCAGAGAGAAATGCATGCATTTGGTGTGACTGTAACATAGCCACAGAGTTGCTTTCTGTGTCCAGGCGTTTACTGGCAATCTGCACCATGGCCGCCTACATTTTACAGCCCTATGTAGTCCTTCAGAGTAACTAATAATAATTAAAATCCTGTAAACCATAACCAACAAGGTTAACTCAGTCTGATTTGACTTTTCACATAATGTTATGTATATGAACCCCAAATTCCATCTCGGATGCGGCTGGGAAGGTTGCTTGAGCTACGGTAAGGTAACGTGTTACTGAGTTGGAAAGGGAATGGGTGGACCTATTTGGGAAAGCAAATTGGGCTGAACTTGATATTGCAGTACTGTGCTGCTGGAGGTGTGCCACACCTCAGTATGTCTCTGGTAGCTTGTTGGTGTTCCTCTGCCCTTTGTGATCCCAGGGGAAACTCGGCTGTTCTGCCCCAGCTCATGCACGCATTCCAGAGCCACAATGACTGGTGGCAGTTTGAGAGCTTCAGAGGATCTGCAGCTCCTTAACTGCATTAGCTTGGAAGTTTTCTTTTTCCTCACCAGTCAGCGCCTTAGGCGCTCCTTCCCTGTTACTCCTCCCTACATACACACTGTCCATGGATTTATCTCTTTGGACCTGTTCTGTTCCTAGCAGCTTGTTCTGAGCAGAGGCGTGTGCCCTGGAGGCTACCTGGGGTAGCCGTGGTGTGCCTGCAGGGGTTTGGGGCCCTGCTGCTGCCCTGCACAGCGCAGTCACTCATTGCTCTTCATTTGCAGTATTGCACTTCTGAAGACCTGTGGTAGGAGTGGGGAATGGTGGAAATCTCTGGCTCACTTGGAAACCTACTTCTTTTGGCTATTGCCATCCATTGACCTATTAGTCCCAAGTGTTTATACCACGAATTTCCACTTGTTTTTGTGTAGCGTAGCTGAGCTAAGCCTTCACATGCGTTGGAATATAACCTCCCCAAACAAACAGCTGACCTGGCCTTTCCCCAAGGATTGCACAAATCAAGATGATGTGTATTTCTAGAAAACATGTGCAACATTTACAGCTTGAGAGATGGTTCCACAGCATCTTTTGCTTGAGAGCATGAAATGTGCCTGGCATGTGCAAAAGTTGTTCCTTGCCTCTTCCTGCTGGAGGAGGACCTGTAGCTGCTGTTCTGATGGGAAGTTACCAAGCATGGAATGAAGTCTCTGTGAGTTCACCCAGTCTCAGGCATGCATTTCTTCACAACACTGATGCTTTGGTCTGAAGCATTGTGAACACAAATACTGAATTTAATCTGGCCTAGAGCTTGCAATTAAAGTATCAAAAAGGAAGAGCTTTTCCAAATTGCTTTGAATACATCTGGTATAACTGAGGATGTTTTTAAGCATCTCTGTCTCTTCTGGATAGAATTGAGAAGAATATTTTATATAGTCCTTCTGCTAACTGCTCATTTATTTACAAACCTACATCCAGATGCTTTGCCTTAAAAAGATACGGATGGGTTTAGCATGCAGGCTGACTGTAAAATATACTAAAGCAGCCTAATGTGATGTGGGAGTTACTGGCAAGCAAATGCTGCCAACATTAAAGAATGAATTAAAATAGCAATCTCCTGTGCCACGCACAGCAATGCAAGCAGTAATTCAGAGCTCTCAGGGCTGCCTGTGGCTGCTGATTTAGAATTAGTGTAACTCTTTGCTTGCATTTGTGTGAGATTGGCTTTCCCACTGTCTCACAAAATGGACATCGATGTGTTCTCACACACAAGACCAGGCCTCGACTAAGATGCACGTGTTCATCCTTACTGAACATTAAAGTGGCAGCAATTTCATTACGCCAACCTGTTCTGCTGTATTGAGATTAAACAGGAGGAGGTGGAGGAGGTGACCTGTGTGGAGTTGTCCTCCATCCCTCAGACACCCACCTGCCTTCATTATAAACAGCATGTTCTGCAAGTGCAGAAGGAGTGCGCTGTCTTGGAGAGCACATTCAGTGCAGAACTGAGGGGGTCCCATGGGCAGTTTTTGTGGCAAAGTGTCCCCTAAATCACTTTCCCCTAAGAGAGGAATTTGGCGTTTAGTAAAACTAATGTTTCAGCTTGGCTCACAGCCATCAGTAAGCTGATGGGCTATTGAATTCGGGTGCTCAGCTTTGTATTTTGTCCCCTTCTTTCTCGCGTATGCCAGTATTCCTCCTTAGAAATGGGACATGAAACAAGACAAGAGAAACGTGTGCGAATTCTAGATTATGTACAAGGCCTTCATTCTCTTGTGATCCAGCTAGCTGTAAGTCTGCCTGCTATGCAAAATTAGAGCAGGCGGGGATGAAGCATAGGAACAGTAATAATTAATTGAAAATCTGACAAACACCTTGAGAACCAAGAATTGCAACCACTTCCATCAAACCAGACCGATGCAGTAGTTTCACAAAAACAAGGTCAGATATCCCACTAGTTTCATTTTTGCTGCTTTTTTTTTTTATGTTTTAATAAAAAAAAAAATCTAACAAATAAAAGGAGTTTTGTTATATACATTAACTATTTTATATATTTTGTGTGGCCCAAGACTACTCTGCTTCACTCAGCGTGGCCCAGGCAAGCCAGAAGGTTGGACACCCATGAGTAGAGCAAGCCAGCAATTAATAGTGTGCTCAAGAAGCATGATTATGACACAGGAGTAGAAGCTAGCAGCTGCTTTCGGGGGGATGCTGTGTCTAGAGGAGTAGGGGAAAGCAGGAAGGACTAGCTTCCCATGAGAATGAGTCCTGTTAAGTAAAATCTGGTGTTAGCTATGGTTAAAAGTAGATTCTCAGCTTTGCCACTGAATTCTGGCATTCTTGCTGATCTCCCATCAGCCACTTGGTATGGAAGTGGTACGTGGTCCTGGGCTTGTTTCTTAGGCATTCTGATTCCTAACCATTCGGGGCTGATAACTCATAGCACAAATGATAACAATGCTTCAGACCATTGTGATTTCTGCACAGATTTGGGAGCTATTTTCAAAATGCAGGCCTGGAGGATTTGTGTAGACTCTGATTTTTCCTTTTTTCCCCTCCGTTCCACTCTGCAGGGCGCAGGGCCGGAGGACTTCAGCAATCTCCCACCTGAGCAAAGAAGGAAGAAGCTTCAGCAAAAGGTCGATGAGCTGAACAAAGACATCCAGAAGGAGATGGATCAGAGGTAAGCCTGCTCCTCCAATGGAAGCTGAAATAGATTCACTGAAACAACTAAAACATAAGAACTGATAAGAATAAGGTTCTGGCGTTTCCTAAGGTGATGTTCCCAGAGAGGACACAAAGTTTGTTTATTGCTAAAAATGTCTTAAAACTTCTTCTGTAATCAGTTATTTAATTGTGGCTGATGTAAGTTAGAGCTCCCTGGCAGGAAAGTAGCAGTCATGAGCAGGACAAAGATTGCTGTTGGATCCACAGACATTTCTGTGTGTGATGTGAGCTGTTACTGATGCATTGGGTGATGAGGGGGGGGTTGTTTACTTGTTGTTTGGTTGGTTTAGGTAAGTACAGGATGTAAACATGGTCTCCATCAGGGTTACAATCATCAGCCTCTCAACACTGAGCAGATCACCTGCAAATGTTTGATGGGCAAACGTGATCATGGGTATATCCCAGCAAATGAGGCTACTGTGAGCTTGAGAACGTTGGCCAAAGTGCCGACTGTTTGGTGTGTATCTTAAGACTCTCTGATCTGTAGCATACATTTCCTGCAAGCAGGAAATACAATTCCAGTGCTTTTGTGGGTGCTTTTTCTACACGGCTTCATTTATCACTGTGGTTGAGAACAAGGCCATTTCAGTTACACATTTTATATTGATTCTGGCAGCTTGTATTTGTTGCTTTCAGTGTTTGTTCACATTCTGGCTCCTGCAATTGCATTAAAAATTCAGCACACAAAAAACAGAACTTTTCTTCCCAGAGTGATTTTTAAGGCTCAGCCTCACTGCTATTAGTCCATCCCAAAGCACTGCTTCACATGTATAAGGATGTGCCTATGATTGCTTTGAAGAACCTGTTAATTTTGGTTTGCTAACAGACTGTCTTCCTCATTTTATTTTGTTTTATTTTCATCACTTATATCATCAATGAGAAAGGAAGTCTGCACACAGTTATATTACTTCCCATAGCTTTTTTCCTCCTGTGGTAACTTGCATTTGTGTCTGTACAGATTTACCCTTCTGTATTGATTCTGAGGTAATGCAGTGTTAAAATCTGATATGAAATCTGAGCAGAATTAAGCTATTTAAAATGAGCATAGTATGTGATTGGGGAATTAACACCAGCAGTTAAGTAAGGGTTAAGGAGTAGTAATCATCGTGACTCATATGTTTGCAATATTGTCCCTTAGGGTTTCAACCACAGAGCAGTCCCACTTCCTTGCCACCCACACTTTTTCTCATTTTCTCTGCACAAAGCAAAAGCAGGCACAGGATTGCAATTGTCAGGAGTTTGGTGGGAAATTCCAAAGTATAAAGAGCGTTAACTTGAGTCGTGGGACTGACATTAACCTTTTTCCCCCAAGTAATGCCTGGAGAAAGGCTGAATAGCTGTGGCAGAAATACAGGAAATCAGCTAATAAGTCCATCCATCTCTGAGCTCTGAGGAGTTCATCATGCAGATAACTTTTGCCTGAAGTTCAACTTGCTGCAGGTCAAAGGCAGCACGCTGCTGGCAGTGAACGCTCCGCAGGCTTCCCTAAGGGATCTCGTGAGTATGTTATATCAGCATTGGTCTTATGGTACTGCGTTCATCATAGTGGGCCCTAATATTAACATCTCTGAAAACGTAGGCATTTGGCATCTGGGTTGATATGAAACACAGCCCCCAGAAACAGTCTGGTAAAAATACTGTGCAGCTTAACAGGATGCAGGGTCGCATTACGTGGCCCGAGGTCCATCTGTTGCTGCGCTGTGACAAATGCAAACCATCTGGATTCAGCTTCATTTTAAGCAGTGTGAAATAAATATCTTACAAACTACTAGCTTTGCAAAAGGCAAAATGCAGGGTGAGAATTTCTGGTTATCACTCCATTTCTGTTGTTGTTATGTCTGCATCCAGCTCTTTGTCCCAGTTACTCAATTGGATTTCAGCCCGCGATGGAGAAGAATGATGCAACTGTTTGTCTGTCTCCCCCCAGAACTGGGATGATATTCATTTAGAAACTTTTATTTTTCTTCTGTCTCTCAGAGATGCCTTAACGAAAATGAAAGATGTGTATATCAAGAACCCACAGATGGGAGATGCAGCGAGTGTGGACCACAGATTATCAGAACTTGAACAGAACATTGAAAAGCTACGATTAGAAGTGCAGAAATTTGAGGTATGGGGAGGGATGTGAATGTGATGTTTGTCTCAATGAGTACACACATCTTTGATGAAAAGGAGCTCAGCACGTGCACGCTTCTAAGTAGGTGCTTCAGTGCTTTTCCAGATAGAAAGAAAATGCTCCAATCCATTTTTGTGTACAGAGAAGTGCTACTTAATCACTTCCATTAATTGAGATCTTTGAGCCTATCTGTGTAACATAAATATGCACCATCGCTTGTGATTGTCAGCAGCGGCCGTGCTCTTAAACTGCCCAGAGGTCTGTGCCAAGTAGAGGAGGAGATAAAATGCGGGATTC
Organism: Pavo muticus; assembly: GCA_016647715.1. NCBI lineage: Eukaryota > Metazoa > Chordata > Aves > Galliformes > Phasianidae > Pavo > Pavo muticus. The sequence goes on from JACDJE010000064.1 coordinate 4,833,997, forward strand.
TCTAGACTGCCCAGAGAGGTTCAGATGCTTACTTAAATAATGACAATCATCATACTACAGATGACTGTGGAAAACTGGAGGAATGTAAGTGGGAAACACCATTTCAAGCCTAACAGCAAGACGGAAGCCATCAGATGACACACGTTTTAAGGAACGGTCTACCATTAACAGGGAGCTTCTTAGAGATACAGGACCTCAAAAGAAAGAGGAGCATTTGGAATACAAGGATCCTTTAGAAATGTATCCCATTACAATTAACACCTGAAGGATTATAGGACTGAGGAAAGGCTTCACTCTGTAAGCTGGGCCCAAACATGAAGATACACAGCCTGTTAATGTTGTTCCTTACAGTCACCTGTTTTCCTGTCGATTGCTTGCTTACCCGTTTGAAAACCTCCCCAGCTTTTCTCCTTCTGATATTACTGAGACTACCATAAGCTGCTGCACGTCTTACTTCATTGTGACTGGAGTAGCAGTATGTCCTGTTGTGAGTGTAAGCTCCAGTGATGTGACACTGCTGCTTTTCAATGGCAGGGCTGGCTGGCAGAGGTGGAGGGCAGGCTGCCCGCGCGGACTGAGCAGGCCCGGCGGCAGAGCGGGCTGTATGAAGCCCAGAACACTTCAGCAGTGAACAGCTGTGCACAGGACCGGGAGAGGTACAGTATCTGTACAGAGCTGCCTTGTCTGGGCTGATAACTAACTTGCTTTCTTTAGCTGCATCACCAGGAAAACTTGCTCTGCAGTATTCAGGACTGTGTGACTAGGCTGAAGGCAGGCGCTCCGTGACAGGAGTTTTGCATACTAGTTTTAGCCTTATAGAATATTCCAACTTTAAGAGCTGGTTTTCTAAGTGTAATGGCCCCTGCAGTCACTGCTGTGAAGACAAGTGTGATAGGTTCATCTTATGATGGAGAGAAAAATGACTATCACAACAGCTGCTAGTGGTAACAGCCTGTCCTGACCGTTCTGTGCAACTGCTGAGCTGCTCCGGCTGGAGTTGCTAACCTTGCCTTCAGTGCTCGGTAGACAACCACCCTCCCTGCTCCTGAGGCTGGTCGCTATAGTTGCTCTGTATTTTCCTCTCTTGAGCAGCCCAGATGGCAGTTACACAGAAGAGCAAAGTCAGGAGACTGAGATGAAAGTACCTGCAACAGATTTTGACGATGAATTTGATGATGAAGAACCACTACCAACCATAGGAACATGTAAAGCTCTCTATACATTTGAAGGTATCATTCAATCTTTACTCTTCTTTTACTCATTGCTTTGTTTGCTTCCTATGATAAGTGGGAAACCTTCATTTAACCTCTGCAGTGCTTAAATAGACAAAGAAGGAGTGAGCGAGGCTTTGGCATTATTCTGTTTTCTGGTGGCAGTGATTTGCCTTGCATTTTGCAGGCCTTCTGCAAGAAGAGCCAAATCCAGAGCTGTGCATCCTTACAGCGGTAGAGAGAAATAGAGAAAGAAATTGTTTTCCATGATGTGCATTTCATTCCTTCAGTGTGCTTCATCCCATTCTTACTGAAGGTCCCTATGAGAATTTCGTAGCTGGGGGGCTAAGCTCAAGTTGTGTTGTCACCTGAGCCTGTTATGAACCACTGTTAGTGGGGAAAAACGTGTTACATGTTTGGGAGTTCTGCTGTGAGGACAAACTTATGTAAGGGTTACATAACTTAGGGTTATGATACCCAGCTGAAGAAAGTTCTTATTAATGTTATATACAGTGCCTTATAGTTTTAGCCTGCCTATGGTACTTAAATGTCTGGCCTGCAATCACTGCTTTCCAATAGAGGAGCTGTAACAGCTGGACATAAGCTACAGAATAATCGTGAGGTTCAGGTGAATGATAACATGGGTTCTTTCTCTCTGATGGTGGCACTGGCATTTCCTATGGCAACTCTTATGTCAAGGTCATGTTCCTTCTTTGATTGTGCTCTGTTGTCTCCAGAATAGTGTATTCTTGTTCACACTTCTAGTGATGCAACAAGGGAAGCCAGCTCTTTGTTCCTGCATGCCAAGACCACCCCCTACTCCACCCGTGGTTCTGACTGTGCAGGGCAGCTTAACATCCTTGTCACTGTGTCTTCCAGGTCAGAATGAAGGAACAATTTCTGTAGCAGAAGGAGAAATGCTGTATGTAATAGAAGAAGACAAAGGTGATGGATGGACACGAATCCGAAGGAACGAAGACGAGGAGGGCTATGTCCCTACATCTTATGTTGAAGTCTATTTGGACAAAAATGCCAAAGGTGCTATGACTTATATTTAATAATATTATTACTTTATTTGCTTTCACAGAGATACCCAAGCCTGCAACTTTGTGTTGCATATAGAGCCTTTTAAAAGTGTGTACAGTGCCACAAAGTGCATTATTTCATACACGGACTAATATGGCTTGCTGTACTGCAAAACATGCTTTTTATTGGTCGGAGAAGGCTAGTGTGGTAGAGGGGAAATGCAGCCTTCCCTAGTAAGTGCTTCTTCAACTGTCACTGCCATTGCACACCCAATCTAGTGCAGGAAGCACAAAGCCATTTGGAAACATTACTGGTTTTCCTTACATATCCTAGGGGCGTTTCAGACATGTTCACAAGTTTGTCCCAGCTGATACAGTGCATTGCTGTATAGGAAATATTTAGCCTGGTGCCGTGTGTCTCAGCGTGGTAGCTTTCAGAGCCCAATGAGTTCTGCGGGCCTTTGGAACTGAAACCTGCTCATCATTTAGTTAGTGTGTTTGGAAGGGGAAGCAGAAGTCTTGCCAAAGCCTCTCTGCACAGCACTCCGTGATCCTCCATAAATCATTAAAACACCAACATTAAGGAAAATCCTTTCTTCTTTCCTGTCTTGATACATTTCAGAAAATGGTCTTTTGGCTGTATTTGCTATTTCAGATGAAATACAGGTTTTCAGATGACCCGTAACTAATGGTTTCATCTTTTGCTTCAGTGCAGTCAATGGAGGCACTCTGAGCTTAAACTGGACAGTCTTCTGTTTCTTAGTTGCTTTTGACTCCTCCCAAATTGGTGTATTCTGTAAGCAAGCAGCACACATACAGGAGAATGCTGGGTAGAATACGTGCTAGCATGTAAATACCTGGTGAGGAGTTTTAGGTCTGTTTCAGGCTGGTATGTTTGAAGTCCACTGTTAAATAATTTATGCGTTTCTTTTGCAGTCATTTAATCCTTCAGATTATTGCGTTTCCTGGACCTTACAGTTCTTGGTATGAAACAAACTGCCTCATCCAATTTAAAAGAAAACGGAGCCATTCTCATAGAGGTTTATGGACAGTGGGGAGAGGAGAGAGCTGTCTCTGTAAACAGACACTATAATTTGATCAGTTCACTTTTCCTGGGCTCAGTATCAATCAGTGCGTGCCTCGTCTGCTGCAGATGGAAGTGTAGGGTCTGATTTTGCCATAGTAGTTTTATGTTTGGCAAATACGGAGTCAGCTGAGATGCAAAAGTAAACTCAGCCCTTCTGTCTGCTTTTGTTAACCTTTAAAAGATGGGTGTGGATTGTGTGTTTTCTCTGCTTCGTGTTCAGGACAAGACAGAGAGCACAGAATGAGAGACCTCATCTCATACCTCAGTGTTCTCTCCTTTGGAGATTGTGTCCTTTGTGGCAGTGGTTGAAAGCAACATGATTGTTCTGCTGGAAGATGTGCTGTTCAGCAGTGTAGGCTGCTTGAAGCAGCTGAGCTGCTGTGGCATCTCCATCTGTCAGAAGTGCCAGGCGTGGCTCTCTGCACGCTTTCTGAGTGATGCTGAAGGGCAGTCTGTGCTGGGACTGAATACTGACACAGCTGGGAGGAATTCAGATCCTTTATTTTTCCCATTAATTTCGCTGGACTTTAAGAATAAAATCAACTGTGTGTGTGACTATCTAATGGAAATGAACTATGATACATATTCTAAAATGGAAAACTTGCCATAAAACATCAGAGCAGCAGTATAAAGATTTACGGGAAATGCTGCCGCATTTAGAAGGCAAACTTTGTGGCAAGTTGCAGATTCCTCACTTGATATTCATGTGTTGTAGAGGTGACTTTGTTCAACCCTTGACTATTTAAACTGGAAACTACAACTTTCCTGAAAATGACAGTGCTAAGGCATTTACTTCAATTCCTGTTTTCAAAAAGGCCCTGGAGCAGCTGGCAGCTCTCGGTGTAGCTGTGCAGAGAGCACTGAGGTGAGGTGCCCAGGCACAGCCCTGGGCGGCCGCTGTGCCTCTGGGATGGTAGGGCAGGTAAGTCGTGTGCTGCAGCCACCCCTGTGCGTGTGCTGCTCCCGTGAGCCAGCGCAGGGCAGTGTGAGGCTGCTGGTAAAGCTTACAGTGGTAAACTCCAGCCAGAGGTGTTAGCAAACCCTGTCACAAAAAGAACGGTAACGTCTATCTTGTTCTGCCTTTTTTTTTCCAGATGTGTACAAACCCCTTCAGAAAATCTCTGAGTAGGTTTGCATAGGCCTGTTCACCTTTTGTCCTACGGGTTTGCTGCTACGATTGTTTTAAGAGATGTATTTCAGAAGGTTTTCTTTAGAAGAGATGAATGCACGTGGCATGTCTCCATCAATGAAGGACTCTGTTAGGTGCCACTCGCTCAGCTGATGCATGTATAAGTTCTCCTTGCAATTTAAATGTGCATCAAGGCCGATGGAAGCGCTGCCCCCCGGCATGAATTTAGTTGTAAACAGCAGTGTTGTCCCTCCTGGTACCAGTGGGAGCTGACACAGTTCGTTCCCTCTGCGATGCATTCAGGGAACTGTTAGAAATGCTAAGAACGTTCAGACTGAGAACTGATCTGTCAGATACGTGCTTATGCTTTGGGGCTTGTGCCAACCTCTCCCGCTGGGGGATGAGGAGGAGCATTGCTCGGGGCTCTGCTGGTGTGGCTTATTGCAGGGCTTTCCTGCTCTGGCAGGTGCTGGTGCTGCCGGCTGATGATACTGGAACCAGTTGGACATTTGTGCTCAAGACTGACCATCCACCATTAAATGTGGTACCTCGTAATCTGCTTGGGAGCAAAGCCCTCTTTTAAATGCGATACACAGAAGAACTTTGATGAAATAATTGTTAGATAAACTCTGGTGGCACCCAGCAGAAAAGCCATGCTTGCTGCCTGCAGAGGGGCTGGCTGCTGGGGGACCCGAGTGGTAGGGACTGTTGTGTAATGTTATGGTCCTGGGGGAGGGAAGAACAAAGAATGAGCCTGGAGCCATGTGGGCATGGCAGCTCCTCTGCCCATGTCTGCTCCTTTTCCCTCTGCATCCCCCAGCTCCACAGACAGCCCTGCCTGGTGGGCAGCTGTGCTCTGCTGTTTGCTGGAACCACCGCAGCGAGCCTTGGCTTGCACAAAGCAATAGGTGAACGTTAACCATGCCGATGCACTTTTGATCTAGGATGTATCTGATTATTTAATGCTTGCCAAATCCTTTAGGAACTGGTCATTAATTAGCAACTGGACTGTGGCTTCTAAAAAACATCTTTGTGTTAAATACTTGTCCTTAGTTCTCCTGGTATTAAAAACATGTAAATAACATAACTTAAAAACTAAAGTTACTTGAATTTAAATTGTTTTTATCACTTTATATATATAAATATAAATGGTTTTATAGGTTGTTGTTCTGCTTAACCTAGCTGTTGTTTTGATAACTATTCGGTCCTTATGCTGATAAGCCTTCCTGGTTCCTCAGCTGTCTGCATCTGGTTGGAACTGCATAGGAACTTTCGTTTGGTGTTAAAGTCTGCTAAATCTGGCCAGTGTGGTTGTCCCATTTCTGTTCTTCTTTTTTAAAGAATCATCCTCTGTCAGAAATCTCCTTAGAGCTTCATGTACCACCGTGTCTTCTAATAAACATTATATTTTCTCAGTCCTGTGAGTTTTTTTAATGGCTATTCATTTGAGTTTGACTTTGTTAATGGAAAGGAGGTGGCCCAGAGCTGCTTTTCACCTGCTTCCCACACAGAGATACCTTAAGTAGCAATGCAGTTGTTTTTCAGGAAGAATATTTTGCTGTGGCTCTGTGGCAATATTTTTGTGCTACCATATGGAGGTTCTTTCATTCATTATTGCTGTGGAGGCGGGCAGAAGGGGCGCCTGAACGTCGTCCCCCCATCACAAGTGTGAGGGAAGTTTGGACTCATCCTTTATTCCTCCCCATAAAGCAGTCTCTTCAGCCAACACAAACTTCTGGATCATAGCTTCGACCACAGAGCAGGCTCACCCTCAGCCAGAAGCCTGTGGCTGCAGGAATGTGATGAAGCATGAGTTCAGAGGCTAAGACGACTTTCACTTACCTGTTTATTTCTTCACTTCCCCTAAGAGTGAAGGGTCTTCGTGGCCTGCTGTGTAAGGGATGGCTGGTCTGGGCTCATCTGCAAAACGCTTTGTGTTTTGGCTTCCTGTTATTCTTCAGTATCGTTCACTTAACAGATATTGTACCTCTTAGCAGATTGAAGCGGAAAAAGCTGTTTGTTTTCTCTGCTGTTGTGCTGAGAAAGTGCTGGCAGGGCTCTGCTCCTGGGTTTGACATCCTTCTCCCAGGGGAAAGCAGCGATCCAGCGATGCTTCCTGGAAGGAAGGGCTGAGGGTGAATGGTGACTGAGTGCTGGGAAGTACGCCTGAGTACAGGAGCCTCGCTTAACCCTCTGTAACCCTGCAGGTGCTCGGTTTCCTTTAACCTCCTGCAGGTAGTGCTACTCTTAAGGGAACCCTTTTTCTCCAGTCTCTTTCTAATCCAGTCTCTTTCTTTTTGTCTTTCTTATGTTTTAGATTCCTAAAGGTGTTTGTGCTGGTGCAAGAACCTCGGGGCGAGCTTGTCACAGAAGGAGAAACAAAATGGTCTGTTTACCCTGCAGGCAGTTAAAACATACCCATGGAAAGCCAGACTCCCACTCTTGTCTGGAGTTCCCACTTGAAAAATTCAGACCTAAATTCCATCCCAGTATCATTCAGACGCTTGCTCTTTCCCATGGCATGCTACTTGTGGCTCAGATTAACTTACCAGCCTTCCCTGCTCTTCTACCAGCTTGGCACAGCCCTTCTATAAAAAATAACCAGCACTTCCCCTCCCAGCTCCTCCCAGTGCTGGTCAGAGAACCGCTGGCTGCCCATTGATGCAAAGGGCACCTGGAGAGTCCCAAGCATGTGCAGCTCTATCTTCTGTCCTCCCTTGTCCCTCAGTCCATCTGAATGTATGCACTGGTCCATCAGCATTTCACATGGTGCCTTTAGCACTAATCCTGCAGGTAGTTTCACCAGCTTGGAAAGGAGGTGCATACACATGGTAAGCTGCTCCTGGGGACAGTGTTACAGCAGCTGGACTGGACTCTGAATTGGCAGATATTAAACTCGATCCACATGCATCATTCAGTATTCTTCTTTCCACAAAAAAGTCACTAATACTTTTCAGCCTTTATTTTTTTTAAATCTAGGCTGATGCTCATGCCAAGTATTAAACCCCTATGACCTTGCTGTTGCCTGAAAGCCTTCAAGCTCACGTATGTACACTTTCTTTCCTGCTTGTTCTCTCGCCCCTTCCTCTTTATTGCCCCCTCCTTTCTTCCTCCTCTCCCTCACACACACACACAGACACACACAAACACCGGCCTTTTGGTTTGAAGCCCCGTTCTGCTCGTCACAAAGACCTCCATTTTGCTCTTGTTTCAGTCTGCATGCTCGCCCTGTTGCCTTGCCTGCGCCCACCTTCCCGAGGGCCACGTTATTCTGTGGCTCGTTGTTAATCTCTTTGCAGTTTTCTTTTGTTGGTTTGTTTTTCAGCGTTTCAGACCTACCTTCTTCTTTTGCATGACCTCTTGTGCGTTCTCATCAGTTAATGTTTGAATAACAGAATTTTTTTAGAAAAAAAAATAAAAGAGAAAAGGAAAAAAAAAGAAAACTGCACTCTATTTCGTTCTCCCACGTTGTCATGGATGGACCTTGGCCCAGAAGCCAGCCCTCAGCCCTCCTGTTCTCACACGGTTTTGTCTGAAGCAGAAGCGGTGCTGCACTGTGTCACGTCATGCATCTATCTCCAAATATGCTGCATGACCTAAGCTGCCTAACAAAGGGGCCAGTTGCTTTCTGGATCTCTGTACTATAAATGTGTTGGTTTCCCTGAATCTTTACTGTTGCTGAGTTGTCACAGTAATCCTGTACGTGGTTAAGCCCTGTAAGAGTTGGTTGCTCCTCGTAGCTCCTGAGGGCCTTACTTATCCTTAAGCCAACCCATCGACTGGGGGAGTCTGCCTGCTCTTAGGGAACTTCAGCATCTCTTGTAGAATCCCCAGAACTTGAGGAACGTTTGTATGGGAGCTGCTGTGGCTGGTGACCCTGAGATGAAAGCTCTCAGGTGTGGTTTGCAGACGTGTGCGTGGTGTTCTGCTGCCTGCTGTGCTTCTGCGCAGGGTCAGCACGTAGAAACGTGTCCCAGAATCATGTGCTCTCCATGCTGGGTTTGCATAGGTCTCCCCCACTCAGGATGGAGTCATTTTTGAATTAATTTTGTCTTCAGAACTTTGTCCCTTTCCATTCGAGATATACCCATTTCTAATTTCCTAGCAGAAACCCCTCATGGGTACTGCAGCTGCTGCCCTGCAGTGCTTACAGCCTGCAAGCATCGACCAGCACCAGGTTATGTTTTAATCTGACCAAAGTGGAGCCTGTGCTGCGGGCAGGGCTGACACCTCAGTGCAGTGCTGCTGGAGTCAGAAGGGCCCTCTCCACTGGAGCTGCCATCTTCATCCCTGCTGCTGGGATCACATAGGCTGCGGATCCAGCAGCACCGAGTGCAGCAGTGCTCGTGGCTCTGTGCAGGTGTGCACGCCTCGGGGGGTCCGAGTGGCGAAGCAGCCAACAGGTGTGCAAGAAAGGCCATAGAATATTTGAGCTGCAGTGTTTTATTCTCGTGTCCAATGCACTGTTGAATCAGCAGTGGGAGGAGCTCATTTTCACCTGTTATTGTGCCATCTATGTCAAACTTAGGTAAAAGTCTGCTTTTATGTGTTTAATCTGGGTGGACAGTATATTACTGTCAGCCTCTGTGGAGCAGTGGAGCAGTTGCAGTGTCTGCGTGGCTCAGCAGCACTGCAGAAGGAGCATAGCTTTAGCTGCCTGATTGTCTTTGAAAGAGCTTTATGAAAAGGCCACAGATGGAGTTTTTATAAACTGGGTGAGCAGCTCCCTGATGCCTGCATCTGCAAACTGACCACAAAAGATGGACAGTCACGTATGTTGTACCCTACAATCTCTATTCTGCTGCCTTCATTCAGGGTAAAGAACGGGTAACTTTGGTCGAGTTTACCTTATACAAAAGCAGAAGGACTCAATATGTGCACTGGTTTATAAAAACTCTGCTTGAACTTCTCCTGCCCAGAAGTGGGGACTGCACAGCCTGCAAACCCTGCTGCCCCCAGCAAGTCTCTAATGCCCTTTCTTAACATCTGTAAATAGAGAAGAAACATATTTACTGATACTGAGAGTTGTGTTTAATGCTGAGTATTTTTCAGAAGTTCATTTAGTTTGATGCATATTGTTTGTTATTTTTTCCTGCCTGAAGTGTCAAAAAACCTAAAAGAAGCCAAATTCTATTTTAACATGATGATGTCGAGCACTTTTTTATTTGTATATGTGTGTGTATGTGTGTTTGAGCACTGATCTCTAGATTTTGGTGGCATCTCAGTGTTGTGACTTCATTGCCAATGTAAAGAGTTCTGGTGTTGCCCATTCATTTCTGGAGACAGAATTCAACCAAATAAAGTGCTTCCATTTGAAAGCGAATATTGACCTTGTAACGGTGAAAGGAAAGTCATCCACGTATTTAAATAAACCTCTAATTCCAGAAGCACGGTTTCACTGCACCCCTTTGATCTTCCAGGGACAAAGAAAAATGGTTTTGTTCCTTTTCCTTCCCAATGAAAAAGGCCATGTCTGTGCTGGGGGTTCTTTGATGGAGTGAGGCGTTGGGTGGCTCCCCAGTGACCGTTCTGCCTTACCACAGCCATTTCCAGCTGGGAAGGGCCCTTAGCTGTGACCTACTGCTTCAGCCAGATAGCACTGTTACAGCCTGCTGCATTCAGAATGATGGCATTCTCATGGTACTTCTATCTTGGTTTGGATTTTCCTACTGGAATTTGCAGGTGTTCGGAGTACTGATGGGGCTCTGAGACACGCTGTCTCTCTTTGAGATGCTGTTTTATCAAACTTCCCAGCTAGCAAAAAGGTGGGTGGCTTTATGGGTTGGTTTTTGGGTTGGTTTTTATTTCTGTTGTTGTTTTAAACTTTCTGGCTTCACCTGTTAGCTCAGTTCACTGGATGCAGCATCAGCCCGAAGCCACGAGGACGTGCAGCTGTGCAGCTCACGGTCAGTGACACCTTCACTTGAAGCAGCTCTGTAGAGATCTGAGGTCAGACTGCTGTTTTAACAATTCCATTTGTTCTTTGCCAACACTAATTAACATCTCTGTCAATTAAGGACAGATTGGTACTGTTTATCAAACAGTCTGCTAGAAAGAATGCTCAGAAGTAGAGAGAAAACAGCTGAGAGATGTGCTCCACGTCTTGTGCTCTGTGGAAAACAGCGAGCAGGAGGGAGCGCCAGCCTGCCTGTGATTCACCTTAACCAGGGGTAGCATTGGTAACTACACAGACACAGCACAACAAAATGACTGAAGGCAGGAACCTGAAGCTGAGGTGAGCAGCAGCTAGGAGGAAAATGAAATGAGCTTTACCTCCACCAGATGTGATGCTGAACACGTGAGAGTGCAGGATGCCATTTACTTTGGCCAGTCAGCAGGGTGGAGGTGCACCACTGGCAACAACGGGCTCCAGGATCAGGCTGAGGCCGTGTGGGCCAAGGATGGCCAAGGGAAGCTGTGGGGTGAAGTTCCAGTATGCTGGCTGTGCACCATGGAAGGAAGAGCTATCCCCCTTTTTAGGGGGCAGGTTAGTGCAGAGCATTTGTCATCTGTGTATCACAGTCTTAGCTGCATCACAACTGTCTGTCTGTGAGGCCGTATTCTAAGCCTGGGAGTAGTGAGCAGGAGAACGGTGTGAAATCAGCCCCCCCTCTCCTGCTGCTTCCATAGGACTGAGGGAGGGAGCAGAGAATCTGAAACCATGAGGCTAGCTCCATCAGTCCAATGCATGAACAGATCTCTCCCCTTTATTGCAGTCAGCAGGAGATCTGATAAAATAAGGGGGAAAAGGAAGTGATATGCAAAAAGAGCTGATACAGCTCAGCCGTAATATCTGGCTTATATTAACAGCGAGTCACAGAGCTGGCCGTGCTGAGATGTGCTCAGAAATACCAGACACCTCCGGCGGGGGTCTGAGAAAAGCACCAATGATGTCACATTTCAAATGAAATATAGATGCAGAACTAAGCTTTGAGCGTTTTAATGGACAGAGGGTAACAAAAAGTTAGGCTTGGCCAGCGCAGCGTTAGTCTAGACGCTGTATAATCCCATCCCTGGGGAAGGGAGTTTGTTAACGTCTCCTGGAATGCTACAAACTGTTCTGCAGTTGCTGAGGTTACGGCGCTTGTTTGCTAGATGCAAGTTTTGACGGTTGATTTCAAGTTGCTAGAGAACGAGCTGTGTGTCCTTACTGCCCCAGCAATTTGGGCAGCCCAGGCTCCAGCTAATGCCATGTTGTTCACCCAGCTGGCAGCGACCGCTCGTCCCCTGCAGCCCCTCACCCTGGGCTGTGTTTCTATCACCCCCGTCTTCCAGCAGCGCTGCTGTTCACCATGGCAGAGCGTGCCAGCCTGTTATGAGAGCACTATGCTTCTAGGCCCGCAGTCACAGTGCTGCTGGCTGCATCGTGCCCACGAGCAAAGCGACGCATGCACGTGTTAGCAGGGAGTGTGCGAAACCTCCAGCCACACCACGCTGACAAACACTGCACAGGCTCTGCTCTAGAAAGCTTGAACGCCTCAAGAAACTCCAGCCTCCTCCCCTCGCACGTGGCTTTCCTCACGCTGCTGCTCACAAACAGCGCGTGCTTCCAGCCAGTACAGCTTTCTGAGATGAACTTGGCTGAACCATCACCAGCAGGAAGGCTTGGTGCACAGGGGCTGCCTGGGGAGCAGGCGCCCTCCTCTGACACAGTGCAGCAGCAGTCGGTTGGACTGCCCAGAAGGATTTACTGCAAGGCCTGGTGGCAGCAGGAAGCTTGGGTGTTCTTTTGGGTTTTTCCATTAGCACCATGAACGTGGAGGAAGCTGTCAGATGCTTGGGCCCTGCAGGCAGGCAGCAGTCGTGCAGCGTGTTGGATGCACATATATTTATTGTAACACGTTTTCAGCACAAAGTATAACACTTAAGCACAGGAGTACTATTACAATCTGTACAGCATCCTCTGACCGGCACAGACAACACAACATGCAGCCCTACAGGCTCTGCAGCAGCTTCCAAGAAGGCTGCAGTGGTGAACAAAGCTGAGAACAATGAGAAATCCCAACAGCAGCTCATTCTGTGACCTCCCCTTGGGCATATACAAGCATCCAATAAACAAGATAGTGAAAATAACATGCCGAACCATTTACAGAAGGATTTATTTAAAGAAGGATTTGCTGTTTGCAGCAATCTTTTGGTCTAAAAAAACTCTGAAGGCCACGTTTTTTCCTTTTCAAACTCTTCTGCACTCCTCTCCACACTCTACCTGTGAGTGAAAGCGCAGCCCTCCCTTCCTTTCTCCTTTCCATGGGCCCCCCAGCCCAGGTGTGATGCTGTGGAACCAGGCAGGTTCCAGCACAATGATGAACGCACAGTTTTGGTCCTCAGCCCATGAGAGGTCACCTCTGCCTCGCCAGCTTTGCCTTGCTGAGATTCCATTGAAGCTCACTGAAACACACAGGTTGCTATGCCCTTTTGTTATGGCCTTGTCTTAGATGAAGGAATGGCCCTGCTGGGATAACTAGTGTTCAGGCTCTTTTGTCTTCCTGCCTCTCTCTGCTGGCTGTTATAGTCCACTAAAGCAGCAGCAGTAGATGAGGGAGCATGTTATTTCTATTCATTAAATGAGCCACTGCCTACACAAAGGACATCTGTACTGAGAAGCTAAATGACCTCAGCACACAGGTGGAGGCTTGTTTGCAGAAAGCAGCTCATTCCTGAAGCCACTCCAGCAGCCTGGATCTGATCAGCCAGGCACCTTCCCCAGCACTGGGAGGGCCCTGCCCACAGCTGCCCACCTGAGCAGGCTCTGTGCAAACACACAGGCACCCTCCTCAGACCCCACTCATCCTTTGTTTCTCACGACAGACACAGGGACAGATCTGTGCTGACAGCAGGGTCATTCTGAGAAGGGGTTTGGGCTTACAAAGTCCCACGTCCTGCTCCAAAGAAGTCTGCCCATTGAACAGCTTTGAGTCTAACCTGTAAGGCTGCATCCCAGATCTAGCAAGCTGCCAGGAGCTTAAGGGGAAACAGTACTGAGGGAAGGAGAACTCATCCTCCAGCTTTGTTCTCTGAAAACATGCTGAACACATGAAATCAGATACGAGGAGCAGAAGATCCTGCCAGGATGGTGAAGGTGTAACTTCAGGGCTTAGGGGAAAAAGAAACAGACTATTTCAAAATTACTCAGTTGCAACTGAAGTTGCAAGAATTAGATAAGGAGCAAAACTAGGAAGTTGTGACAACTGTGCACCATCAGCACAAAACTACCAGGATTCCTTGTGGCTTTAGTTAGCTTCAAATAAACAGGTTTCTCTAGTTGCAACGCTGCTTACTGGAAACATAAATAACATCTCATTATCTTTACACAGGGCTAAAAAAGGAAAGTGCCAAAAGCAAAACCTGCAAAGGAGCAGAGAATCAGTTTACTGAGGGCAAGCTGAGAGTGCTGATTTCTCGTAAGCAAAGAAAAGGGAGAGGCTCGGGTCAAAACACAGGCTAGTGAAGTCCATCCATCTGCAGTCTCACCACCAGGTTTTTTTCCCCACTGAGGCTACAAAAATGAATTACAGAGAAACTGATTTCTCCCAGTCTTTCATAGTACCACCCCTATATCCAGAACCGCATGAAAGGATGGCCAGGGACACCTGCCTTCCCCAGCGTGGTGGTGGGAGCTGCACACGCCTTTGAGTACCACACAAAGGAATAGGTTTGACTCCTCAGGATTCCCCATCCATCCGCACACACAGTTGTGCCGTACCTTCCCTGCCCCGTCCTGCACAGATCACACAGCCCGGGTCTCTGCTTCAATCTTCTGCTCCCCATGCAGGTCACCCAGTTCTTGGACCTGGGCCACATTCGGTCTGACAGCAATCTCTGGGCCCCCTCCGTACAGCGTGCTCAAATAAATCCACGTCTCCTCGGAAATCTGCCCATAATCAGTACCTGGAAAGGACAACGGCAGTAAGCAGAATGCAGCCATCAGCTGGAGGGACTGCTGCATTACAGCACGGAGGACACCATGCCCCCCCACCTCCCCCTGCACCAGAAGAGCAGGGCACACCTGGTGCCCATATCTGCACTGTCCAGGCGAAGCACAGCCCTGTGCCATGCAGCCTTAGCAGCGCTCCCACCAGCCCTCAGCAGTGCCACCTGCTGCTGGAAGCCACTCGGGCTCCACGGCACTTCAGCCCACAGCTGTGGGATTCTGCTGCAGTCCCTTCTTCCCGTCCTCAAACTGAGCCGCACCACCGGCGTCACACACAGCAGTAAATGAGCTCTGACAGACCAGAGATACACGCCACCCCAGGCAGCTGGGATTCTACTGCCTCAGAGAGACAGCACGTGTTCCTTCAAACCGTCCCAGGAGGAACAATTTAAAGTGGCCACAGCAAAACATAGGGAAAGCAAATATCCTTGCTATGAAGGTTACAGAAGAGGAGGAGAGCAGAAACGTTTGCTTTCAGAGATAACCAAGATACAAATGCAATCTTCGTCTGCCCAGCGGTGCAGTGAGGACAGCCCAAGCAGCGGGATTTCACAAGCTGGACCACAGCAGATGCTGAGTAAAGACAAGTCAAGTGCAACACTAAAAACAGTGGGCAAAGGGAAATGATGGAAAGACTTGGGAATAGCAGCAACAGGAGATGGAGGACTGCAGGGTTTACTGCACTAAGTCATGGCAGCAAGTCGGTCGTGCGGGAGCTGGCAATGGAGAACTGAGATGGCACTCAAGGCAGTCAGCACTGCAACACTGTGCAGAGAGCTGCCTTCCTCTGCAACACCATCTTGCTCTGTTACTGCTTTGTTACGGGCAGACAGAAGCAGTGGAACGTTCTCCCTCACCTTCTAGGAACACTACAAGACAGCAGCACATGCCTTACCTTGTTTAACATGCATGTGGCCACCCGCTTTTGTGAGTGCAATCTTGCTGTTGTCAATTGGTCCAGGAGGCTCTGTGAGAGGAAAAACAAACATGTCTGGACCCACTCTGCTTTCCACGCTGCCAATTCAGATCATTTCCCATGCTAGTCCTCATTATTTCTGCCCCACCCCAGGGACCTGCAGGCACACTGACTGGTCGCTGTTCAGACTCCATGCAGCCCCGAGCTGTACACATCAGGTGCAGTGCTTACTGAGGAGGACGCCTAAAAATGAACTTATTCTCATTCTACCTCTCAGCACTGACAGTCTCCAGCGATCTCTGGCTTCTTACCATTATCCTTCCCTCTGACAAAGGCTTCCCACTCACGGAACCACTGCATGCTGATACAATAGATGACACTTGGAGACTCCTCTGCCAGGAAAGCCTTGTTCAGCTGGGAGAGCAGAGAACAGAAGTGCAGGAAAGATTCAGTCACTGCTGAGGTCTGGGGGAGCCCCTTCCTTTAGCTGTAAGGCAGGGAAGCCGTTCTTCAGAACAGCCCCTTATCCTGAACAATCCAACCACCCCTCCACCACCTGTTTCCACTAACTAGTATAGGCAAGAGACTGGGACGGATTCAGATGCTGTTTGTCCATGCATCCACAGGCAGCGTTAATGTGCTCCAGCTGCCCCTCCCCATGCTGACAGCACTGGGGAACCCCACAATCCAACTCCTGTAAATTATATTCTGGAAAACAAGGGCAAGAGTTTTCCACTACCTGTCCACAACAGGCCTCCATTTCCCACCTCCACTCTCTTCCATTGCCTCCAGATCCCTCCCATACAAACCTTGATGAAGGTCTCAATTTCAATTCTCCTGCGTTTGGCAAGTGCTTCAATCTCCACTTGGCAAATAGAGCACACATATAGATGGTTCACTGCAGGGCCGCCCCCAAACCTGAGCACAAGAGAGGGAGGGGAATGCAGAACTGCAGGAAAACGGAGTGCTTCCCAGCCCTGAATCCTACACAGATGGATTTTTACACTACTCCGGATAGTGAGGAAGGAGGTGCACCTGCAGCTCTTTTCTGAATGGAGAGCACTGACTT
Source organism: Pavo muticus (assembly GCA_016647715.1). Taxonomy (NCBI): domain Eukaryota; kingdom Metazoa; phylum Chordata; class Aves; order Galliformes; family Phasianidae; genus Pavo; species Pavo muticus. The sequence continues at coordinate 4,850,365 of JACDJE010000064.1, forward strand.
TATGCAACGCAGTGAGGGTCACAGATCTGTCGTGAGGCACTGCACTGATACAGCTCATTTTGGTTTAGATTAGTAGGGTCTACCTAACACAAGTCTTGTCAGCCCACACCAAGTGCTGCATGCCCTTGAGGTGCCACGTTAAGCCCTGTACCTTGAATGGTGCCTAACATGGGAAGGCCCCAGGATGACAAAATGGGACAAAGAATGAAATGGCCATATTCACCTGTTGTAGAGATATTCCCACACGTTCTGGGGCAGAATCACAACCAGGTCATCAATGTAATGGTATTTATTAGGAGGGATCCCTGGAGGAAAGGCAAGAGGGAGAATGAACAAGAGAGCTCTACTGCTGGCTAAAGACAGAGAGAGGAGAGAGACAGATCTTCCTTACTGAAAACTCCCTGATCCCAGCATTTGCTTCCTCTGCTAATGGAAGTCACTCAAGAGTTCACTGACTGTGGAAGTTTCTCAGTTGAAGGTGCCAGTTTCCAATCAAGTGCTTCCTTCCTAATTGTGAATACACAAACAAGGGCTCCCAGGCATGAGAGATGAAAGAGCACTAAACATGTGCTATCAGGTCCCTTCAGGAGCGTGTGCTCCATTCTCCAGACCAACACTTGAAGGACAACCTTGCTGATAGGGCAACACAGATAAACGTTGCTTTATCTGCTTTCTACAGGTTCGTTTTTAAAAACAAGCAGAGAACTGAATACTGTTGTTTCCCAGCACTAGGCATTCCTCTGTGCCTCTGGTCAGGACAATGGGGCAACTGTCTCATCTCTTCCTGAGTGGGCTGAAGCTTTTGCCAGCAAGGCAGATTCTACAACAGCATGCGCTGTGACAGGACTACAGCTGGAGCTTTTCTGTGTTTGTAAAGCACCAGAAAACAAGAAGGCACAGCTGAAAGTTGCTTTTCGGGTTCAGCAGCACCGTCTTACCTCCATGAGAGCACAGAAAGGTGTGATTGGTGATGGGACCAGGCTCAGCAAAGGTGTTAAATTTGTTGAGCCACTCTCGAGAGACGTAGAACTGGAGTAAACTGTGCTCCTTCATGCTGGCAAGGGACACAACTTTCTGACGCTCTCGCACGGCCTCTTCACTGCTTTTCCTTCAGTAGGGGAAGGAAGAGAAAATGAAGCAATTCCTCAATTCTTAGTTTTCCATACACATTTCTAAGCATTCTGCAACCAGGACGGAACTGCTGCATGCAGAGCTCACCTGTAGAACAAGACATAGGCTTCTGCATTCTGTACCACGGTCTCATGGACCTCAGTGACATACTGGTCATCAAACTCGTACCACTGGCCATTGATCACGTTCTGGCAGTAGGCTATGTAATGCCCACCTGTAACAGGAAACAACACAGCTGAAATTCAGAGTGCAGATGAAACTCAGGCTCTCCCAGAAGAGCTGCTGCCCGGCCCTGGAACACGCTTCTGCTTTGCTCATACTCCTCTTGTTCTCGCTCACTCTGCCATACACTCGCAAGAAGGACTTACTGCCTGCTGTGCCATGATGGCAGATGACTGACAGTAGATCATAGGTGGTGATCTGGGAGACACACTCCTTGGCCAGGAAAGGCCGCAGATCCAGCCCTTCCAAGGGGAAGGAGACATGACTGCTGATCTTGAAGGAATACATCACCTCATGCCGGAACCGTTTCAAGTGGATGCAGAGAATCTAAAAGACCAAAGACAGAACACCAAAGCACAGTCTTGCTGTGGGTGTCCTGATCCGAAAGCCCCTCTGTGCACCTTATCTTTGCAAGGGTTTTTTGCCTGTTATGAATCCTGCTGCTCATCAAAAATCTCTTCTGGTCTGGATACAGAGCTTTGCCACCAAAACAAACTGCTGTTTCAGTTCTACCTCTACCCTCTTTACCTCCTCAAACAGTATCTGCTGAAAGAAAAGTAAGAATCAAGGTACTTCTACTCACCTCTGGCAGCCGGAGGACTTTGCAGTACTTTACTCCATTCCTCAATCTGAGGGAGAAAGAGAAAGCAGCTGTGAGAACACACTCAAGCAAAGGGACAGCAAAAGGCAAGGCAATTGTCTGGCTGCATCTTGCTCACTTTGAAATTCAAGACAGATCCTGATTTCAGCAGCTCCTTGCAACACCCTTATCAAATGAGGCATGGCACGAGCAATTTGTCACACCTCTTCCTTCTAATGCAATAGCTGCCAAGCCTCATCCCTATTTACACCCTTCTTGTCTCTTCCCCCCTTGAAGCCAGCACTTTTTCTACCTGCCCACATCAGTGAACTCTGCTGCAAGGCAAGGCAGACTTTATGTGGCACCCAGCAGAAGAGACGTCCAGGGAGAGGATACAGCAACATGTTTAACAGTAGTATGAAGTGATGAAGTTCCAGAAATACCATACAGATAACACAGACTTACTTTTTACACCTTTCACAACTGTACATGTTGTCCCCTATAGATGAAGAGAAGAAAGCTGTTATGCACTTACTCAGAGCACACAACTCTAGAATTGATACATTTCCACCCTGTGCAGAAAAATCACACTGAGTGGCTTCTTAGGAAAACCAGGGTGAGAAGAGATCAAAACAAGCATTTCCCTCAATAAGGGTGGGAAGGAGAATGTAATCAACCAGCAGAAACATCTGTACTGCTCACCACTGTAAGTGACCACAGCAAAACGTTTAAGTCCTCTAAGGCTTAAGGAAGGGACAGAGAAAGTGAAGAAGCGAGGAAGGCTGAAGAGACACTGTAACTCACAAAAACCACCAAGAGCCACGTCTGCTTCTTGCTAAGAACACTCACTCGGATTCAGAACGAAAAAGCAGATGGGAAAACTCATTTCTGAGTTTCTAAGAGGAGCTGAACTGTCAAGTTTTAGTAGTGCCAGTCTGTAAGTGAAATAAATATTACAGCAGGCTTTCTAGACGTAACGTGCCCCCAGAATGCTTGTGAAATATTCCTACACGCAGTTTTTCTTGGTTTTGGCTGTCAGACCTCACTGAGGCAAACTCACCTTTCAACTCATCCGCTGCAAAAAAGGCAGCAAGACAATCCTCCAGTGTCACAACAGGACCCCAAAACCAGCTAGGGATACAGGACACCACAAATCTACAGAAGAGAGGGGATCAGGAGAAAGAGTTACATGAAAACAGTTGGACACTTTGGCTTACAAAGCCCCCAGCAGATGGGCTTTCTTCTAGCTGCTGGTTCTAAGCTCATCACCCAAAGGCACAGGGAAAGCTAATGTTCCCACTGTAACTGCTCAATCTGGAAGTAATTTGCACAGCTGCTCTGGTAATTTGCTCCAAAGGGCATGATGGAGCTAAAGGCAGAAGCGAGGGACCATCATTTGCACATGAGATGTCAAGGGCAATTACAGAAGTAGAGGAACAGCAGCAACTGGCTCATGTGAAAAAGAAAAGGCCAAAACAGAGCTGAGGTACCACACGCTGTCCTGTTCCACAGCTGACATTTCTGCTGCAAGCACGCTGGGTAGGGACAGCTGCCTTCCAGAAACTGCAGGGCAGACCTCAGAAGAAAGAGCCCCCACACGGGGAACCCACCTCCGGATGTACTCCATGATGAAAGCAATCCAGCCTTGCGAGGCATAGTTGTCCCCACACGCCCCTGTCTTAGCTGGCACACTTTGGTAGATGGCAGAGTGCAGCTTGGCCAGGTCCTCCTTCCCTGGGATTGGGAGCGACAGGTCTTGGAACGTCTCCACTGTCGTAGAAACCTGGGAATATCCAAGAGGAAAAGGCCTGGGTTTCCTGTGCCTGGAATGCAGCCAGGACCTGACCTCCATCACTTTTTATCACTGCAGAAACCTGACCTGGCAGTAACAGCACCTTGCTCAGGCTAGTTCTTCTCACCTACTGTCAGCAGGAGGACTTTCACCATCTTTTTGTAGAGTTGGAATTCGTTTTCTGATGTGAATGTGGCAGTGCTAGACCAACTCAGTAGCACAGATAAGCAAACATCACTATGGAGGCTGAACATTTCTTGGCATGGCAGGTCTCAAACACCTCCCACCTGCCAAGATTTTAGCGGGCCTGCTGTATCCCACAGGATGGAAATAGGAAGCTTCATTGCCAAAAAAAACAAACAAAAGAGGTCTATAAGGTCTACAGAAGACTGCTCTTTGACCAGCAGCTATCAGGAGACTCACTCTGTCACAGGTGAGGCACTGCACCAGGCTGAGAATGGAGCCATCGAAGATATCAGAGATCACACTGCGATAACGAAGTTCTTTCTTCTTCTTCCCAGAAGCCTGCATCTGGGCTAAAAGAGACACACAGACATCACGTAGCAGCACTCTCAGTCTCCTGTCCAAAGCAGAGTCGCACAGACACACAATAAAAACACAAGACAAGCACTGATCCTGCACGTTCAGGACCATGTTTTGCTCTAAGCTTTACGCTTTACTTCCTTTCTCCTTAGCCTGTCTGTGTACTTTGTCTTTTTTTTCCCCTCCCCTCTAGCATTTACCAAGTTTCTCAGGTGTCTTGTGCTGGAAAAGACTCTCCACAGCAGCAAGGGGCCAAGCACACAGTTTTGCTTAACAACAACCCCCCTATGCACACGTGCAGGGAGACAGAACGCTTTTCATCAGGCCAGAACATCTGTGGCTGCGTTGACCTCACCACAGTTCTGGAAAGAATGTTATTACTGAACAGCTGTAGAGACAATGGTGTAAGTACACACCATTGTGTTTGGTGGCTCTGCAGTGCTGAGAGATTTTGTTCTGCAATTTGCTTGTGATGAAGAGGCCAGTCTGACAAGAACAGAAGCCAGGCTCCACCCTGAAGCCTAACAGCGCTTCCAGCACCAGACTGATATTTGCAGTTTAATTCTATTACTGTGAGCTCATGATGTCAAAGAGCCCAGAAGCTCTCCCTCAGTAACATCATCTCATGGCTCCTTGACTCACACGCAGTAAGTGCAGGTCTGGCAGACAAATGTTCACACATCTCTCCGCTCCCCTGAAGAGACAGAGCTGTGTTTGGGACCTCAGAGCTCTTTCATCAGTAACAAACACAGCGTGCACACACTTGGAAATCATTTCATGCTCCAATGGAAGAGCACGCTAGAACAGCTGTAGTATCCAAACCCTGACTGTAGTCTGCCTGCTAGGACTTTAAAAGCACTGATGTTCCAGGGGAATCAGCACTGCTTAAACTGCTAACCAGGGAGCATCAAGCATTCCTTCTCTCTTCTGCAAACGAACCCCTCCTCCTCCACTCCACCTACTCCCCTCTGCCTCCCAGCACGCACTTGACTGCCCTGCACTACCTTTCTTGAGTACATAGGAAGGCCCAAGCCTGGCAGGACTGGAGCGAGGAGGACTGCTGGAGAGCTTGGAGTGCATTTCGTGATGGACCGGACTGCAGGGGCGCGAGGAGCAGCGCACGTAGGCGTCGTTGTCAGGTTCTGTTGGGGAAAAGGAAAGCAGAAGAGCACAGGTGGAAACCCATTCTGAAAGCCAACTGTGTTACAGTCAGTGTCAGCCCAGCTCTGTGTTCCAGCACAGAACCTTTCCAGCACTCACAGTTCAGTCATTAGTAACTGTCCTACTTGCACAGGTTGGTAGATACAGCACCCTCAGCGCATGGATAGGAGTGCATACAGAACTAGTAATTATCAAAACACCACCAACCAGTCCTCCACTTTTTCACACTTGTGACTAATTAGGTTTTACAGCTTGCTCCTGTATCCCTTATCCACATAAACAGCATTGCTGCCTTCAGTGCCAGCTGGCAGAGTAAGGCTCTTATATAACAAGTGTTGAGAGATGGGATCTGTTAGTTTGAGGTGCCTCCACACCTACGTCCTAACAGCTGCTCTTTTCTTTTCCCTGCGACACAGAAATGCACCAACTGTGCATCACCCTTCTCTCCCCACAGAGTCCATAATCCGAGATTAACCAACAGCCACCTCCACATCTTTCTCACAGCCAACGTTTCCCCAGGCCAGCCTTTTAGATAAGGCCACGTACGTACATAAAGCCTTTTTCTCAGCTAGGAAAATACAGAAATCTCACTTCTGCAGGTGTGGCAGAGACAGCTACCACTACCTTTAGGATGCAGGCTGCACTCAGCTCTGTGAGCACTCTAGCCTGGCTAAGCTCCCCAGCTCGCTCTGGTTTTCTTACAGAAGCAATTGTGCACAAAGGCAGAACTACTGCCAGGGACAGCAGAAAGCCTTGGATGCAAAACCTTCTGAAACCCACAGCAGGAACACACACATGACATGTTGCTGTTGCACCCAGTGCAGGAATACAGCACGTCTTCTCACAAATAACAGGACTGGAAGAGTTTTATACCCGGTGTCCTGCACGGGCTGGCAGGACGGGGAGCTGGGAGCATCTCAGGTGAGGCTCTGCCATCCACTGGCATCATGGTGGTATCAACATCTGCATCCTCATCCACCTGCTCCGAGTTGCTGCGCCGATGGCCGCAGGAGAACTTTCTGTCCTTCATCCTCTCTTTCTCAGAGATCCCTCTCCCTCCTTCATCCTGGATCAACAACTCTGTCTCTGCCATGCTCCCTGTGGTCCGGCTTTGACCATCTCCTTCACCCCTGTCACTGCTTGAGTCACAGGAAAGGAACTCATCCTCCGAAGGACTTCGGTCACCCTCGCGCTTGTCATCCTGGTCACCCATGTCCAAATCTCGTGTCTCTGCAACAATTGGTTCCTTCAGTTCTTCATGAAGCTGGTCCATCAGGCAGCGCAGGAACTCCTGAGTGTCCTGAAAGCAGGATTCATTCTGTGTTAGTACCCATCCATCCAGAATTCGGCCAAGTAAGAAGGCCAAAAGAAGAGGTGGCTCCATTCACAGCCTCAGTTCTGCCCACAAAAGTTATCAGCCTCTGCAACATGAGGAGACGCTCCTAAAGCAGAGAGTACCACAACAAGCATGTCTGCTCAGCAAGTGTCTTTAATTCCTATTGATAAAAGAACCAATTTTTATCCAGATGTATTCATCTGAAAGACACTGAGGAAAGCCAGACAGCCACTGCAACATGCAAACCACTGAATGGCTTAGGTTGGAAGGGACCTTAAAATAATCTAGTTCCAAAACCCAAACTGTGACCTTATTTATCAGGGTACTACCACTGATACGAGACAAGAGACCTAAGAAACCTAAGGCAGCAGCCCACAGAGAACACACTCTGAACCACACAGCTGCTTTCAGGGTTGCTGACTTCTGCTTATGGGAATCCCTCGTTTACAGAGTGCAGATTAAAATCTTTAATAAACAGGCAGTGGAACCAGAAGCCAAAGACTGCACAGCCAAGGAGCAAGCTCCCAGATTTACAACGCGTGGTGAAAGAACTGATATGTTGGCTTCAAAGCACCCGCTGGAAAGCAATCTGCTATTTTGACAGCTTCAGAAAGATAATTATGATGTTTCTGTTACTTTAATGAAGCTCGACTTTCAGCCTGCTCTGCCTTGCTTTCAACTTTCTCTTTAGAGCTGACTTTTCCAACCCAACATGCTTCACATCAAAGATAAATACAGGAATCCCTTCATTAATCATTATTTTTATCTTCTGTTTTGACTCGCTGTCAGCACCACAGCTTAGACAGACTGCCTACTGTCACCTCTCTTGTACATTTGCTAATCAAACACAGTTTGATGGTTACATTTTATTCATAAGAATAAACACCGGAAGCCACGATGAAAACCCCAAGGAAAGAGAGATTCTCTTTCAATAAGACTTGGTTAGCTGCACTTCCCCCCAAACAGAACACAGAACATGGGCATCTTTAACTTCTTAGTACAAATGTATCCGGACTTCCCAGCTCTAACACCAGTAATACCTAACTTCTGTGTCCCAATAGCTCTCAAAGCCCTTCACAAAGGAGGTCACCCCGCTATTTCAGAGGTGAGAAAGCTGACGCAGGAAGGTGCACTGATGCAGTAACAGCAAGGTCTCCTGAATCCCACCCAAGGGCTTTATCAGATCATTAAGACAGACACAGAACAAGTGTGACACCCCAGTTCTAGCTCCTCTCTCTGAACACAAGCAGAACTGCTGCAGCTTTTGCTGAGGCCCCACCTGCTGTGCATAGCCTCGGAACATGGGGTTGACGAGTTTAATTCCATGAGACAGACTGCTTGGAACAACATAACTTGGCCTGTTTAGATATGGAGGAAAAAACAACAAAAGTTAGCTTGCTTATCAGGCCTGGAGCCAGTTTGTGTAATAAGCAACAGAACGGGGTGTGGTAACTAGTTAAGGAGGACAAAAGACAATTATGCACCTGCAAAGCCTGGACTTAATTTATACATCACCCAGCTGACAGAGAAATCAAGAGAGAGGAAACATCTCCCAGCCATTCCACTCTCTCCTTCCAGAGAGAACCTTCCTTAGAGCACGCTTAACCTGAAGCTCTGTCCACACCTGGAACTGTCTCGAGTGAATCCCCCCAGAGCAGGGCTTGGCACTGAGTTACTTGGTTTGATTTTGCAGCAGCATGTTTGACAGAAGGGCTGGTGGGGGACCAGCAAGTGAGGTCAAAACCAATATGAAACTGACGTGACAGTGCTTCAATGGCCACAGCCTGCTGCATAAATACACAGTACTGCTCTGCATCTTGCTTACCCCTTGTTAATGACTAACGCAAAGCAAACACACAATGCCATTCAGATTCCCAGCTTGATTTTTTCCCCAATTTATTAGTTTCACAGAACAGACATCTTTAGCTTTCAGCAGAGCTGCGTTATTTTGCGCTGTGTTACACCAGTCAATTCGAACCAACAGAAAACACTTCTCAGAAAGTCAGCTGCATTCTTCATGTTTTGGTAAAAGCTCAGTGTCAGACCTCTATCACTTCCTCCATCCACATCATCAGTCCCTCTGATGACCAAGAGCAGCTCCTTCAAGTGCTGAGTAGTCCATGCAACGGACTCAGAAATAGCAGTGTTCCCTCACACTGGTTTTTTCTCCATTACCAACAGGGAAGCTACAAAGAAATCTCTTCCTTTTTAAAGTTGCAACATTAAGAATGTTCTTTTCACCACTAACACCACTGCCCATTTCTATCACCAGCAGCATGACACAGGATCTCCTAGATAAGAGGGAATCCAAGCGTACCTGCCTGTATAGGATTTGAGCTGTCTGCCTTAGAAGATGCACTTATCACTGAGGATGCCATTTCTTTTTGCTGATGACATGTTTCAGAACTGACATAAGTATGAAATCCATACAGATGAGAACGGAGTGACCACTCACCGTTTCTTATGCCAAACCTCAGACACCAGCTTCTGGTAGCTTTTGCACAGTGCTGGTTTCTTATCTGTACGGACCAGACCACCACATTCCAGAAAGAACTGTGTGAGAGGTGGGCTACAAGAGAACAAGAAGAGTTCAGAGCACAGCAATTCCTCCTCTGCCTCTATTTAAGGATTTATCAAAACTTAAATGCATCCCTTTTTGAAAACATGTTTAAGACAGTGTTTTTAAATCAAGGGAAGAAGTGACTCTAGATGCAAACTTGATTTTTGCCTAGAAATGAACACAGAAGGCTGATCTGAATCTTTTCCCAGCACAGAGATCCTGAAACTATTGTCAGCAGAACGAGCATCTTACAAGGTGGGCTGTCAGAATGATACCACTTCTGCACCTCTTCTCACGTGGCAAATGTGTTTGTCACGGTGGAAAGGAGTTTCACTTCCAGCATCCACCTAAAGACAAGTCTTATGCACAGCCACAAGCTGGCTGTTCTCTCATTTGCCTACTGCAGAACTTGTTTTCCTAAACACTAAATTCTTCATATTCCTTTTTCTGTAGCTAGCCTGGCTGGCTTATCCTGGCACAACTAAGGAAGGTGTCAGATCAGAGGTGCCACTGCTGATACGTAGTGATGTCTAGTAAAGGACTCTACTAAAGGCCCTAGTGCCTACCAGTTAGAGAGAGCCTGAAGTGCTGCATTCATGTAGCAGGAGTTCCCAAGATTTTTCATTCCAGTAAGGCCTAAAGCACAAACAAGAGAAGCATGAAACACTTTCCAGAAGTGCTGCTTTCTACATTCTTTCCCAAAGAAGAGAGGATTTGACCCTTTCTGGGCTCTGCACTCTGCTCCTAGGACCCTCTCAGTGCAGGTCCTACAGCTAGCAGAGTTACCCTCACAGCTCTTTCATCAGCTCGATGCAGTTACCTCTTGGTTTCAAGTCATCGTCCTCTGATTCGGATTCGCCTTCATCAGCCACCGCAATTGGAACAGCTTTCAAAGGGTGAGCAGGCAATGGAGAATCCTAGATTAAAGACAGGAAATAGCCATCAGTGAGTCTTGCTTCAAAAGATGAGTTGTGAGAAATATCTAAGATGTAAACTTAGCAAGCCTTTAAAAGGGCAGACTCAGAAGAGAAGAACCAGTTGTACTGCCTACCCTTCTCCATAATGCATGTAGGGGATGGAACAGTACCCTACTGGCACTGGGAACGTGCAGCAGTGTCACAAGTACACGTCTGGAGCCTGACAGCTGATTTTTTATTTTCAATGAAGATGTCACAGCTGTTGTGGCTCCTCTCAGAAACAGATTACCCATGGAAGAAGCCAGGGAGGCTAAAGAAAAAAATCAAAATGAACATTCAAGTCATTGGAAACCACCCTGCAGGGAGATTCCGTAAGGCAAAGCTGTTGGTCCCTCTGACCACAAGCAGCCACCTTTAGTGAAAGAACTCCTACCATGATAGCAGCCTGGACAACAGTGGAAATTTCTTGGCTAGTTTTGCAACAAGGAAACAAAAAGCTTGCCAAGCATCCAGCCCCGGCAGGCTGACACACACCCCCTGCTTCACTGAACCCACCGAGGGAGACTGCGTGTGCGCCGCCAGCCGCTGGTCCAGGAACACCTCCTTCTCACAGGCATAACACCAGACCCGGAAGGTGGTCAGATTCACTGTCAGGTTGTGCTTCTTGTCCTAGAAAATAAAAGGTGAGATAATGATTTGACAGCTGGGTCAACATGAAGCACAGAACGACCACATTCAGGAAGAAGAGGATTGAGTAATGGGAATAATTCAGCTCTCTCTGTCCTAAGATGGACAATAGTGAAATGCTTACCTGTGCATGAAGGGTGCTGTGGTCAGCATAGGACTCCCCACAGCCAACATAAGGACACCCGATCTAGTGAGAGAAAGAGCAAAGCTACAATAGCACAGCAAATGAAACCCTTCACAAAACGGCCTGCAGCCCCAACCCCACCAACAGCTGCAGCTTCAGAACTGATCTTGCCATTCTTCTCATCTGCTTTTCTTTCCAGGGCTTACAATAAGGCAAACAACTGGAATTGCTTAATTAAAGAAAGAAAACCTGGAATCAGGTTTGCACCCACGTAAGTCCCCATTCCAAGATAACTGCTCCAACAGGCTCATCTGACCAGACTCCAAAGGTCTGGGCATTCCAATGCCAGATCAAACTGCCTCTGCCCACCCACATGCCCTTTGTCAATCCTTTCTGCCCCACTGACCCAGACACCATCCTCAGAGATCTCACGCTTGCAGCTTCCCTTTGCAGTTGCCAGCAGAGGCAGACAATGCAGGGCATTCCTACTGGGGCTACCAGGGGAAAATCACCTGTGAGGAGAGCACTGTTACACCACGCTATATTCTGGCAGCATTAGCTTTTAATCTAGGGAGGCTTTTTCTTGGAATCCATCAAAAAGCAGTGGATATTTCTATTGTGTACCCCCATCTTTGCTTCCATCTCTTCTTTTCTGGTCCAATACCTTTTTTTATGCGTTGAGAACATAACATAGAAGTCCCACCATATCATGCACACAAACAGCAAGCCATTCTTACCTGAAGACAAGCCCAGAGATTTGGTCCCACAGCTCCACATGACTGGCAAGTTCCCTGCGTATTCGTGGTAAAAAAAGGTTTGTTTGCATGTCTGTCTTTTAAGTAACCCCATCCTTCAAGAGTGAGAAACTGCTCTATGCGACCTCCCCCGCCTGCAGCTCAAAGCATCCCTTAAATCCATGCTTCCAATTACACACTTTGCAGTGTGTGAGATAAGTGGCATGTCTGAGCAGGATAAAACGCCCGTGAGAAATGCACAAGATGGGACTGACAAAGGCTTACTTGATGGGCCACGTGCAAGGTACAACAACAGCGGAAAAAGAGTTTCTGCCTCTTCTGTACAGCGATAGGCAGCGTTTTCTATGAAGAGCAAGCATGCAGAAGGATGCACAACAGCAAAAAGGGAAAGGGTTGATAACCAGAACACCCTGTACCTTGGATTTGAGCAGCAGATCATCCCTGGTCACCTCTCCTATGGAATCCAGGTGAGGGCAGACGTCTCTTGTATCCCCCATTCTCACTGCAGGAAGGTGTTTTCCTGGGACAAGAAAAGGCAGTTCTGTTTGGTTACGGCCAGAACTGCTTCCACAGACAGCAAGAAGATAAATTAGCCTAGTTTTTATATTAGCAAACCAGACATCAAGATATTCATATGTAAGGTTCAAGGAGATCAAAGTACATCTAAGTGTGACGCAGTGATCCCAGCTCACAGGTCCACCCCGTTGCTGAGTGGCAGCGTTTGGTACCTGAGCTCAGTGAGCAGGACAGCGCTCAGCCAGACCCAAAAACCACACCTGGAAACTGGGTCGTACATCCCAGGGTGGGGAAACAAACATGGTAATCTGAACGTCATTCCTCTTGCCAAACACAAACATGCAGCACAAAGAGATACAGATCTAACTCACTTGGTTGTGAGAAACTTAGACTAAAAGCGAAAGGGTGCAGCAGCCCAGGACAAGTACCTGGCATCTGCTGTCTGGGGGCATTAACAACACGACTGCTGTTTAAACGAAGCTGCACAAGAAGGCATTAGACTTAGAAGATCTCTAACTGATAACCCACCTTCGGTCTCTGGGGAATTTATCATTCAATAGGTGGATTTTAACAACCCTCAAAGACTGCATGGAGCTGCTCTGCTCAGCTCACACAACCGAGTGCTGCGAGCACAGAGGGGTTCACAGCTGCGTGCTTATGAGCACCATAAACACCTTCATGGTGCTCCATGGGTACGTGAAAGACTTCAGCCACGTCTCAGTAATGTGCAGATGTAAGAAGATGAAAGGAGTGTTCTCCTAAGCGTAGCTCAAGTAACCTAGCTTGGGGCTGTTAAAATGAACAGGGGGAAAATAAAGGAGAAGCAATATTAACAGCACAGAGTGGGATCCAAACTACTGCTATTGGCTGAAGGGAAGCAGGTGTGAAAAGCTCACACTGCTACAAAAACTAAACCCAAAATTCAGATGAACTTAGGAAGTCAATAACTCCAAGAGCTCAGCCTCTGCTCTCTGTTTTCCCATTTCAGGGACATTAGAAAGAACTTCCAGCATTCCCTGGTCTGAATCACTGACAGCAGAAAAGTAACAGTAACAAAGGGGATAAACACATAAGCCATTGCAGCAACACTTATCCTGGGAGCTGAAAAGCGTGCCCAGCACAAGACAAACCCCACGGATACTCTTATAACAGCAACTCCTGAACTGAAGGAGCAAAGCAGAACTGGAAGAAGGAATCACATTTCTGTGCTGCAAACACAGCATTGACTGCAGGCAGCATCCCAGCAGCCTGGGCTGAGCTGCTTAACAGCAACTGAGAAGGCTCAGGAGCTTCACAGAGAAGCGAAACGCTGCCACGTAACACACGGGGATTTAGAAGACAAGTGACAAGAGCACAGTGTGACTGACACACAAAACTGGGACATTTTCAGGCTTCGAGTTCCTTCATCAGAACAGACTCCTTCTCACAAACACATCAGCAGATCCAACTCTAAAAAAAGCCACCTATCAGTGCCATTTTTGCTCCTCCAGCTTCCCCGATTTCCTCACTTTTTTCCCCCAGAAAATCGAATGAATAAAACCTTGTTTTAAAACGAACTCCGGACCGCTTCAGCTCCCCCCACCTGAGCCAAACGGGGGCTGCTTTCGGAGCACACGGTGTACAGCACGGCCTTACGGACGGTTCTACCGCGCCCCACGGTTACAGCCGTCTACCCGCGACCAACACTGCGACTCTCAGCCCGCCCGTGCCGGGATGCTGATGGTCCCAACCAGTTTCCTTTTCTAAATAAAACGAGAAACGCCACTTTCACCTCCCAGCCACAACTGAGCGCATCAGAAGCGTTCAGCGCAGGCCTTACCGCCGCCTGCCCGCAGGGCTCCCAAGTGCCGCTCAGGAAACCCGGAATTACACAACAAATCCCTGCCGGAGCGCTGAGCTCCGCTGTCAAAATCCCCGGCGCGCGATGGCAGAGCAGCGCCCGCAGCGCCGTCCGCCCTCCCGAGCAGCCGTGCGGGACAGCAGCGCAGCACCGCGTCACAGCGGCCCCGCAGCCCCGCCAGGAGCTCCAATCGCCGCCCGCTGCTCGGTTCTTCGCTCTGCACAACCGAGGCGCTCCGTACCCACGCCGCAGCCCTCAGCCGCCGCCGTTAAGCGGAGGGCCGCAGAGCGCAGCCCGATCCGGGGCCTACGGGCAGGACGGAGCCCGGGGCCGGACGCGCCGTGACACGCGTTTTTTGCCGGGGACGCGCCGGCTGCCGCTCCCCGGGCACCGCTCCGAGGCGCGAAGGCCGCCACAGGCCGGGCCTTCCCCCGCCGCCCCTCTCACCTGCGGGGCCCGACCCCGCCGCGGGCAGGGCGCTAGGGAGGCCGCGCCCGGCGCTGCAGGAGGCGGCGGTG
>JACDJE010000064.1:4865103-4912536 GCA_016647715.1 Pavo muticus
GCCGGGCAGGCCGGGGGCGGGGCGGGCCGGGCGGGGCAGCCCTCAGCTCCTGGCGGGGCCGCCGGAAGTGCCGCGTGCCAGCTCGCGGGAACGGCGTCGGCGCGGAGTAGTGACGTCATCAATCGCGACGCGAGCGAGAGGAGAGGAGCCCGAACGATGGCGGCCTCCAGGGCCTTCCGGCGGCGCAGGGAGGAGCCCGAGGAGGATGAGGAGGACGAGCAGCTGGCCGAGGAGGTCAGGTGAGCCCGGGGGACGGGGCCCGCGGGGGCGGTAGGCCAGGGGCTGCCGGCCAGGGGCTGCCCGGCTGTGTGCTTTCCTTGCTCTGTGTCCTGCGTGCTTTCCTCAGCTGACGGAAGCAGTGCGGGAGCGACACAGCCCAGCAGGTGCCGTGCGTGCTTCTGCTTTAATAGGTAGATTACTTAAGTACAGTAAAAGAGGAAATGCCTACTTAATCTCCGACCAGAAAAGTAGGCACTGATATGCAGAAACGTAGGGTAAAACCAGTGTAGAAGATTTGGTGTTAACTGCAGGAAGTGAAACGAAGTGAATTAAAGGAAACCGAGGCGCTGAGTACTGAGGCCGGTGGTTTGGTTTTTTTTCTTCAGGTTAAAACTCGAGGAAGCCAAAGAAGTGCAGAGCCTCAGGAAGAGACCCAATGGGGTGAGGTAAGGGATGTGAAGCTGTGTTCTGTCTGGCAGTGTCATGCAACAGCAAATTCCTCCGTTGGCACCTGTCAGCTTTATGTAGAAGTGGCTCCGTGTCCTCCATGTGCCAAAGGTGTGTTTGTGGCAGAGGAGTTTGTATCAAAGCCTGAGGATGGAGCGGACGGTGAGTCAGGTGCAGGAATGTGGTGCCAGCCTGCAAAGTCTGTGCTATGTCCTAACTATGGAAAAAAAGACTAAGATTGGAATTCATCATGAGATGTATTTAGTCAGATTGCTTCCATACTATTCATGTAGCAGAGCAATAGGTTTACACTGGGCTCTTTCATATCTTCTCCCTAATTTCCTTCTCTTTCATATAGCATCACTGATCAGCCGGTGCAGTAGTTGGAACGTGCACCAGCAGCCAGCTTCGTTCCTTACTTTGGTGATTCACTGTAAGGCACTAAAATCTCTCTGCCTGAACTTCTCATCTTCCCGAAACGTTGACAGTTCCTCTATCCATGGGGAGGGATTAGGAAGATTGGCAGTTTAGTATTAAAGCAAGTGTTTGAGACCTTCTGCTAGATCTAGAGAAGGGTAAAGAAAGACAGCATTGTTGGTAATGCATTTCCTTCTACTGAATTTTGTTTCTTTCTTTCTGGCTAACTAGTGCTGTAGCTCTGCTTGTGGGAGAGAAGTTGCAAGAAGAAGCAACGCTTGTGGTAAGTGCTCGATATTTTCATCCCTTTATTGCTAAGATGTAAGGATGTGAAAACTCTGATGTGCTCCAGTTGATCGCTGTAGGAATCTGCCTCTCACAGCCTAATGCTTTTTCTCCGTTTTTATCCAGATTTTGAAGACTAGCATTAAAATAAAGGGGAGCTTCAAGGTTTAATATTTTATCTTACATTACAGGATGACCCATTTAAGATAAAATCTGGGGGGATGGTGGACATGAAGAAACTGAAGGAACGAGGCAAGGACAGGTGGGTGCATATGAGCTCTGAAGGTCTTTCCCTGGACTAGAAGTAAGTCACAGCTAGCAATAAATTAACCAAAAATTGGACTGCTTTGAAGAATTTAATGTATTGCAGTTTCACTGGCTGCTACTACCCTAGCTTGTCAAATTAGTTAAACAAAAAACAACTGTAACTGTAACAGTGTGGTTTTCATTTAGGATTAATGAAGAGGAAGATCTGAACTTGGGAACTTCCTTCTCAGCTGAAACCAACAGGCGGGATGAGGATGCTGACATGTGAGTTGAGCTGCATGGTGTCTGTGATGTTGAATTCTGGGTTGGGCGTCCTCTCAGTTTGTTTGTTTATTTATTTTATCTTGGATACTGAATGTCTCAGAACATATCCTTGATTCTCACCTGCTTTTTCACCTTCTGGCTGCCAGACTTGAGAAGGCGTTTTCATGAACAAAGTTGGGAGGTACCAGTCGGCCAGCCAGTGGGGTAGCATTAAATCCCAGCAGCAGCCTTCCCTGATGATTGTGGGAGAGCTTGGAAGACCTTGATCAGAGTTGCAAATATCTTGTTTTATGCTCTTGATGTTAGCTGGCTGCTTTTGGAGAAATTATTCATTTCTCTCTCTTAGTCAGTGGGAGAGTGATGCAGCTGTGTTCAGCAATCAGGACTGAGAACAGAAAACAGAACTAAAAACCACATGTCCCTCGTGGACTGTTCTTTAGGATGAAGTACATTGAGACGGAGCTGAAGAAGAGAAAAGGAATTGTGGAGAATGAAGAACAGAAGGTGAAGCTTAAGAACGCTGAGGACTCTCTGTATGAGCTGCCAGAGAACATCCGTGTCTCCTCTGCCAAGAAGACTGAAGAGATGCTGTCCAACCAGATGCTGAGTGGCATTCCTGAAGTGGACCTGGGAATTGAGTACGTTATTCACAGATCTGTTAGTTACAGCCTGAATTACAGGGGTGAGCACTGTGATTGGAAGCTGCTGATCGGCAGAGCGCTGGTGTGGCTGCATTCTACAACCCCCATTTGGCTCTGTGATGGGATTCAGTCTTGGTCTGGATTAGTGGGGTGTTTAGCACTGCATGTTAAATTAAACACAGCAATAGGATTCAGGTGCAGCATGATAGCATGAGCTCTGGGAAGAGGCACTTACATTTATGTTACTGCAGTCAGCAGCTCTCTGGAGTTTATCAGTGTATGTTGTGCACTGAAATAGGATGTGTGAAAGATGCTGGCTTCACTTTTACCTTTTAAACAAACCATCTAAGCATCAAAGCTTCTATAGCACTGCAGCCTCTCAAAAAAATTACACCAAATACAATACAAACATTATTACTACGTGCAAATCCATTTGTTTTGAACAACTCCTATGCCTGTTACTCTTCTTAAATATGAATGAGGTTTTTTTTCTTTGTTTTTCTTCTAGTGCAAAAATAAAAAACATAATCTCAACTGAAGAGGCCAAGGCCAAGCTGCTGGCAGAGCAGCAGAACAAAAAGAAAGACAGCGAAACTTCCTTTGTTCCCACAAACATGGCTGTTAACTACGTCCAGCACAACAGATGTAAGTCTCATGTGGCTGTCCTGACCCAAGCATGACCTGCCCCTCTGCTAGAGAAAAGCAGTCAGCTGAGATGGAGTCTGTGCAGGAGAAATTAGTCCGTGTATCAACACAAGCAGCTGTCTGGTTTCTTTCTCTGGGACGTGTGTTTAGGCCCCATCTGGTTTGCTTGTTGTTTTTTTGGGTTTTTTTTCCAATCCATCAGCAAAGAGAGGGACTTTTTACTTATGACCTAACTTTCTGCTCTTGAACTCCCAGTTGACAGTTCCTCATAAATTTCAAGATTTTTTTTCTTTAAGTTATGTCTTGAACGTGTGCTGGAAGTGTCTGCCTCGTCTGTGGTTATAAATGATGGGTTATAATTGAGACAGTCTATTTTGTGGGCTGCCAAAGCAGACAGTGGTCAAGCACACATAGATCTTACTAGACAGGAGATAGGAATTAATTTCCGGGGGAGCCTCTCATACTGCAGCCATCTGGAGGAAAGGCAGCGTTCTGCTGCGTCTGACCACACCTACAGGGGTGATATGGTGTCAGGTTTGTGTGTTCTGAAGGAAATTAAGAATTTTTGGATGACTTCTGATGAAATAGTGCCTCTGGAACTTGGTGTATCCCATCTTGCGTGTATTGATTATCCATAGAAACCAATTACTAGAACACTTGTTGTGAGGTTCTGTTGTTTCTCCTGAAGATCAGTCATAAGTGCCATAGAAATACATCTATATGAAGAATGCAACTCTGAAATACTCTATCTGATGTTTTCCTTCCTTCAGTTTATCATGAGGAGCTAAATGCACCAGTGAGAAGGAATAAAGAAGAGCCGAAGCCCCGTCCGCTGAGAGTGGGGGATACAGAGAGGCCAGAACCTGAGCGTAAGTTCCTAATCTGAAATGCCTTAAGGGAAGGTACTGGAACATGTTAGGGTCTCTTACAGAGATGTAGCTCTCTTTGTGCCTGTATGAGGTCCCCCAGGAAGCCAGCTGGATGCAGGATTGTTTAGGGATACCTCTAGGAGGAGCAGCAAAGGTCACAAACAAAATGCATTAACCAAGCTGACTGATAGGGGTTTGCTGAAAGCTGGAGTGGCAAGGGAAGCTAGGTTAAGGAGCACTGACTGCTGAAGGATAACCTTTCACATAGCAAGGGACTGCAGTTGTGTGGCTTTACAGGAGTTCATAAGGTTAGAGTTAAGGAAATATCTCCTTTTGGTTGCATCAGGGAAAGGACTGGAAATGTGATTACCCTCTATTTCTTCTGAAGGTTCTCCTCCAAATCGCAAACGTCCACCCAATGAAAAAGCAACTGATGATTACCACTATGAGAAATTCAAGAAGATGAATCGGCGATACTGATGGATGTGGACTGAGGGCTCTGCAGAAGTGCTTGTTCTTTCTGTCTCTCTCATAGAGGATTTTGTGTCAGTGCCCTGAAATGGAGGAGGGGAGCATCACGCCCTCCACGTGTTGGTGTCGTCTGCAGGGCTTTTCTTGTGGTCTTGTAGTCAATCTGTTTGCAGGTGATTGTGAACTCTGGTTGGTAAAATCTTGTATATAACTTATTTTCTGTTATAAAGCTTATTTTATGATAACATCAGCTTTCATGGTGAGCATTTTTTTAGTGGGAAGACGAACGTGCTGTTACAGATTCTCTCACCTTCTTAAAAATACGGAGAAAAACAAGTAATATAGCCTTTAAAAGCAGTGCCTCATGAGTGGGAAGGTGGAGCTGAAAGGCAGCTGGTTGGAACGCAGCAGGGGGAGGAGCTGCTTTCTTCCCAAGGCTTTCGCTGGGCAGAGCTCTGCGCTGGGCCACACGAGGGGGGAGGGGTTGGGGGGTGATGTGAGGCAGCCTGAAAGCAAGAGGCGGGACTTAATAAAAGTGTTTTTAAGGCATTGTAGCAAATGTGTTATTGTTTCTGGAACTGTGGGGGGCCTGTTCCCCGTCGCCCTGCAGGCACAGCAGCACACGCTGGGGGGCTGCGAGAGAGCCCCACATCGCTCGTTTGATCCCTCTTTCTCCCTTCTTTCGACTGAAGACGCCACGTTTGGTACTGCCCTGTTGGCACAGGCGGACGTCTGTCACCCAATTGCACCCCCTCGGGCCCCGCCCTACATGGCCGCCCCCAGCCCCGCCTCTGCCCAGGCTCAAGATGGCGGCGGCGGAAGCGGCGCTGCAGGCCGGAAGCGGCGGACCGGAAGTGGCCGGCCCGGCCATGAAGCTGTGGCGGGGAGCGCGGAGGGCGGCTCTGGGCCTGGCGCTGCTGCTGCTCCTCGCGCCGCCCGCGCGGGCCGTGGAACCCATCAGCCTGGGGCTGGCGATCGCCGGGGCCGCCGCCTCGGCCCTTACCGGCATCATCTCGTACCCGCGGCTCTACTGCTACTTCAGGGAGTGCTGCCGCCAGCGGCACGAGCCGCGCGTCGCCGCCGGTACGGGCCGGGCTGGGGGAGCGGGGAGGGTCTGGGCGGCCCCTCGGTCCCGGGGCTGGGATGGGGCTTCTGCCCGCCGCTCACGGCTCCGTGTGCTCCACAGCGCTGCAGGAGAGCCTGGACAGAAGGCTGTTCGGGCAGCACCTGGTCAGCAAGGTGGTGGTCAGGGCCGTGCGGGGCTTCCTCAGCAACCCCCAGGCCAAGAAGCCGCTGGCGCTGTCCCTGCACGGCTGGACGGGCACCGGCAAGAACTTCGTCAGCAGGATCATCGCCGAGAGCATCTATAAGAGGGGGCTGAAGAGCAGCTACGTCCATCAGTTCGTGGCTACGCTGCATTTCCCTCATGCTCACAGCATCAACCTCTACAAGGTAAAAGTGGCAGGAGGGCAGCAGCACTGATGGGGCGTGCTGCAATAGATCGTTAGGGTTGGAAATGACCTTGAAGATCTTAAGTGAGAGGACCTCATAATACAACAGAGCATTCGTTTGCGTGCTGTGTTTTAAGAAGGACTCATCATTGTCCTCATTTAATTTCTGAGTGACTCAAACTAAGGGCTGAGGACTGAATTCTGCTTCTGCCTGTTCCAGTGACTGCAGGTGGGATTTCACAGGGTGAGTCACACAGTGTGGTCTTGATGCTGGGGGATGCTCGGACCAAAGTGCTGCCAAAAGCACTCAGTGTGCTTCACAAGGCTCTGCTCCGTGTTGCTGTTCCTCCTGGTATTCATCCTTTGTCCTGATGTGCAGCCTTTCCTTTTTGAAGTGGTTTCAAGAATATCTTTCTCTTGAGAGATCATGCATGTCTCATCCTGTCTCTGGGTATCCTAATTTTTGAGAACCAACATGATGCTTTGTTTCAAGTTTTATTTGCAGCTTTTAGCCATGTTTCAGTCAAGAAGCCAAGCTATTGAAGTAATGCAATTGAAAGGAGTGCAAAACTCAGGGAGCAGAATTTTCCTATTTTCTGTCTTTTCAACACAAACTCTTTCAGCTGCTCCTGTTTTTATGCCACTCAGGACCAATTGCAGTCATGGATTCGGGGAAACGTGAGCATCTGTCCCAGGTCGATCTTCATATTTGATGAAATGGATAAAATGCACACAGGACTCATTGATGCCATCAAGCCGTTTCTGGACTACTATGAGCTTCTGGATGGAGTGTCGTACCGACAAGCCATCTTCATATTCCTCAGGTAAGGAGCAACTCCTTGGGTTTGCTGTCCTGTGCACACAGTGCCTTGTAAAACTACCTTCAGTTACAACCTTTGTTTTCTCTTTTCGTAGCAACGCGGGAGCTGAAAAGATAACAGAGGTGGCACTCGATTTCTGGAGAAATGGGAAGGCGAGGGAGGATATACAGCTCACAGACATGCAGAACGCGCTGTCTGTGTCTGTCTTCAATAACAAAAATAGTGAGTAAGGCTGGGATCGCTTTTGAGGCAGTCAGAGTCCCATAAGAATGTCAGTCAGCCATCAGTGCACGCGCTCTATCTCACAGTAGTGGTTTCTGCTTTATGTGGTCTCCAGTTTTTGGCCTCTGGAGCCACAGTGCAATTTGTGGCCAATGGGACAGCTCTTGTGACGCTAAGGACACCTGTGTGCGCCTTGTTTGATGTCTGTGGGTTACATTTGTTAGGGGAATTCTGTGCTGTGTGTTTATTGATGTACTCGTGCACTAAACAGAAAGCAAACAAAAGAAATATAAGGCTGGATGCAAGCTCTGGGGAAAAAAAGGAGCAGGACAAGCTGGTCTGTGAGAGCTGATAACAAAAAAATCGGATCTTCTCTAGGTGAGAGGTGAGGCTGTGAGACCAGCATCTGGGGAGCAGGGCTGAAATGCATTCATTCAGAAGAGATCCAACAGACTGTGTCTGTGTGTGAGACGATGCAGGAAGTATGAGAATAGGCTTCGTTTTAGAATGACTTGTACTTTGTAGGGCCCTAAGAACACAGATGGATCCTTCCTGGTTTGATGCAAGGGCTGTGATATTCACCCCTTGGCAGTGTTTAATGGGCAGAGCAGTAACAAAGCCCTTCTTTTTCCTTTTGTAGGTGGATTTTGGCACAGCACCTTGATTGATAGGAATCTCATTGACTACTTTGTCCCCTTCCTGCCTCTGGAATACAAACATGTGAAAATGTGTGTCAGGGTTGAGATCGAATCCCGTGGCTATGCTGTGGATGAGGACATTTTAAGCAGGGTAGCAGATGAGATGACCTACTTCCCCCGAGAGGAGAGGATTTATTCAGATAAAGGATGCAAAACTGTGGATGCAAAGCTGGATTATTACTATGACTTTTAAGGCTTTATTGCTGCAACCTGCAAAGAAGCAAATTTAACTTAATCACGAAGTGGAGAACCCGGGACATTTCATTTGTAAGCACTTTTTCAAGGAAGGAACATTGTTTTAACTGGTATGTAAAGAAGCAGCAGCACCTCTGCATTTTTATTGTCACTAATCATGGCTCCCAGGCACGTCGGTGTTGTGCCATCAAGGTAAGGAAGAGCTGCATTGTGAACTGAGGGCTCTGGTGGTACTGAAGACTTCTCCCACGTGGTGTGGATCAGCAGAACCCCAGGGCAGGCTGTTGGTATGGATTGTGGGATGAGAGTCTGACCAGGTTGTCGTCGTTGTTTGGGTTCCTGTGGGTGGCCTCTGGGCAATATAGAGAATCATGATTGAAGTCCCTGAGCCTTCACTGGGCTCATATGGGAGCATTCCTCCAATGGCATCGCAACCAGGAGATGTGTGTTTTCTCAGCTAGCTTGGCTCCAGCAAAAAGAAGGGCAGATTCTGTCATTAATATATATATATATATAGAGGTATTGCACAGCATTGGGAAGAATGTCTTTCTCAAAATAGCCATATAAATTGGCTTTCTTTGAGTCAAAGCTAAGAATATGAAACTCCTTGGTGTCAGTAGTGTTCAATGAAAGGATTTAGTATTTAGTAGAGAGAGGAAATGAGTTAAAAGTCCCCGTCTGTCTCATCACTGTAGTTGGTCCCAATTTGGGGTTATTTCTTTGATGGATGAAGTTGCCTGCCATGTGCTCTCCTAGGTGTGATCTTCCTCGGAGGAGAGCAGTGTGCTTTGTGCCTGCTGAGCTGGCTCCAGGGAAGGGCTGTGACTTAATGGGAAATGTGTGCAGGTTGATTTTACACCCAGGAAGTGGAGAAGAAGTTTCTCCTCGCCTGTGTGGAGAATTCAGAAGGCAGCTTGCAGGGTTTTTGCTGTATGCCTTTGGTTTGGGATGAACACGGATCCAAATGCATATGGAAGAGCTGTGAAATGCATCACCTGAAGTTACTGTCAGACTTCTTTCTGAATGCGAGCACTGCAGAGCCTTTTGCATTCCAGTTTCTATTCACAATAAATTCTTCCCATCAGAAACGTGTTTCTCAGCTGCCCTCTGCTGTTCTTTGCATGGTGTTGATTTCTTACCCTGACCCCTTATTGAGGAGGAGCACGCAGTGTGTCTGGCTGAAGCCAGGTGAGTGGAGCACCCCCCGCTTTCAGAAGCAGCATCACAAAGTTTTCCCCATGAAGAAATTAAAAAAGAAATAGCTGTGAAGATTTCAACATTGCCGTTCTGCTCTGAAGTTGTGTAATGCTCCAATTAGCTTATCAGCCCTAGAATTGGTCAGCAAACACATGCTCTGAACTCAGGTACTTATCTTTCCTTGGCTTTATGAGCACAGAAAATGACGAGTTAATGGAAAAAAGCAGACATGGAAACGATAAACTTTTACTACTGTCTGGTACCTTCTCAGCAGCAGGAGCAGCACTGGGGCTCTTCCAGCCTTAAATGTGCTCTTAGTTCTGCTTCGTGTGCTACTGCAGCAGTAGTTTATTGTATCATAGCCCTGGGTGGCTTAGGGTGGATGGGAGCTTCCTGCAGAGGACACAGGAGTGATGTTCAGAGGGGGGTCTGCTTCCAGCAAATCTTCTATCCAAACCCACAGAGCTGTCTGGGAGCAGAACCCACTGCCATCAGGTCCTTCTGACCCTGCAGTTATTCCTCCCCCTTAGAGCGTGTGGTTTCAAACAGAGCTCCCGACCCTGTCTTGCTGTGAGACTTCGGGCTGTTCTTTATTAAAGTGCCACCTGAGATGGGAGCAGACAGCAGCAGGAGAGATGTCAAACTGGGGGAAAGGTCTGAGCCTGACAGAAACGGTGCCTTGACCCGGTGGGAGCAGCTGAGCTGTCCCCAAGACTGAATTCTGTTTGCTCTTACCAAAGTCCAGCACAAGCAGCTGCTACTTCAGTTAAACCTTCTACAGGGAAAGTTCCCAGGTCTCATGCTGTGCTTGTAAAGCAAGACTTTATGGTTAAAACGCAGTGACCTGCTAAGTGCTTTCTTAGGATCTTTCTCTTACTATCTGTCTTTCTTAGATTATCTTTTTCCCTTGCTAGGAGGCAGCCTGGCCCTAGGGATGCGTCTGCCTGACCCTGGGCTGCACACATAGCAGATGCTCTTAAGTGTGGAGCAGAGCCTTTAAGCCTTCTCTGGAGCTGGTTCTTAGACCCAAACCTATGAGCTGTATTACTGTATTCTTGGACAGCTCGACCTGCTTTAATATCAACAAGCTATTTAGTAGGCTTACTTACAATTAAATGTTTAAGAATAAAGGAAGCACAGCAGAAAGCTCTGCAGGGCAGCTGGTTGAAGGCTGCGTGCAGTACTACTTTTCCATAGCTCAAAATGATTCAGGCAAGAGAGAGAAATGACTGAAGGTTTATTCCAACTGCAGGAGGTGGTAACAGTTAGTGTTGAAGTAACAGAAGGTGGTGAGAACATTTATGCTTACAAATAAGTTGGTTAATAAGCAAAACGTTGCATATGGAAAGCTGCAGTCCAATGTCCCAAGGTTAATGGCTAGCCAGCATTTGGCTCCAGAGATTGCATCAGCACCACCAGTTTGCCAACATTTGACAAACTCCACGTGGAGCTGTAAAAGGCAATTGACACTTCTGAATTGGAGCTGAACGTTAATGCTAAGCTCTCTGCTATCGTTTCCATTGACACAGTAATGGTGAGAGCTGTAGGTCCGGCATCGCCTCTGCGATGGAGTAGATGCTGCAGTCCAGAAACAGCCCACACCCTCAAAATGGTTCAAGAAAACCAATCAGTGAAACTTGAGGCACTTCTGTTTTGCACCACTGTGTTTGATCCACTTGTGATGGGTGGATGGTGGAAGAGTTAAAGCTACAACAGCCTTCCAAAGCCCAGCCTGACCTGGTGGGGGAAGGCTCAGTCTTTCCCACCTTCCTCAGACATTGTTCAGTGGTAAAAGCTCTTATAAAAACACACTCGTCACCCAGTGAGGTATGGGGTTGGTGGTGGCTGAAGCCCTTTCCCATACTCCCTTCTCTGTGGTTGTCCAGGATTGCATTTTTGTTGCTTACAGTTCAGTATAAAAATACACTATTAAAAATAACTTCAGCCACGAAAGTGTCTCGTAAGCAGGGCAAGGGGAGGAGCGCCCACTCCTCAGCTGTGGGGACGGCTGAAGATGTCACAGCCCTCAGGCCCAGGAGCCCACACACAGACCAACCTGACAAGCTGCAATGGTCAGATCCTTGAGAGCAACTTCTTTCTGCCTAAGAAGTGGAACTGGACTGCTGCAAGTCAGCCCCTTCCCATGTGTCCCTGTGCTGAGGCAGGCAGACACCCTGGAGTCACCATGCAAATTCACTTTGCCCCTTAGAAAAATATTAGAAGAAGAAAAGTCACAATTTCTTTTTCCCCAAAGAAGTGGAGCAATAATTACATTCTCCCCTTTCTCCACCGTTTAGTAACAGATCTCCCTGAGCTCATCTCAACTTTCCATGTTACTATAGCAGGAGACATGATATGATGCGAGTCAGACAAGGACTGTAACATTGCCATTCAGACCCTGAATAGCTGAAATCTCACGTGTAGAAGCCACAACACCATCAGTGTGCTGTGAAGATGGGAGCCCTCCAGCAACCACCTACTGACTACAACGCATTGAGGTACGTGCCCTTGCTGACACTACCACAGGTCTGATCACACTACAAATCCTTCCAATTCAGTGTCTCATAAGCTAGAGCCTCTCTGTACAACTGCCTGCAGAGTTCCTCTGCTGTAGGTCTGTGGAAAGGGCAGAGAAGGATTTAATAATCCTAGCACTTAAAGGAGTAAATCAGGAGAGTTGTACCCAGTACCATAGGTGTCACACTCATAAGTCTTCTAATAGGTTAAAAAATGGGGGCAATCTTTGGATACCAGCCAGTTTAGAGATGAACAGTGGGATTTTAGGTTGAAGAACAAAAGCTTAAAAGCCCACACCACTCACTCTAGGGTTTTCACCACATTCCCTGCAATAGTAAAAAAAACAAAAAGCTTAAGTGCAAATAGACAAGTTTCCAAAAGCTCTGAAAGT
Source organism: Pavo muticus (assembly GCA_016647715.1). Lineage (NCBI taxonomy): Eukaryota > Metazoa > Chordata > Aves > Galliformes > Phasianidae > Pavo > Pavo muticus. The sequence goes on from JACDJE010000064.1 coordinate 4,877,121, forward strand.
GCTTTGGAGAGGTGAGGGGTAATCAGTCCATGGCTTTTGCAATGTCTTCGTGGATGTCCAGCTTGGCCTGTACAGTCTTGCAGCCTTTATCGGAGTAGATTCTTGCTTCTTTTGGGAAGTATGTCATTTCATCAGCCACTGCCTGGACAACCTTCTCATCCACTTCGTGCCCACGGGCCATCATCTCAGCCCGCACACACATCTTCACGTGCTTGTGCTCCAGGGGCAGCAAGGGAACAAAGTAGTCAATGAGGTTCCTGTCGATGAGGCTGCTGTGCCACAGTCCGCCTGCAGGAGTTGAAGGAAGGAAAAAGATACAGGAAGGACATTCTCTAAACTTGGGCCTGCGTAGGGTAGGCTCTGCAGACCAGACTCGATTCACAAAGAGGTTTATCTACCCGCGAGCAGCTTCTGCAATGAAAACTTCCCTGGGAGGGGACGACATTGAAGTGAAAGAACCAAAGGGCCTGGTGATGGGGCAGAGGAAGGTGGGGGTAAAAAAGAGCAGAGCAGAGTCAGGGTAGGTGAGGTGCAGATTGCTGCGATTAACCCTGCAGGGTGAAGGAAAGCAATTTCCCATTTTCTAGGGGAAAGTGACTTACTGTTTTTGTTATTGAAGACTCCTACAGACAGCATGGGCTCAAGGTCTTTCAGCTGAATATCCTCCCTGCGCTTTCCACTGGTCCAGAAGTCAAGCGCTGCTTTATTAATTAAGTCACCACCAGCATTGCTATTCATAAAGGAAAAGTTTACAGCAGTGAGCAGACACAATTAAGCCAGAATCTCTTTTCAGCTGGTCACATGAACTGTTAATCTTGAAATCAAACAAGTTACTGAAACAGAAACCTGTAAGCCAAAATTACCGCCCTCCCAGGCAGACCAGTGCCCAGCCAGCCTCTCACAGCTCCTCACCTTGGAAGCTGCTACCCCACTTCTTTCTCTACCCCAGTTTTAAGCATGACACTGTGGGGTGTGACACGTTCCCCGTGCCAGTCCAGTTCAGCTCTCCTGGCTGTGCCCACTCCCACCCTTGCCTTTTGCCCACCCCCCAGCCAGGGAAAAAAAAAGAAATCCTTGAGGCTGTGCAAACAACAGCCAAACACTGGGGTGTTATCAGTGCTGCTTTAGCCACAAATGCAAAACAAAGGCACCAAACAGGCTGCCCTGGAGAATTTTAACTCCATCCCAGCCATACCCAGTGCACCTCTCCCAAAGAACTTCCCCAGAATCTGAGCTGTGCTTTGGGCTGGTCTCATGAGTTCTCATAGATCTCTTCTGCTGTCCTCTGAATGAAGTCCCATACGAACACCATTAGCATCATAAATACAGATTAGTTTTCAAAGAGATGTCACCGACCTGAGGAAGATGAAGATGGCTTTCCTGTAGGACACCCCGTCAACCTGCTCATAGTAGTCCAAGAAGGGCTTGATGGCATCGATGAGGCCCTGGTGCATTTTGTCCATCTCATCGAAAATGAAGACCGAGTGGGCACAGGCGCTGACATTGCCCCGAATCCAGTTCTGCAATTGCTCCTGAAACAAGGTGAGAAATGCTGAAGATGAGGCCGTACCATGAGGTGGTCACAGGGAGTCCAGAGACCCCCCCACTTGCCCCCCATCCCACCTCACTGGTTATGTCCTTTTTCCCAAAGAGAAGATCATAAACACTGCAATTGATCCCTTGGATATGACACTGAATTTAAAGGTGAATTCCTTCCCTGCTCACAAATCAAACTTCCTCGTTCTTTCTCCTTAGTGCACGGATATGATGATGAGCTCTGGCTACAACAGTTTGTCTGTTTGCTTTAAGTCAGTGTTTCCTCATTCATACAGAAACTACACCTAAGACTGCATCCATTCAAACACTGGAATGTGAAGATAAGAAATCCCCAGGTTGGAGGAATGCCACATGAAAACTCTCCCATCTGCACTTTCATGGCACAGTGCAGTGGGGCTGAGCAGCAGTCAGCACCCCACAGCCACATGTTCCTAAAGGATGCACAGAGAGTATGGAGAGTTACTGAATCACTGAGGTTGGGAAGGAGCTCAGAGCCCTTGTCCAGAGGAGGCCACTAAGATGGTCAGAGGGCTGGAGCAGCTCTCCTATGAAGAAAGGTTGAGGGAACTGGGCTTGTTTAGCTTGGAGAAGAGAAGGCTCCGGGGAGACCTCATTGTGGCCTTCCAATACCTGAAGAGAGAGTACAAACAGGAGGGGGAACGGCTGTTTACGAGGGTGGATGGTGATAGGACAAGGGGGAATGGTTTTAAACTGAGACAGGGGAGGTTTAGGTTAGATATTAGGAGGAAGTTTTTCCACCCAGTGGGTGGTGACGCACTGGAACAGGTTGCCCAAGGAGGCTGTGGATGCCCCATCCCTGGAGGCATTCAAGGCCAGGCTGGATGTGGCTCTGGGCAGCCTGGTCTGCTGGTTGGTGACCCTGCACACAGCAGGGGGGTTGAAACTGGATGGTCATTGTGGGTCCTTTTCAACCCAGGCCATTCTATGATTCTATGTGCCAGTGGACACGGAGCAGTGGGCTGGGAACTCAATGACTCCATGATTCCACCTCAAGTTTTATCACTCAGCACTGCACGGCGTGTAGATATCTGCAGCTCCGATCACTGTGTGCTCTATGCAGGAAAGGGAAAGCCTCGAGGCATTCAGCAACCGCACTATCGGCACCGCCGCAGCCACAACACGGCGGGGCAGGGCGGCTGAGCCACCGCAGCGCGAACCCAACGGCGCTCCCTCCCCCCCCCCCCCCGCAGCACAACCGCGGCCGCCCCGCGCTCACCTGGTACAGCGGCACGCGCTGCGGGTGCGGGAAGTGCAGCGTGGCCAGGAAGAGGTGCACGAATTTACTGCGCAGCCCCGCGGGGTGCACGTGCCGCGCCAGCAGCTGGCTCAGGAAGTTCTTCCCCGTGCCGGCCCAGCCGTGCAGCGACAGCGTCAGCGGCTTCTTGGGGCTGGGGTTGTTGCTGAAGCCCGTCACCGCCCGCAGCACCACCTCCTTGGCCAGGTGCTGCCCGAACAGCCTGCCGTCCAGCTGCTCCCGCAGCGCTGCGGGGAAACACCGTCAACACCGACCCCTTCGCGCCCCGAAACCCACGACCCTCCCCGCTCCCCGGTACCGGTGGCGTTGAGGCGGTGCCCGGAGCTGGGGCAGCACTCCACGTAGCTGCAGTAGAAGCTGGGATGGGACAGGTAACCGGTGAGCGCCGAGGCCACGCCGATGGCCAACCCCACGCTGAGCGGCTCCAGCGCCGCCAGCCCCGGCAACAGCAGCCACAGCAGCACGGCCGCCCGCGGCATGGCGCCTCCGCACGGCCCCGCTTCCGTCCCGCCGCCACCGCGCGGGAAGCGCCGCGGCCCCCTGATAACCGCCGCCGCCATCTTTGTGAAGGGCGAGGGGCGGTGCTGCCCTTCGGAGGGCCGGGAGGGGCCGTGCGTCCTGACCGCCTCGAGGCGAGCTGCGGCTCAGTGCCGCTGGCGGCACTGTATGTCCTCTCAGTGCTGCCGCTGGGATGCAGCGCATCCTCAGTGCTACTCGTGCTAGTGACTGCCCTCTCAGTGCTACCCCTGGTACTCAGTGTCCCCTCAGTGTCATCCCAACTGCAGGTGTCTGTCCCCTTAGTGCCATCTCTGTCCCCTGGTGTTTGTCCCCTCAGTGCCATCACTGGTACACAGTGTCTGCTCCCTCAGTGCCATATCTGGCTCCCAGTGCCTGTCCCCCACGTTGTCCCTCCACATTCTCCCACTGTCATCTAAATGCCATTTCCCACCCTATGCCATTGCCTTCAGCCTCCTCTCTCTCTTCCTTCATTAGAGCCCAAGGGGCAGGCCTTGGGATGTGACAGGTGATGGGGACATGGCAGGTGATGGTACAAGGCGCAGAAGTGCTGCCCCGAAGGAGAGTGTGGGAAGCCAGCCCTGCAGCCAACACCCAAACAATGCTCTCAGCCATATGGTCTGATTTATTGGGTGGTTCTGTGTGGAGCCAGGAGTTGGACTCAGTGATCCTTATGGGTCCTTTCCAACCTGGGACATTCTATGATTTATTAAAGGGCTTCACAAAAGGCCCCTCTGGAACAGGATAAATCCTAGCCTTATCAAGGAAGGAGATGTAAACAGATGGGTATAGATGCGAGTCCTTCCCCTGTTTGGATCCTGCAACAGGAGCACGAGGTATGGCTCTGTGGAGTCTAGGTGCTCAGAGCCACTCTGGAGGCTACAGTCTTGCAGCCTTTGCTGGAGTAGAGCCTTTCCTCGCTGGGGTAGTCTGCCATTGCCGATGCAATCTCGGTGACGAGATCTTCCTCCTCAGGATGCCCTTGAGCACGCAGCTCCTCCCGGACACACTGCTTCACATGTTTGTATTCAAGAGGGAGGAAAGGAATGAAATAGTCAATCAGGTTCTTCTGGATTAGTTGGCTTTGAAAGAAACCACCTGGAAGAGAGAGCATGGAGAGCTTTGCCATTGGTGTGCTCAGGAGGCAGCACTGCTTCATGCTTTGTGGAGCAGTCTGCAGAGAGCTGACCCGCATACATCAGCGACTGTGGGAGCCCAGAGGTGCTGTACTCACTGTTTGGGTTCCTGAAAATGTCCTCAGAGAGCAGATCTTGGACCTCCTCTGCAGGAATGTCTTCTCTCCTCTTCAGCCTTCTCCAGTAATCAAGAGCAATCTCCGTTATCTTATCTCCACCTGCATTGCTGTTAGGAAGGAGATTCAGGGGCTCATTAGATTGTATCTTTGCCGTCTTTAGTGCTCATGTCTTGGCAGTGATTTGAGTGACTGTGTGATTCTGCACTGGAGTGGAGGTGATGTTCCTTTGTGTGGGGGTTGCCCAGAGGTGGGAAGTGGCAAAGACCACAGCAAGGGAGGGACCCTGAGCTGCTCAGCTGCGCTGATTCAGCCACAGACCTGTCAGCAAGTAGCACTCCCTTTGTCCCTGCTGTGTCTGTGGGGCTGTAACTCCCTCCTGGCCCTTGACTTTCCTTACTTCAGGAAGATGAAGATCGCCTTGCCATAATAAACTCCATCAATCTCATCACGGTAGCCGAGGAATGGCAGGATAGAGTCTATCAATCCATGCGGCATTTGATCCATCTCAGAGAAGATAAAAAGGGACCTTGGGCAGGTGCTGACATTGCCCCTAATCCAATTCTGCAGCTGCTCCTGTGAGAAGAAACAGAACAATCTGGTCTTTGCACTCCCAACTGCAGACAAATTGGAGGAAAAGAGCTAAAGCTGTACGTACCTTATACAGATGGACATGTGCACTGTGTGAGAAATGCAGCACCGTGCTGAAGTGGTGCACAAACCTCCTTCTCCATGTGTTAAGTCGGTAGAGGTTCTCTGCAATGATGCTGCTGACAAACGATTTGCCTGTGCCAGTCCAGCCATGGAAGGACATCACCAGGGGCTTCTTGGGCCGCTTGGATTGAAGGTTCACACTCAGAGCCCTCAGAACTATTTGGACAGCCAGATGCTGGCCGAAGACTTTTCGCTCCAAATCCATCTTCACAACTGGAAGAATGAGGGCAGAGTCAGAAGGTGCCATTTGTTCCTCCCCTTTCTCTGGCTGCAGCTGGATGGCCATCAGAGGGAGCAAACATGCACTGCCTGAGATCGTGAATCAGCAGAGAGCCAAACTCAGGAGTGGACTCATGGAACAGATCCCAATGGCATTTATAGGAACTGAGCCGCTTGCAGGAGAGTTTGCCATGAGTTTTCATGCCACTGTACCACTGCCGTCTGTAAAGCCCTGGGATGGGGTCTTGTGTATATAAGCGGAGATACTATGCATGTGCTCAGTTCTCATTTACTGTTTTTGTGTGCTCTAGCACACCCTGTTTTTATAGAAATTCATGCTTCTGTTGCTATATAATGTCCTTTTAAAAGAGAATCTCAACCAGTGTTTCAATGGCTGAAGTGACAGAAAGCATCCTGTTTGTCACCATCCAATGCAGGGCTGGTATGAAGTGATGTAATGTAGCATCAGGAGGCAAAGGGACTTCCAGCACTTAGGGTTTCCCCTGAACTTTGCATCCCAGCTCTGAAACTAAACAATATTTGCAGTCCTATGACACAGGAGTGGGGGATTTCCAAGTGGCAGGCGCTGGAATGTGTGGTTAGAAAGTAGCTCAAGGTTTTTTCAGCCCTGCAGTTTCAGGGTGAAATAACTGCTGGACTTCTTGTCTGGAGGAAATGAAACAACGTTTTGAACCATAGAGCTAGCACTAATCACTGCTCATTCAACACAGATTACAGGCAACGAGTGGCTGGGGTGTGGGATAAGCTGTGTTAGAAGACTTTGCCTTCTAGAGCTTCTCTTTCCGTGAGCACCCGAAGGATGCACTGGGAATCCCTCCCCACCCCAGGAAGGGCCATCGCTGCCCTTCCCACTGCCTTACCAGAGAAATTCAGCGTGTCCTTCGCATTGCAGCACTCCAGGAGACCGCACCTGAGCCAGGAGTGAGGGGAGAAGAGCTGCCAGCCGATGGCTGCACCCCCCACAATGAGGTAAGCGCTGAGCGGGTCCATGGCAGGCGTCAGTGCGGGCGCAAGGATGGAGAGCACACCAGCATGGAGAAGCTTCATGGTGAGAAGTGAAAAGAAAGGAAAGCAAAACTGAAACTGCAGAAAAAAAACAAACTTCCTGGAGCATGAAGCTGCTTGTCCAAATAGAAACCGCTTTTTCCATGTGGTGGATGTGTACGGTTATCACACTGCTCCTTGTGAAATGAAAGTGTCAGAGCAGGGTACTGCTGGGGGATGAGGGGAGAGCTCGAGCAGAGCATTCCCAGCTCTGAGGGCATGGAACCTCATGGCACCCGGAGCTGCTGCTTGATTCACCAGGAGCACAGCAGTGCTTGTTTCAGGCTGGGCTGCACCACATCAGCCAAAGGTTTCTGCAGCAGTGGCTGCAGCTCCGCAGCTCACAGGTGGGACAAACCAGAAAGGCACCCTTTCAGACCAGATTCTCAGAGCAGGTGTTTTGTCCGACCAGCTTCGTGATCCCTGCCCTTAAAACAAGGATTGCCTTGCACTCAGAGCCAAGAACATCAAGCACATGGGAAGCCATAGGGCTCAGCGTTTGGAGTCTTCTCTGCCCGAGTCCCATGCTGGGCACTGCTCCTGCTCCGGGCTCCTTGTTCTGGGGTGCTGGCGCAGATGGATCACCTGCAGAGTGAGTCCGCAGAGCCCCCAGAGCCACAGCACGCTGCTGAAGAAGTGATGGGAGTTTTCCAGTCTGTTTCCTTGACGCGCCGTTCTCTGCATTGGTCTGAGGTGGACGCTAGGTGGGGCGTCAGACAAAGAGATTCGTCCAGGGTTTACCAAGCGGAACTTTGGCAGAAGTTGGAAGTGATGCCTGAGAAAATCAAGAGGGGAGCACACATCTGCTCGCACAGAGCTTGTTATGAAATGCGATTTCTCGGGACAACAAGCAGTGCAGTGCTCACAGCTCTGGCTCCACAGAGGGCGAGATCCGCGCAGGCAATTTCAGACCGAGAACAATGTTATGTCAGCAAGGGAGAGTCTGAATAAAGAAATGAGGCTGACGGTTGCTCACCTCGTGGATCTCAGCAGATGAAGGAACAGGACGTGGTTCTGAAAGTGCTGGAATGGGATGGCAGCTCTGAAGCTCTCCAGGATAAAGTGCAGCGCCAGGTTGTGTCTCGGAAAGGATGAGTGGCTTCAGACCTTATAGTTCACTGCTTCTCCTCGTATCTGGCAGTGTAGAGCCTCTGCTGACTATGGAGACAATGAGGCGTCTATAATAAACTCTTCACTGTGATTTTGTGTCCCTCCACAAGGTCCCACCAACCTGCTTGTCTCCCTAAACGTGTGAAATGCAAAGTAATGTGCCAGAAACAGCAGAGAGGAGGAGGAGAATGACCTCATTTATGCGTAAAGAAGGAGCAGCATGGGACACGTCTATAGATCTTTTCTTTCCCATATGGGAGGGAGGTGGCATATATTTCCTATACAACAATAGGATGTATGCTGCCTAACAGGTACCAGATGGGTGTTTAAATAACCTTCAGCTGCAACATGTCATGCTGTTATCTCATTATCCCTTACAACTTAAATGGGTTCAAGCTGGGCCTGGACATGGCTGAGATGTCTAATAGCTGTGGTGAGGCTGACACTGATGGCAATTTCCTCGAACAGCTGTCTGGGAGCTCCAAGTGGAGCACAGACCTGCAATGTGCAGCCTGCAGAGCTTAAGCACAGCGCTCTGCCCTTCCCACCTCCACGCAGAGCCCCAGCACAGTACTGCTCTCCATCACACATTGGCACTGGTCTCCATCGGCACAGGGATCAGTGGGCATGGGGTGGCAGTTGCAAAAGCAGAGGTGGGCTGCTAAAGGTAAAGGGTGTGAAGAGAAGAAAGTCCCAGCCGAGAGCTCTGCCTGCCCTTTCTCGGCAGTCCGTATGTTGAAATTTTCTGTCACCCACCCATGGTCTGATTTGTGTGTTGTTGGTTTAAAGTCAATGCTCCTGGCAGTTAGAGCTTGCAGCAGTATGGCACAGAGCCTGCAGGATTGGTGCAATACTGATCAGCATGCCTAGCTGGGGGCTGGAGAGCCAAGGGAGGATGCATGTCTCCAGCAGGGTGATGGGAACGGGAGCCGCAGCCCTGACTTGTCTTCATGGAGCACAAGAGATTTCCAGGTGAGAGTTTTAGGGTCACTGAAGCAACCCTCTTCCCTGAAAAAGCCTGTGGCTTTTTCTGGATGTTGTATGGCTTTCTCCATATTTCCAAGTACTTCAGCAAAGTTTGGAACTTGACTGCCCATTGACACGAGGTGCTGGGCTGGAGAGACGATCTTGTGAAGATTTCTTGCCAGAGAAGTGGAAAACTCTCTTTCTCAGTGCTCATTTTTATTTTTACCCAAACATATCTCATTTCACAAAGCTTGTCTCGCTGCCTTCCGACCCTGACTGGACACTCTTAGTACTCAGAGTCTTTCCAACGGGAGTGTTTTTGTTTTTTCCCTCCCATCTGCGTGGTTTGGGTTTGTTTTCCTTCCCTGCTTCAAATTCAGCATCACGTTCCAAGTCCTAAACACCAAGACGAGGCAACAGGAAAGGCTGTCTGTCGTTCTGACGTACTTTGGGATCTGTTCAGAGCCTGGCTAAGCTCTGAGGACAGCTCTAACGCTGTGGGAAGGCTCTGACTCATGGGACATGGCCATTTCGTTGACCTTTCTATAATGTGATGGTAGGAATAACACCAAACACCAAAATCTACGTGAATGTTGAGCAAACATGTCTAATCCTGGCAACACCCAAGGAGTCAAGAGACCGTCATCCTCCTCTTGCAGCTAGGGAAAATGAGCCTTAAAAATGATGAATGTTCTTAATGTGACATTTTATGGCAAAGGGTTTGGCAGCTCTGCTCTCTCTTTGGAATCTCTGCTGAAGAGTCTTGAGCAGATTTAAAAAGCCTTGTCTGGGATACAACAGCCCAGAGCTCCTGGTGCTGGTGTGTGTGGCTGTGCTGTGTGAGGAGGTACAGTCCAACAGGGAAAGGTAGGGATGGACGTGGGGTGAGGGTGGAGGGAAACGTGGTGCATGTGGCCAGGCACATCTGTCCATGTGAAACAGCTCCTTTGATCACAGCTGAATCCCTGTGAAATTCCAATGGACTCGCAGAGCTTTTGTTCTGAATGCTCCCTCTAGGAAACGCAGCTGAGTTCAGCCCTACAGGAGAGAAGGATTTCCCATCTGGATGCCTCAAAACTTTTGCTCTGACTGCAACATAGGCTCAGGAAAGAGACTCACTGTAATGTGTAGAGGGAGACAAATGGGGTTTTAAAGCTGAACCAGGTGGTTTTCAGCAGGTGGGGCCAGCCAGGTGGTGTTACCTGGTAGGGATAGGAGTGAAAGGAATGGGAGAGGCGGTGCTTATTGCCATGCTGGGTCTGCAGTGCTGGTGTGAGTGAGTGAAGCTGCTGTCTCATGCTGCTCCCCTCCTGTGGGCACTTCCTTGAAAGGTAATGCTGTGTAGATAAGTGCAAGGTGGCAAGCTGGCAGGGCACCTCCTGCCCTTTATAGGGCAAGAGCTGCTGCTGACGTGTGTGTTTGATCTTTCGGTGGTATTAGCTCCATCCATCCAGCACTAATGAAGGAGATGGATGGAGAGCAGCTCTCTCAGAGCAAACACAGGGAGGTTCTTAACTGCCTGCAACTACAGCGGCTCTGCTTCTTCTCAGACCATAATGTGCTCTGGAGGGAGAAGGAAGGGGGGAATCAGTTCGTTGGCTTTGGGGAAACTGAGGCACACTCTGAGCTCTTCTACTTTTGGGACCAGGAATGAAGAGGTTGAGATACGGCTGCCATGAGCTGTCTCTGCTCCTACCTAATTGCCTCTGGGCTCTGGTTTCAGTGCTGGTGTTGTGCAAGATTGCGATGAATAATGGATAGATTGGAAGTGATAGAGCTGGTGGATGGCTATCGGGTTGCACTTGCAGTTGAGACTCTGTTTTGGCTTGTAAACTAAACACTGCTTGTGCAGACATCTGCGGTTTAGTGATTAGATCTGGGGACTGTGTTGGGACTTCAGGGGTCCGGGGTGGTGTCACCCTGCATGGAGCAGCACTGCGTGGGTGTAGTGAGCTGTGCTGCAGCCTCCTCTTCGGTGGGATGGGGATGCTGTGAGACCTGGATTTCACCCACCTTAGGTTTATTGGTTTTTTATTTTCTCCTTTTTTTAATTATTACCTTTTTTTTAAACTATTATTTATTTAAACCAGAATCTGTTTGGCTTTCACTGGGTTCCAATCTGGGGCTGGGATCTGCTCTCTGGCTTTGCTCTCCATCCAGGCTTGGAAGCAGCTGAAGCGGAGCAGCTCTCGTGTGAGCCAGCCCATGTGGTTGTACAGAGCAAAAAATAACAGGGAAACTCTACCCCTATGTTTACTTCTCTCTCAAAACTTGATTTCTGTTGCAGATAATAATAACTTAGAGGCAAAGCCTGTGTGAAAGGGACAAAAACATTCTGCTCCAGGGAGGGTTGCTACAGGAATAGGATTACAGGCCATGAGACACACTGTTCCCCAGCCATGGGCCCTCTGATGTGGCCAGTGGCTTGTATCTCATCCAAGGTACACACACCAATGGGGTTTTTAGCCAGACATCCCCGTCCAGAGCTTCAGGACCTTTAGATGAAAGAAGATATAAAAGTGCTCCGTAGGTCTGAGTTTGGACTGTGCTTGGCTTGCAGCTCACAGAACAAAACACCCTGCTCTTTCACCTATCTCCTATGGAAGAGCCTTAAATACAGGTCACTAAAATAAGTCCTGCAAAGTAGCTATTGCAGACAAGGGGTCCAATAAGAGCAAATTCCTGAGGTGATGAGCTATTGTGCAGCTGCTACAGCTACGCAAGAAAACTGCTTTGTAGGGCCTGAGGTCATCCCATTGGTGTGGCCTTCTGAGCTCTGGGGATGGCTGTGTCCATGCAGCCTGCTGTGCTGGATGCCCCTGCGTGTGCATGCAAATACCATTCCATGCAAACTTTGTGCAAAGTGATCTCACTCAGCTGCTCTCCACTGCTCTCCCTTCTGCTGATAGGAAAAAGTCCAGGAGCATGGACTGGAGAGTCTGCAAGCAGAACCCCGAGCAGCTGTGTCGTGGTTCTCTGATTTTTGTTATCAGTATTCCACATCATAACATCACGTAGTGTGCTGGGAGTTAAAGAGTTATTGCTCCAGTTTGGTGGATTGTCGATATTTCTGGGTTCCTGGTTCTCAGAAGAGAAGAACTACAAATCCCAGAAGACTTCACTGTTCTGTTTCCGTTTTCTGTTTAGAGGGAAAGATAAAACTACTCGCAGGTAAAGAGGCGTTCCCTTCTTTTACTGCTCCTCACTGCGGTGTGTGCTCCCCTGCCATCTCATCTTCAGCATTAGAGTAAGGCCTTCGGTTTTGGATGCTCTCTCCCTCACTTATTTGATTTACAACTTTAATTCCAATTGTATTGTATTATATTGTGTATTATATTGTATTGTATTGTGTTATCTTGCATTCCATTATCATATTTAGTAAATTTTCTCCCTTAGCTCGATGCCACTGTTTTGTTTGTAGGCCCATCTCCCTGCCTTTTCCCCTTTTCTCCCTTCCCCATCTCCTGGGGTGTGAGTGCATGGGTTCCCCTGCCCATTAGTCATAGAACTGGGCTGAACTGGTCCAAAACCCAGAACCCTCAGTCCCCTGGATGGTTCCACTGTTTGAGCAGGGCCAGCTGCACAGTGCTAACCCCTCTGCTCCTGTAGAATCCATCTGAAGTGCTCGGTGAGCACCTGTTGGGTTGTGCCCCACACCCAACGCTGAACCACTGGGGTGGAGTCACTCCCATATGTCAGACATGGAGACATTTATCAGTGTTGACCACAGAGAGTCTGAAAAGTGTAGGTTCTCTTTCCAGGAGGTATGTTGTCTAATAGGGGGAAGAAAATGGAGTTCTGTGAATAGAAGATTGCATGCAGGACTTCAATTTCCAGCTATTAAGATGTATTTGAGAACTGGGAACCCCATGGCTAACAGTAAGCTGGAGCAAATCGAGGACAGGAGGAGGAACATGCTCCACAAAGAGCAGGGTTCACTCTGTGCTAACAGCATGCCAAGAGGGAGACTGTGCTGGGGTGTAGAAAGACCCAAAGGGACAGAGCTGAGCAAAGCAGATCTGTCAGATGGCTGTGGGGTGGTGTCCCAGGCCTGTCTTCTGCAAGAATACAGTTGGAATTCCTTCATTTTAGGAGTAGCCCCTTCAGAGCACTAAGCAGCGTGGTGTGGAGTCATCCTAGAGCCCAAGGAGAGGACCTGTGGCATTTAAAAGAAAAATGAGCCAAAGGACTGCCGGAGTGTGGGAGTGCAGTGAGCTGGGAGTCATGTGCTGGTCATCTGCTTGCCTCAGCGTTGGAGGGAAATAAAAAGTATGGTTGGGATAATCAGAAGCACGGAGGAATCTCCTTTGAAGAGAGATGAAAGTGAATGGGGTGTGATAAAGCTGAGTAAGAGGTAATTTCACAGACGTGTATCAAAGGAGGAGTATGCTAGACAAAGCTGAGCAATAATCGCCATTCTTCCTAACCCCCAGCGTGTCTCCCCATGACACGAACAAGAGGGGAGGCAGATCCTATGAAAAGATTATCGTCATCATCTTAACTCAAACTGTGTTTTATTGTGGGATTCACTGTCCCAGGAAGTAATTTAATTTCCACAATTTGGAAAGTGAATCGACGCGTATAATTATGGAGCGCTGCCGTCATCTATGACAGCAACTCGGGAAAGAGAATTAAACCTAGTGATTCAGAGCTTAAATTAATCCTCAGGTTCTGAAAGGTCAATGAACCAGGGTGTGTATGAGGCCAATTTGCTGCTCCCTGCTCCCTACAGGGGCTGTGGGGCCTTGGAATGGTGGTGGACACCAGGGCTGGTATGGATGGGTATCTCCGTGCTCTTGTTGGAGAGCAGCAGTCCCCTCCCAGCACAAACCAGCACTGCTCCTGTCCCTTTCATTGCCTTAATCTCCTCATGGGACAGCTCTGGCCTCCATCCCACAGCTCCCATCTCTGCTCCCTTCCCATGACTTCTTCCTAACTGGTTCCCGTCTAATGGGTGAGCGCTTCTTATTCATTTTTAGCCATGTTGATGGCACCGTCAGTAGAAATGTGCTGTGCTAGAAAGATGCCTTCTACTGCTTTGTAAATATTTGTATGGAGAGCATACCTCCTCGTGGAGGGCTGCGTAAAGCAGTCATGGTTCCATAAACACAGCATGGAGCAGACCTCTGAGCGCACGTCATGGCCACGGGAGCAGAGCCTGTAGGTCAGGAGAGACATCAAAGCACGAGACCTGGGCGGGTTGCTGGTGCTGCTGGTGGTTCACATGGAGAGGGAATGCTAGGACAGCAAGTCCAAGTGCTGGACTCTATGCTCAAGGAGTTGCTTGCAGGGGTTTCTCTGCTTCATTGCATCATTCACATCACATTCTGCTCTTGTTAAAGATGGAATATCAGTCTGGACTGTTGTGTGGTCTTACATCCCTTTCTCTTTCCTCACTGTGGCTTTTGATTGCTTCGTAAATCCCACGTGCTGTTCTGCACAGGGCGTGTGATCCTCACTGTGATGTCCAGAAAGCAGCCTGTGTACTGCACTGCTTTCTCCTTACCTCCTGCTCCAGCACTTAGGGTGTGACTCCAGCCTGGATCGTGAGCTGCATCTGGGACCTGGACCACCTTTCTCCTGGTTGCTGAGATGCAAACAGTGCTGCCAACATGAGACTGAATGACACATCGTGCCACCAGCAAAGTAAAAGAAAGGGAAAGTTTCAAAACGCATGGGGAGCATTGCTCACAGGATGACTTCATCCAAACTGTGGAAAAAACCTCAAACCACCAGGAAGCTCTTACTGGTCTGAGTCAGGCACCCTGGGTTCTTAGCAAGCAATCTGAAAGACTGATGGAGGTAAAAGCTGAGAAGCTGGGAGCTCAAATGTCGGGTGCTTTGCTCAGGGTTGCTGCAAAAGGGCTGCCCAGTGCCTTGCTCTGAGAAGTGAGATCAGCATCGGTGATAAAGAGATTTAGAAAACATGACCTATGGGGAGAGGTGGGAGGGATTAGTGCTGTTTAGTCTAGGAGTGATGGAGGGGGCAAAGAACTCAGGGCTTTGAAAATGAGCTCTGCGTTTTTGAGAGCATCGTGGGGAGGGGAAGTGTGCCCAATTCCCCTTCCTTTGTAATGCAGCGTGTGGAGGCAGGACTGTGCAGAACCCTTCACCTTTGCTCTTGCTCAAGAAGATCCCACCAGGGCATCTGTAGTTACTTCATATGTTTGCAAATGCTCCATTCGAGTCTAAGAAATGCTTCCTGACTTTGGAATGTTTGGCAGCAGGACTTATTTCTCTTCCCCCTGGGCCTGGCTGGGAAAGCCCCTCTTTTTGGCCAATGACATAAGTGGTGTTTGCATGTTGTTTATTGGCATCTGATTCAGGGGAAGAGAAACACAATGCAAGTTGCTGCAGTGGGATGAAGTGAGAGATGCTGGCTTCCCACACACCCAGCCCTGTTCCCAGCTCCCACCACGGCCCCGTGGCAGCTGCAGGTGCAGGTCTGCCTGGAGCCTATTTGGACTGCTGGGTGGAATGGAGTGGAGCAGAGCATCCCTCCCAGCTGGGCTGTATCCCTGCAGCCTCGCCAAGGAATTCTTCCCTCTAAGAGACAGCTCAGGCGTGAATCCATGTGAGGCTCAGAACAAGAAAATCTCATCTGCCTCCCACATGCTCACAGCCTCATGGCTGCTTTTCCAGCATCCCCTCCTCGCTGTCCCACCAGCAAGGGACAGTGACAGCCCCGCAGTTGGGGTGGCAGCAGCCTGCCAAGGGTTGATGGCTGGAGCTGGGGCTGGCCAAGGAACAGCAGCATCCTCTGCTCCTGCTGTGAACCAGACCAGGAGATGCTGCACCCCTTCCCCAGGCCTCTCTGCCGCTGCCAGCATCTGGTCTTTGGGAGAGTCCCGTTGAGAGGCCTCAGGCACAAGGAATGTGCGTAGCTCCTGCCAGTACAGCTGCTGGGAAGATGCTTTCCAGTGCAACACAGACAAAATTTCCTGGAGTTGGAAGAGCTTGCCTGTTTGTTTTAGGTTTTGAGGTGCTTTGCCATATCTTCTCCTCTGCTTCATGCTGCAGTGAAGACCCCAGGAGCTGGGGAACAGGGAGCTGCATGTGAAGCAAGGGGATTTCATCCTCATGTGGAGTATGGGGTGCATCATGAGTAGGGCTAACCCCCCTCTTCATGATATGACCTTTCATGCAGGCTGAGGGACAAAGGCAGGTGGAGCACCTTTCTCTTTAATTAAGGAATATCTAAGCTGACTCGTGCCTTTACTTGAAGCTGTGGTTGCATTGGAGCAGGAGCAATCTCTTGTGGGCTGCCGGATTTCCCAGGGCTGGGCACAGCAAAGGGCGAGTGATGGCTGGCACAGGGCATGCCTGCAAGCTGTGTGATGGGAGACGCAGGAGGCGGGGGGGAAGGAGGGCACCAAATGGACTGGGAGCGTGGCTGGGGGCCTTCTGCATCCATGGGCTGAGCTGCAGCCTTAGAGAAAACAAAATCCTCCTCTACCAGGCAGCAAAATGGGGAATTGCCCATCTGGGCAATGGGAAATGTCCTCTGCAGCCCCGGCCGTCCCACTGTGACACACACATCCATGCCCCAGTGGGAAGGATTTCTGACACAAGAAGCCCTCTCACTTTTAGGTGCCACCAGGAAATGACCCAGCACAGCAGCGCTGGAAAAACACAGTTTTAATGCTGTGGTATAACTCAGCTGCTCAAATAAACAGTTCCCTGTGTGGGAAATGAGAGCAGCTTTTATCCCTTCCAAAGAAGGTTGTTATTAGAGGCTTCTATTTTTAAGCACTTCTCTCAGGCACTTCCCCTGAATTTTTCTTTCCTTCTTCCTGTTCCTTGTTCATCCTCCAGCAAAAACCTCCACGCTCTTCCCACAGCTCCTGGGGTCATTCTGACCTGGCTGGTGCATCTTCAGCCCTTTCAGAGCCCAACCCTGACTCCAGTTAACCGTTCAACCGCAGAACGCAGCGCTCTTCACCAGCAGCATTGGCACTGGGCAGGTCCTTGGGCTGCGACCTCATGTGCTCGAGGCTTCGTGGCACAGCTGTGTTGTGCTGCCCTCAGGATCTGCTCTTGTTCAGGCAATAGCTCCATCCTAGCAGGATGTGCTCCGTGTAGGAGGATAAGCAGCCGCCTTCCGCCCCAATTAATGGGGCGACTGAACACAGTCCTGCCAGCTGCACTGCCGCGGGCCAGGAGGTGCCGCCCTGCCATGGACGTGTCCAACAGCACGAGGGCCCTCAACGTGAGGCACCCCAGCAGCACCACGTCTGCCCTCTGAGCTGCTCTGCCCCTCATCCCCATCCACGTGGGTGCTGTGCCCGCCCCTTTGCAGGGCTGTACACCCAGCACACCCGATGCACATAGGCCTGGGGCTGCTCCTAGGCTCACATCTGGACAACCCATAGTTCTCCATCTGCCAGTTCGCTGCTGGAGCAAACAGGAGGAGTCCTGGCTTGTCGGCAGGTGG
Source organism: Pavo muticus (assembly GCA_016647715.1). NCBI lineage: Eukaryota > Metazoa > Chordata > Aves > Galliformes > Phasianidae > Pavo > Pavo muticus. Next base: position 4,894,230 of record JACDJE010000064.1, read on the forward strand.
TACTGAGCTCGTGCATATTCCTGCTGCTCAGCAAGGTGTGCTGATCCCTGGGGAGGTGTAGAGGCAGATACAGAGAGAAGGCTGCTGGTGTCTGCTCTGCTCCAGGGAGTGCCACCACTGTCCCATTGCTGGGACAGCTGTCCTTGTGCAGCAGGACCCGAGCCTGCTCCTGGGCTGTAGCATTCCTGCTCTTTACTCTGGTTCCCCTTGGAGCAAAGCGTCTCATTTGGCAGTTAAAAAGCACTGCAGAACAAAGTCAGTCCTACAGGTAGCAACGCTTTGATGGATTCTTTTGCAAGGAGCAAACCATCCTACTCTGCTCGTGGGCTTATTTTGTGTCTGGAAACAACTATTTTAGTCCAAACCAGAAAGAACTGCTCACATATCCAGAACATTCATTTTCCAGTCGATCCATTTGCTAGAAATAGACCTTTTTTTGTGCATAAAGGATCCGAGTTCCCAGTCCAGCCCTTGTAAGCTCAGAGAGATCTCTGCCAGCACTGGGGCCACGCAAGGGAAGGAGGAGTTAAAGGTTTGCAGTGCAGGAGCAGCGACTCCGACCCTCCTTGCAAGCTTAGATCCTCTCACTCTTCCCTCCTGTTGGGAAAGCCGGCTCCAAATTCAGATGTCCCTTTCTAGGCTAGGATCAGCCTGCACCGGGCTCCCCTGATTCACGTTCTGGGAGAAAAGCAAGCGGAGCTGCCCCAGGGACGGGTTGGTCTGTATTTCCCTCTGCAGGTTGGGGGCTTTGGGGTTCTGCTGTTGGGTTTTGGGATCCTTTGTGGCTTTGGGACCCTCCCAGGGGCAATCCGGTCTGGTGGGCAATGTGTGCAGCTGGAATGAGAGCCAGCTCTGTCCCTGTCCCCTTGGCCCTTGGCAGGTGGTGCTGAGGGGAGGACCGCCTGCCTGTGCAAAGTGCTGAATCCTTGTGGGGCGGGACTGGGAGCACTGGAACGCTGCCACGCAGGGCTGTGAGATCGGGACGGAGCTGGGCTGGGTGCAGCAGAAGTAGGTGCCTTCTTTCTCCTGCCTCCTCCTCCCCAGGGCTGCCAATGGGCAAGGGATGCTCTGTGCAGCTCTGGGCACGAGCACGAGGGGAGATCTGGGGGGTGTTGTAGGGCAGGCTGACGCTGTGTCGAGGGAGCTGGATCCCAGCTCGGAGCATCCAAGGAGCAGAAGCACACGGTGGGGTCTGGGTACCACTTGCCAGCAGTTCAGCTGTACTATGTCACTCGTGGCTGACCCCGTGGGGGCACTGGGGCTGGGGAATGACAGCTGAAGCACTGCCTTCCTGTCCTCCTCTGCAGGGCCAAGGCAGGAGCTCTGCATCCCTCACAATGATGGGGAACACCGTGTTCCTGTCATTCGCCTTCTACAGCACGATCCTGATTCTAAAGATGTACGTCGTTGCCATCATCACAGGACAAGTGAGGCTCAGGAAGAAGGTACGTCCCCTCCCTCCTCCATCCCTCCTGCCTTTTGCTGCGGTTTCCATTTGGATTTACTACAAACCCTTTCTTCTTTTCATCCTGCAAAAGCCAACTGGGTTTTGCAGAAGCAAGCTGAGTTTTCTTTGACTTCAATTGAAAGCAGAACAGGTTTTCTAGCTGTGGCAGATAGCCATCTCGCTTCTCTTTGGCTCTTTTTGTTTGCTTCCACCATCTGCAGCTTGATGTTTATCATTTCTGAATCCCAATCTAAACAGTAATTTCAGATGTAAAATACCATGCAGGTGAGCTGCTGCTCTGTTTACACTCATTTGCTGAGTATGGGAGAAAAGAGAGAGAAAAGTTTAAGGACAAATGGTTGAAATGCCAGAAAAATTCTTGCAATGTGGCAGCAAGCTTCTGTGCCGCAGCACTGCTGCAGGAGAGCGGAGTCGCAGGGAGCAGAAACAATAGCTGGAGGAAATGGCTCTTGGGACAGCAGCAGGGACTGAGGCACGGCCCAGCTCTGCAAAAAGACTGAAAACATTCGAGGTGTTTCCGACTGCACCAGCGGAGTGGGAGGGAGGTGGTTCTGCTCCCGGGCCAAAGGCAGAAGCGGGTTCTCCTGTGTCGTGTCGCTGGAGCTGGGGATGTGGTTTTTCCTTTGTGTTTCTGAGTGATGCTGCAGCCCTGGCGTTGTAACACGGCTGCAAGGCGAAGCTGTCACCTGGAAGCAGATCCCTGCAGAGCAGTGTGTGTGTCCACCGTTTTCCCCTGGGAGGATATTGACGGTGGATCCCATTCCTCCCAGGGAAAGCAGCAGTGCCAAAGAGCCAGCCAGGGGATTTTCTGCCTCAGCAGGGCAAAGCCATCCATCTTTCGCTGTTACCTTTTGGCTGCTGCCTTCAGTGTCTGCAAGCTCTGTGCAGGAAGTTGGCAAAGTCTCCCAGTGGATTTGATGGAGAGAGATGCCCACGCTGAAGGCACCCAGGGGATACCTGGTATACTGGGAACTGCTCCATTCACTTTTTTTTTCTGCTCCGTTCATCTCTTTTTTAACCTCCCCTTTTGAAATCTGCATGAAAATAACCCCCAAAGCCCTCCCAAAGGTACCGGGAGCTGCATCCCCTGATAGTTCTGCATGGGGATGCTATCTTGCAGGCATTTGCTAACCCAGAGGATGCGCTGCGCAATGGAGGGCTGCAGTACTACCGTGAGGACCCCGATGTGGAGCGCTGCCACAGGCGAGTATGGAGCCAGCATCCCACCCCAACAGGGCAGCAGGAAGCTGGAAGGCTCATTAATTAGCTAATTGCATAGCTAGGTGGAATGCCCTGAGGTCCGAGGCAGGACCTTGTGAACCAGGGCAGATCAATCATTAATGAGAGCGTGCTGTGTGTGGAAGGAATGGGGTCAGGGGGTCAGTGGGCACAATGAGACTCAGTCCTCAGTGGTGAATTCGGGGTGACCCAGCTCTGTGCTCGCCTCCTCCCTGGAGGAAGTAGCCTGGCACTGGCCCAGGCACTGTGTGGGCTGGTTCTGCACAGGAAGGGAGGCTGGTGCCGTGCTGAGCTCTGCTGCCAGCTCTGCTCCAACAAACATCCCGTAGCACCAAGCCCCAGGCTGCCAGGGAGAGGAGGAGATAGATGAGCTGTTCCATTGCTATGAAAAAGAAAATAGTAGTGATAATAATGATCATCCTCTTTTGATTAGTCAGAAAGGACAAGCTTCCATAAAAATAAATAACCAGAGCTGCAGCAGAGGCGGCGTGCAGAAGCCTGGGGTTTGTGCAATGAGCATATGCCAGGTCAGACCTTGCTAATGTGTTTGCAGTCCTGGAGAGGGCAAATTACCCCCAAGGTCTGTGCCTGAATTGGGGGGTATCAGCGGGCTGGGGACTGTGGAGTCTGTGTGGAGCCTTGCACAGAAGGAGTGGGGTCTCAAAGCAAAGCTTCTCTTCCATTTTCCAAGTCTGGCCCCACTTGCATGCAGGGGGGCTCGGAGCCCTTTGGGGGCCGCACTCACCCCATCAGCAGGCTGGGAGCCAGGTGGGAAGGAGCAACCCGTCTCTCTTCACAGGGCGCATCGCAACGACATGGAGAACATCTTCCCCTTCCTCTTCCTCGGAGCTGTGTACTCTCTGCTGGAGCCCAGTCCTGCAGTGGCCAGGATCCACTTCTTCATCTTCTGCGCAGGACGCATCATGCACACCGTGGCCTACCTGCTGAAGCTGAGGGCTCCCACGCGCTCCGTGGCATACAGTGTGGCACAGCTGCCCTGCTTCTCCATGGCCCTGCAGATCCTCCTGGCAGCTGCCCCGTATTGGTAGCACCCAACCGAGCAGAGCTCCCAGCCCGCCCCGTCCTGCTCTCTGCGGCTGTGCCAGCACTGAGATGTTCCTGGTGGGGGTGTGCATGAGTGCTGCGGGGATGTGTGGGATGGCCGTGGCGAGGTGCCTGGGTCTGCTGTTGAAACTGGGGCATGGGGAGCAGGCAGGGGATGCTGAGCAGCTTTCCCTCGTTCCTGTCCTCAAGGAAGGGTTGTCACCAGAGGAAAAGAGGTTTCCTGCATCTGTGACCTAAGCATGGGATGGGGAATGTTGCCCTTGGTCAGCAGCACCGAATCAGGAGGGAGAAGCCAACACGGTCCCACAGCTCTGCGAGAACTCTTGGTTGGTGGATGTGGGTGCTGGCAGAGAGGGAGAAAAGCTTTCAACCTGGTCCCAGCCTCAGCACGGGATGCAGCAGGGACTCCCCAGAGCAGCCTGCAGAAATCACTGCCCTGCAGAGCTGTGTGCCTGCAGCCATGTGCTGCTGCTGCTGCCTGGAAATGCTCTGAGAGAGACGCTTCCAATGTGTGCCCCAATCTGTGCCCTGGGAGGAGGGTTCTGCTGTTCTGCTGTGCTACATGAGGATGGCCAGCCCTACTGTGCCACACAGCTGTCCTTAGGGATGGCGCTGGGGCAGCCCCATGGAGGACAGGGCAGGAGGAAGGCTCTAAGGGCAATGCAGAGCTTTGCTAAGATCGCAGTGAGAAAGCAGAATGAGCAGAAAATAAAATCCCTTTCCACCTGTCCTAAGCACTAAAGCTCTTCCCTTTGCTGTTCACTCCTCTGGGATCCTCTCACCAAGACCCCACTGAGTATCAATGGGAACAAGGGCAGCTCAGGCAGATGCTCAGAGCCTCACCTGGCTCAGGGAAGGCTCCCAGCCCAGCAGCTCCCGGTGCTGGGCCATGACCTTGGGCTGAGTTCTTTGGGAGGTTTGGAGCACAGCACTCTGCTCTCCTGGGTGCAGAAGGAAGACTGCAGGTCCCATAGTTTGCTCTTGGCCACCTCTCGCTCACACAGCCCCAGCTCAGCAGAAGTCTCCATAATACCCCTTTCAGTGAGCCCATGCTGCCTCACACGGTGCACAAGGTCTCCAAACCCCTGCACGTTTCTCTGCTGCTGCGTGTGCATCCTGATGGCAGGAAGCAAGTATTCCCAATAAAAACAAATCATTGTGCTCTGCTACATCCTTCCTTCGAGAGCTGCCGATGCAGCTGGGCAGCAGCTGGGGCCGGGTCCAGCTGCAGGGAGCTCTGAGCCTCACGGGGCCAGGAGTGTCCTGGGGCTCCTGGAGAGCTGAGCACCCTTCCCCCAGCCCACCTGCCTGCAGCTCTTGGCATTATCAGGGCCATTCCTTGAAATTCAGAGGAGCTGGGGCTTGTAGTGCAGCCATGCTTGGTTCTCCTGCCCCGAGCAGCCCGAAGTTCGGTGTGTGCCCAGCTCTCCTCCAAGCAGGCTTTTGCTGTAAGATGCTTTTTCCAAGCAAGCTCTCTCTGTGCCTTGCCTGCATTTCTTCCCAATGGAGATGCTTAAATCCTGGAGGGCTGGAGGTGTTCAGCTGAGGTGTGGTTGCTCTCCTTTCTGTGCTTACAACTTCCAAAGGAGCTGCCTGTGTTTTCCATGCTCAGCAGTCCCTTCCTTCTCTAGGAAGCCAACACCTCGCTTCCTTGGTTTCCTCCTATTTTCTTCAGCTGTTGGTGTTTGGGAGGTGCTGCCCTTCTGTGTCTGCATCCACATTAATGGCTGAGATGGACGAAATGGCCCCACGTGACAGATTTTTCTTTCCCCCACTACTTCTTGTTTTCAAATAAGAAAGGCGGTGGCTTTATAAGATGGACTCCATCCAGTACGTGCTGCTGTGTGTAGGGACATAGCCAGGATTGGGGCTTTGGGGTGGGAAGGAAGCTCTAAGAACCCCCTCTAACCCCTGTCCAATGCCTGGGGGTGATGACCTGCTCAGGGAAGCCGAGGTTATGTGCAAAACTCTGCTTGTTTCTTTCTTTATTAAAAAAAATAAACCCTGCTGTACTGGCTGCAGGGGGAAAAGCTTGGGAATGTGAACTCTCCTGCCTCCAAAAAAACAAACAGAAAAGGCCCACGAGGCAAATTTCAAAGAGGCACAGCCATTGAGCTTATTTTGAAACTCTGGGAGCTGATGGGAGAGCGGATGGTGGAGCCCAGCTCATCCCTGCATGGCCAGAACTGGGGCTGGGGCCGCAGCCCCATGCCCTGCTTTATTCCCAAGGGCACGTCAAGCTGCTGTCCCCCAAAGCAGTACGGTGCCCCCGGTGTCCCCTGCAGCTCTCGGAGAGGCGATGGTGGCTGTACCCACCAGTGCTTGAGGTGTGCCAACCAATTGTTTCTCACACCTGGCTTACACCTGAAATGGTAATGGAGCAAAACCCACCTGGGACCACACGTCTGCCAAGTTTGGTGCTTAAAGATTTGGGTATGATTCACTCCGCCAGTGTCTGTCTTCCTCTCCAATGTCACCAAGCCCGAGGAATCTGGAGGTGGGATGGGGGAAGCAAGTGTGGACCCAGTGACACATCCCTGCCCCTCCTGCACCTTCCGGACACCTCAGCCCAGGATCTCCCCTACCCTCAGGCTCAGCACTTACTCCTCCCCACCCCACGCTCCCGGATTCCATCCTGCCCATGCAGACCTTCCCTGGGAGTCGGCCCAACAGCACCCTCAGACATCCCTCCCACAGCGCGCTTATCACTCAGCCCTCCAAAAATCCCATTCCCTCTGGCAAGGGCGGAGCTTTGCATCTCGTACGGTCGGGTTTCGCCATGCAAATCCCCTTGAGGAAATGCTATTCCTGCGTCTTGCAGGCAGACCGCGCAATGGGTGCACGAATGCCGGCGGTACCGCCCGCGTCCCCACCCCCGTGTCCCGCGTGGGGGCACCGCTGCGCAACGCGGAGCCGCAGCGCCCCCGTGTGGCCGTGGGACGCACAGCCGGGGACAGCGCTGTGCCGGGCTGACGGCGGGGTTTTGGGGTCTGGGCGGCTCCGACCTGGGGACGGGGAGCCCCTGAGGTGGCTTTTTGGGGGGCTTGGAAAGAAGCCGGGGGTAACCTGGCTGGAATACCCGGCTTTTTTTTGTCAGTAGGGAAACCACAGACAGTAACGGGCTGCGGGGTCGGGGACAAAGGGAGAGGTCCTTCCGTCAGCTGAGAGCTCATCTGGGAGTCAGCTGGCTGCAAAGCAGCTGCTGCAGGGGAGAAAATGCAATCTGCAACCAACGTTCTTGCAGCCTTCCAACCAAATGGTGTGTGGATGGGGATCAGAAAGAAGACGGAGGAGGAAAGTCCCTCTGTGCTGGATGATGGAGAGGTGGCAAATCCATCCCTGTGATCTACTGAGTTGGAAGGGACACTTAAAGATCATCTGGTTCAACTCCCTGCAGTGAACAGGGACACCCACAGCTCCATCAGGTGCTCAGAGCCCTGTCCAGCTTTGACTTTGGGTGTCTCATTGCAGGGAGTTGGAATAGGTGACCTTTGAGGGTTCCCTCCAACTCAAACAACTCCATGTGCAGCCCCTGCCAGGTGGACTGCGGCTCTCTGTGCTCCTGTCCCCTGGGAACCCTCAGACCATGGGTTGGGACCTCCTGCTCTAACAAGGGCTGAAGAGAAGCTGGGATGGCACAGGAAAGAAAGAAATGACATTTCCAGCAGCAAATAGTCATGAGTCAATGGAGAATCTGCCCTGGGAGCTGCAAGATCTTCACCTTAAAGGGTCTCCTGACTCAGGGCTGGATGACCTCCATAGGGACACTCTGTGCTGGCCACATGAGGACACAAGGAGGGGTAGGACAAGGCAGGGGTTGGACAAGTGGCCGTGAAGATCAGCGGGTCATTTATTGAATAAATACATCAGGGGTTATGAAGCAGCACGATGGCCATGGGGATGGCTGTGTGCTGTGTGCAGGACCACAGATAACGGAGAGTGCAGGTACCAGAAACACAAGCTATGCCTTCCCACCAAGCCCCTCCTGCCGCTGGAAATCAGCAGGGCAGCAATTTTCTGCACATGCAGTTGGATCTGGGCCATGTTTCGCTGCCACAGACCCACCCACCATTAACTTCTTGACACTCTCCAAATCCATTTTGTACCTTTGATCTCAGCAACATCTTGAGGTGATGGATTTCAGGCCATAGCTGTGCTGTGGCTTTCTATGACACTTGTGAGGATGCTTTCTGCCTTGTTTTCTAACCCTTTCCTGGGCACTCCTAGCACTCCTTTGCTCATTTCAGTCTCTGTGAGCCTGATGCTCCTGCGCAATAGCAGCCAGGTGCATTGGGCAGTTTCCACATGCACCTCTTGCATTTCTCCTGTCACTTTGTAGCTCAGGTCCTGCAGCTCATTCCTATGTGACTCATTCCTATGTTCCTGCCCTTCTGGGCCGTGTTAGCTAGCAGGCTGCAGAACCTGACCCACTGTGGTGCTGCCCACCTCAGTGCAGAGGATGGAGCCTGGAAGAGCTGAGCTTGGTGCTGGTGTGGGCTCCTGCCACTGGTGATGCTCAGCCCTCACTGAGTCCATGCACTGAGAGGTGCGTGTGCCATGAGAGACTACCTCCTCGTGTCCCACATCCTCCAAGCAGGTCTACATCTCCTTTCTGTATTTCTTGTCCGGTTCTCAAGGCTGGGCCACATGCTGGTCTCTGCTGTGACTGCAGATGAGTGCACATCCCAGCAGGACTTCTGCAGCAGATGCTTGCCCATGATGTCTGTGGAGCACTACTGAGTGCTCAAAGGCTTTCACCCATATTTGTGCTGCAGGATGGGACCTGACAGCTTCGCAGGAAGGAGCTCTGCCCCTGGTCCCATCCCTCATCAGCCCATTGCCACACTGCTGGGGGAGGCGTTGCTCTGACAGCATGGATGCCCAGTGCTGCTTGGGGGGGAATCTCCTGGCTGTGGGGGGTCAGCGCTTCCAGCCTCTCTGCCCAGCAGTAGGACTGGGATGTGGGACCCAGGTTCCCTGCCCCCGTGGGACCCCAATGTTAGCCCCCCCCCCAATGGTGTGATGCATCTCTACTCAGTAAAATATTTATTCCTCCATATTTCACAAGAGTTGTTTTTACAAAAAAAAAAAAAAAAACCTTACAAAAATTCCCAAAAAACACAGACATGCAAAAAAAAAAAAGATCAAAAATCCACCGTGGATCTCGTTACAAGCCATTGAAATGTACAAATAGAAAAGGAGAGAGCTCGGATGACAGACCACGATCCCTCCATCCTGATACCCCTCTGGGTGAGGCTGCGATGCTGAGTGATGCTCCGCCTTAAGCTGCCAAGAGCATGGCGAGGGAGGGGCCCGAAGATTAGGAACGCATGTTTTCCAATATATATATACATATAGATATTTAGTGAAGAAATATTTATTCCCTGCTTTTTTTAGGTTTACAGAAACGGCATCTGCAAACTATTAAATGGGTTTATTTTCATTAATGCTCTCGAAGAGGCAGCGACATTTATATCCCTGTGGTTTTGTCTTGTATAACCGAAAAAGAAAAGAGCCCTGTGCTTTCCATGGGAATGGGACCCCCCGGCCCAGCGCCGTTCCTTGGGTGGGGGTTTGCTCTGCAGGGGCTCCTCTGCCCACATGGCAGTGCTCAGCACTGTGGGATCCCCATGAAGTCTCACTGCAGCACTCCGGGGAGCTCTGCCCTCCCCACCTGGCACATGCAGGGGACACCGTGGCCACCAAGGACCAGATGTGGCTTTCCCTGGTGGGAAAGGGAGAGGAAGCTCCTGTGGGCAGGATGTGGGAGCTCTTGGGTGGGTATACAAAGTGGTTTGGGCGCTTTTGGCCTCGGCATCGCATACTGATGGGTGTTGATCTCAATGGCTGTTGTGGCCATCCTTGGGACCAATGCTACATTCACTTCTTATCAGCCCCACCATGCTGGCTGGACAAAACCCTCCTCGAAGAGCAGGGTTGGCTGTCTGCTTGGCTGCTGCTACTTCCAGTGGGCGAGGGAAGAGTGCTCCATTGGATTTGCCCATGGAGTCAATCCCCTATTGCCCCAGCGCCAGCTCATCCCACACTGCTGCTGTGCCGCCGTTGGAAGTTTTCCGCCCACCTTGCAACCGAGAGCCCCCTCACTGGGCTGTGTGGTGTGGTGTGGAATACAGTTTCCTTTATTCAGAAACACAGAAAACACCCCATGGAGCCTCCAGCCCTGCACTCTGTGGCCCATCTGCAGAGCGGCCGCTGGGGATGCTGTGCCTCCGGAAGACGAAGCCTGCTCTGCCCTTGGCACGAAGTGCTGGGAGCCGCCTACTCAGCTGAAACCAACAGCTTTTTCCAATTTTCTCTTTCCCTGGGCTGGTTCGATGACCTGGGGCTCTGCAGAACTGCTGGCAAACCCGCAGATGTGGGGCGGTGGTGCCTGGATGGGGCGCGGCGATGTGTTCCCCCCCAGTTTACGGGCACCGGGACCCAGCTGTTGGCTTGCAGTGGTCCCACTGAGCCCCACAGCTGGCAGTGCATGAGGAGGTGAAGGCCCAGCATAAAGGGGGGCTCGAAAAATTGGCATCGTGCAGCATCACGATCGTCCCAGCGCTGCGTGCCGTCCCTGTGGGAGGAGAAGACCCAATAACTCTTTGGCTCTCCAGGCAAGATACCCAAATTGGTCAAATCCAAAAGTCCAAGATCCTTCCATGTTTGGAAGCAAATTCTTGATCGCTTGGTAAGTCTGTTTGTCCTCAAAGAGCGCGTGGGGGGTATGTGTGTGTATATATAGCCTTTATTATAAGGATGTGCAGAAAAGCAAGTTTCTAACCAAGTTTGCTCCATATGTGGCTATAGCGATGTGCCACTTCAGACTGGGACTTGACTCTACCTTCAAGAGGGAAGAGGAGAGGAGAGGTGCTGGGACATCAGATGAGCAGTGCGTGGGGCGGGCAGCGGGTTGGTGCCGATCAGTACAGGATCCCCACGTCGAGTCCTGGATGAGGCCATGGGGATTCTCCCCGGTCAGTTCACAGTCGGCACCTGGTTCTGATGCAGGCTGAACTCTTTGGCTTTGAGGCGCAGGCTGGCGATGCTGTTGGCCATGTTCACCCCTTGGGTGGGCGTCGCGGTCCCGCTGGAGCTGTAGGACGGCACAGTGCTGCGGGGGGAGCGGAGCGGGGTGAGGAACAGCCCATGGGGAGCCCCCACATCCCGCTGGCTTCCCAGGCTGCGTTGGCGGCTCCCTCTTGGACATCTCCCACAAGAGCTCTGAAGCATTTTTATGTGGCTGGATGCATGTGGGAACCCCTCAAAGTATGTGCCAGGAAGCCATGCCCTCCGCTTTTGGAGAGCTGGGAACTGAAGGGTCCCTCTCCCCCTCCTGTGTTGGGATGTGGGAAGGGTCAGCGCAGGCCAGGAGGGCCCCTCATGAGGACCAGGCCTCCTCCCATCCACAAAACACTTGGCGGGGGCTGGCAGGAGTTCCCAAGGTGGCCCCCAGTGACATCCCACCTCTCACTCCTTTAGCCCTGCAAAGTTTCTCACGTCCCCATCAGCAGCACAGGGCTCCCAGGGAGGTGGGGATGATCCCACATCCTGCACCCACCTGTACGGGGAGGAGCTGCTCCACGAGAGGTACTCGGGGCTGAGCGCGGTGGGCCGCGGTGCCATGGGCTGCTCGATGGCAGCCTCCTGGCTGTAGGACTTGAGGAGCGACGCCGATCTGTTGGCCAACATCGCCCTCTCGTTACGGCGAAACTTGGCCCTCCGGTTCTGAAACCAAACCTGAGAGGGGAAGGGGTGGTGTTAACGAGGCCTGGGTTGAGCGGGGATGTCCCTCCCACCACCCAGCCCCTGGTGCTGTGTGGGGATGGAGGTGGAGGGGTCTATCCCACCTGGACTCTCGCCTCGCTGAGGTTCACCCTCCTGGCCAGCTCCTCCCGCACGAAGGCATCGGGGTAATGCGTCCGCTCGAAGACCCTCTCCAGAGCCTGCAGTTGGCTGCTGTTGAATGTGGTGCGGTTCCTCCTCTGCTTCTTCTTCCTCTTGGCCACCCCACGGCTTGGGCTCAGGCTCTCACCTGGGGGAATTCACAGCAAAAGCCCCATGAGACACCGCAGAACCTACCTTCCTAAAGCTTCAGTCTTCACGGACAGCAACAGATTCAACCCAAAAACACCTCAGAGATCTCCCATCCCCGTCAACCTGAGGAGCTGCAACACATCCTCATGGTACCACCGAACCTCATCCACACACCAGCAGCAAACACAACCACGGCTCTCAGAGCTCAGCTTCCTCCATGCTTATTTCTGCCTTTGTTTGCCCATGGAAGCACCAAGTGGAGGGCGTAGACTGGTTTCACCATATCAACCTTGGGCTTTCTGCCAGGCTGAGATAAATCCGATTTTTGTCACTAAGATCATCAAGTTTAGGCAAATTTATGGGGAAAAAAAAAATTGATACCCAATCCCTGCCGTCATGGGAAAGATATCTTGCTGTTGGTATTCCTCGTGGAGGTACTGGGTAATTATTTTTTTCCGTTAATAAAGCATCTGGATCCAATCTGTACCTACTGGTGGGAAAGTATTTTGGAATTATTTGAGATGTTAATAGTTTTATGGCATCGCTCTGATTCATAGCAGGGTTATATTGGGGTTTTCTGTTCTGTATCAGCGCAGAGGCCGCGATGGCAGGAATTACTGCTCCCTGAGTGTGCAGAGGAAATAAATACTTGCTAATAAACTATCTTGGTAGTTATTAAATTGATGTGCAGCATTTGGGGATGATTCTTGAGCAAGGAACAAAATCTGCTGGAAGGGATATTAACTCTCCTGCTTCGAGGCACTACCAAGCAGGAAGAAAGTAGAAGCTTCAAGATTGTCCTGGCCTATAATTCTGAATAACCACAAAACCTCTGCCATCAGGTTCTCAAGAGACCCTCTGGTTTCTTTGTGCCAGGAACGGCCCATGCGGCCATAGATGGGACACGATCTTGGTAGGGTGAGGGCACCTGAGATACACACGGGCTCGGGGCCTCTTTCCCAGCCAGGAGAATGCAGGCTGCTCTTTGCTGCAGCCCACGTAAAGGCTCACAAATAAAATTCCCCAGATTCCCTCCAGCTCTCGTTTCTGCTGCTCCAAATGCTCTGCCAGTCTCCGCTTTCCAGTTGCCCCTTTTAGTTAAACTCCTTTTTTGGTCCTGTTTTTCCTCAGTGAGCGAATGAGCCGCTGGATTAAAATACATGGAGTCCAGCCGTGGTCGACCCGGAGCTTCCCGGGGCTGGGACTGAGCTGGGTGCCATCAGCAGGACGGACCAAGGCTTGGGTTGAAGCCTGGGGTCAGAAGCCAACGGCCCTCAACAGAATCCAATGAAATGTATAAATAAAATTTATTAACCCCGTTTGATTTTCATCCTGGTATAAATTCTGGCTGTTGGACCTGAAGCTCAGGTTGGATAGTAGGGAAAAATTGTGCCCAGAAGGAGTGGTGATGCAGTGGCACAGACTGCCCAGGGCAGGGGCTCACCGTCCCTGGAGATGTTCCAGTGATGTGGCACTGAGGGACGTGTCAGTGGGCGTGGTGGGGTGGGTTGGGCATGGGGATCTGTGAGGGCTTTTCCAACCTGAATGGCTCTGATTTTATGACTTTTCCATGAGTGATGGCTTCTCTTGCCCGCCCTAAATTGGCCGAAAGAAAATAGGATTTCTCCTTAAATGCCCATGTCCTCTGCTGTGCTTGGGGATGAGGCTCAGTGATGAGCATGCATCTTGTCACCATTAACCCCACCATGGAACCCTTGCCAGCCATGGGACCACGGGACCAGATAAATGCTGCCCTCACTGGCGGCAGTCACCACTTCTATAAAGGATACCTTCATAAACCAGGGCAGCTTTACGAAGGTGTGCATCACAAACCACCCTGCAGTACTCACCAGGGGAGCGAGATTCAACACAACCAGACTCACCAAAACCTCCATGGGGGAATAACATTCCTGCACCCCGATGGGTTTCCAAGAATAAGAGTTGTAATTGCCCAAAGTCAATAACGGCTCAACAACGTGTCGCTTTCGCCCCCAAAAAGCATTACTCGGGGTGGCTGGGGGGAGATTTTGGTGAAAGCAAAACCCTTGCATTTGTCAGCTGTAATTTGGGTGGCTTGAAGGCAGTGTGGTGGAGGCATTGGCTTGATTGTCCAAGCGGAGGTCAGAGGGGACGTCTCAGCAACCCCCGCTTTCCCTTCAGTGTATTTACTTTCCACTGATTACAATTTCCGCCAAAGGGGAAAAAAAATGCAGGGGAAGGGGGGAAACAGAGGGATAACATTACTGAATAATGAAGGACGACACTGGGGACAAGGGGGGCTCAGCAGCCCCATGGCTCATGGTGGGACATGTCCCATGGTTTCCCAGGACACCAGGACCACAGAGAACGGCCCCGTGGAGGAGAGCAGGGAGCGTGTGGCCATGCACCATTTGCAAAACCAATGGCCCCAGCACTGCTGGGCCAGGGTGTGTTGATTTAGCTGAGCATGGAGCAAGCTCACTTTTCCAGCTCTTGCCCTCTTTCCCTGTGTTTTCCATAGCAATGATGTGTCAGGAGCCCCAGACCGGCCACCAGTGAGGGCTGTAAGCGGGTGATGTGCACTGCAGCACAGTGACTCATGCTGGATTTCCACCCCAGCTCTGCTTTGACTTCCAACCTCCACCAGCAAGCACCCAGTGATGCCGTGCCATCCCCACCTCACCGAGATGCTCACATCTTCCATTTCCCATCGCCGATCCCGAGAGCCCCACACCAGCCACAGCTTTTTGCGTTGCATTATTTCGCACGTCCCATTTGTTTGCCAAAGACCTTTAAGCCTGAAATTCCAAACCCCCACCCAGATGATCCAATCTGCAATACCAGCCACTTTCCTGCTCCTCCTGGAATGGCATTTTTGTGTTGGCTTTTTTTTCCCTTCCTTCTTTCTTCTTCTCGGGTATAATTTAAGGGTTGAAATAGCCTGGAGGGAATTAGCTGTAAATTCTTCCTAAGACAAATAAATTCAGCCCTCTAAGTTTCTACGGTTTTCAAACTGTTGAGAGACGTTTTGGGTTTGTTTTACTTGAAATAATGATCATGGCATATCTGACCCTCAGGCTGCAGCCGGCTCTAACCAAATAAATAGCTTTTATTAATTAAGGTTTATCCTTAACAAATAAAACCCCAATTTGATCTCGGCCGGCTGAATTAGCAAAAATAAACAACTGGTTCTCCAGGCACTTGATGTGGATTTAACAAATTAACGCTGGGCCTTCATCAGGGAAGCCGCAGGGTGGTGGAGGCCTTTTACAGCCAAGAAATCCTTTGGAAAAACAATGTCTTTCGTTTCTCCCATGGTCTCTCTCGGTAAACATGTGGACTCCCTTCATCCCTTTATATACTCCAGGGAAGCGAGGCGCGCTCCAGCGATGACGTCCAGCGAGCTCCATGTGCTCCATTAACCGGTTCCTTGCGGCCATCAGGAGGAAGCGCTGCCCTCGGGGTCGTGATGGGTTGAGCAGAGCTCTCTGCCCTGGGAATTTCCACCCCTCAGGGGTTCCCCGTGCTCCAGATCCCTTTTTCCCACAGCTCACAGGCTGAAGGTGTGGGCACGTTGCGTTGGTTTTGTGCTTGGCCACGAGCGTGGCAAAGAATGGAGGTATAGCAGGGATGGGGTCTGTCCCCTGTAGTGCGGCACAGAGATGAATGACCACAGGAGCAAAGATGGGAACCACCCACCCCACTGCTGGTGCTGATATCCCCAAATCACCTCCAAAAGCCCAAGGAAGGTGAGAAACACCGTTTGCTCGGGACAACGCTGCGTCATTCAAAGCCACCTCAGGATCACTCCAAGGGCATGGGGACAGGGATCTGGGGCTGCGACCCTCCTTGGGACTCTCCTGCTGCCCCGTCCCATCCCACAGCTGCTCGCTGCCCTTCCAGCCCAGCCCCAGCTCCCTATGTCCCATAAATCCAGAAGCTCAATGGGAGCAGGAGAGGCTGGGGGGGTCCAAATGTGCTGAGTCCGAAGGAAACTTTCTCGGATCAAGTGGCGGACGTTAAAAATTTAAGAGAGGGGTAAGTCTCAGCTACCGGAGAAACATTACAGCGAAATGTTTCCGAGGATGTTTCACCTCATTAATTGTGAAAAAACTGAAACGCTGACACGTTTTTACAGGCTGCCAGTTTTGCTGGGGGAAAAGTGTCTCTGTTATAAAGGAGCAGCAAAAAGCCCGTACCGAAAAAGAGGCCAAGGCCGTCCCGGGAGGGTCTTAGCTCCGCTCACTGACAGGCAGCAGCTGGCTGCTTTATGGTCATGGGGCTGCTGCTGCACCAGCCAGCAACCACCCAGCGCTGCAGATGGATGGGTTTGGACAGCATCCTGCACAGAGGTGCTCCGTGCGCATCCCCCGTTGCTGGGGATGGTGTGGGCACCCATCGTGGCCCAAATGCCCAAATGAACCGGATGAACCGGGGGGGTCCTGGGTATCGTTCTGCATCCCTGCAGTGCTGTGCTTGGAGCCCTCCACTGGCTGCTGTGCAGCACCAAGCTGCTTTTTGGCACAGCCCGTCTTTAGTGCAGGAAGCATGGTGGGACCATGTGGGTCACCAGGGTTTGGGGACCAGAATGGAGCTCATTGGGTTTCCCCAGGGCTAAGGGCCTGCTCTTGCCTTTCCCTTCACCAGAACAAGCCCACCATGGGAAGAAAACCCCATCCCACGTGGCTGCAGGGC
Source organism: Pavo muticus (assembly GCA_016647715.1). Lineage (NCBI taxonomy): Eukaryota > Metazoa > Chordata > Aves > Galliformes > Phasianidae > Pavo > Pavo muticus. The sequence goes on from JACDJE010000064.1 coordinate 4,910,713, forward strand.
AGCAGGATGGCACCAACCCAGGGCACCCACAATGCACATCCCTTGGACTCAGTGCTGTGTGTGCCACATCCCCTCCTGGAGCCATCAGCTGCAGCATCACATGAGGCTTTGGGGGCCCACAAGAACACCAAGAGCGCACAGAGGGATCCACCCAGGCTGCAGCCTCACTGCTTCCCAGCGCCGTTGGTGCCGCGCATTGAAATAGCTGAGCACAGAGCCTGGCAGCACCATGATAGCTAACAGATGTGTGAGCAGTGCACGAGGAAATGCTCTGCTCAGGCCCTGTGGATGGAGGAAGCGGGGCTGCAGGAACGGACAGGGCTGGGACAGCACTGGAGCTGCAGCAGGATGGGATTTGGGGATGGATGGTGCTGGGATGGGTGATGCTGGGATGGGTGATGCTGGGACAGACCTCACCATCCTGCAATAGCAAAGCTCTGCTGAAAGCTCAGCTCTGACTGCAAAGTGCTTTTCCCTGGGGGTGCCCATCCAGGTACAGGGAGAGTGACACGGTGTTTAGGACATACAACTAATCAGGCATGGCTGCATAGCAGGAGTGGCTGGCTCCCAGCCAGAGAATCCTGGCATGGCAGTCCCAGCCTTCCTCCCCCACGGCAAAAAACTAAAATTAAAAAAAAAAAAAGGTGATTTCTTGAAATTTAATAAGCAAAAGCCCATAGCGAGGCTGCCCCGATGGCATCTGGCACTGAAACCCAACACCAGCCCTCCAGGTTAGCGCACAGCCCTAATTGCAGCAGGGTCATTGCCAAGTTTGAGGGAAGAGAGCATATGGGGACCAGGGGACAGCCCCACAGGACGCCCCCTCAGGCAGCTGGGGCCACCGGGACCAGACCCTGGCACCCACTCCCCCCATCTTTACCTTTTTGTGGCCAAATGGGCATTTTCCAGGCGGAGATGCCACCAAGCTCCATTCCAACACCAAGCACCTGCCCCAAACCCTCCTACAGCCCACAGCCACCACTGGAGCATCCCGGGATGGGGTCACCAACACTTTGTGGGGGTGTGATGGTGGCTGTGAGCCCCTGCCCCCACGCCCCACTCTGAGGAGCACCCCATGGGCACGCACGCACTCATCCCACAAACCCTCTCCATCGAGCAGCGTTGCCGTCCTTCGGTCTGGTTTTCATTTGAGGTCGGTGGCCCCTTGCCAAATTTATTGTAAAACATTCATTTTAATAAGTGGTTCGTATCTTTTCTCCTTTTTTTTTTCTCCTTTTTTTTTTGCTTTTTTTTTTTTTTGCTTTCCCAGACCAAACCCATTTAACTGTTTGCAGGTTAACACGCAGCCCCGCTGGATGCAGGTGGGATGATGCTGGGGGCTGGGGGGGGATGCATTGGGGTCCTGCTCACACACAGCACCTCAGAGCTGAGACTCCTCTATTCATCACACCACTGCCATCCCTTCTGTCTCCTTCTTGCCACACTCAGAGCCCCAAAACCCACCCAGGAGTGCAGCGTGGTCATGCTGGCATTGGTGCTGGGCACAGCTCAGCCACCTTTGGGCGCTCCCTCACAAATCCCATAAAACACAGCGTGCTCCCCCAAAGGCTTTGACAGATCTGCATGATCTGTCACGATACGGATCTGACTGCATGATGTCACGATACAGAACAGCCATGGAAAACCGTGACACAACCTGCTGGGGTTGGAGCACGAAGGGGATGGTGCCTGCTGGTTCCCTTCTGACATTTGTTTCAGGTTTTATAAACCTCCAATACTAATAGCAACACTTCAGTCTCTTTTAATTTAAACAAAAACAGGGTTGTTTTTTTTTTTTTTTTTTTTTTTTTGGGGGGGGGGGCT
>JACDJE010000064.1:4913219-5040689 GCA_016647715.1 Pavo muticus
CCCCCAACCCATAACTTGTACAGCTGGTACGCTATGCAACCCTCCCTCCACCATCAACGCTCTACACTTTCGGGTGCAATTCAACCCCCCCCAGACACCGCCATGCCCCGGGGAGGCACAACCCCTGCAGCAATGCCTTCTCTCCACCATTGTGCATCCCCCCCCAACCCCGCAGCTGTGCCAGGAGGGCCGTGTCCCCCCCGCACCCCGCCTGCCATGTGCTCCCCTGCTCCCCTGCCATGTGCACGCCAGTTTCCTCGCGTGTGAAGGCGGCAGCCTCTCAGCTGCAGTGGCTGGAAAGGACGGCGCCTGAGCACATCTGGTTCAATGCGAGCGCCTGGCGCCTGGCTTAGCCGCAGTCTCCATTCGGAGACGCACAGACTTTAATAGACTCATACAATTCTTCCTGATCTATCACTGCAGCCGCAGCTGAAAAGCTGCTTTATTATACCCGCTCCAAAGGGGGAAGAGGAGGGAAGGGGAGGGGGATGGCGGCTGCCGCTGCCGCTTTCTGAAGGCTGCGGAGCTCAACGGCTTCTCCCCACGGCACGGGGGGGGGCACCTCATTAGGCCTCCGGCTCAATTAGCGCCCGCCCGGTGCCATGCATCGCCCAGGGAAGGGCTGCAGGGTGGGGGCTGCGCTCCATCATCCTCGTGTCCCCAGGGGTGTCCCCAGCCTGGGACAGGGCAATGTCCTCTCCGAAGTGTCCCCTTTAGCCCCAACTCCCCCACCCCCTCCCATTCCCAAACCCGTCATCCTCTTTTCCCCTGCTCTGCTCAGGAGGGTTTGATCCTCACCCCTCCAGGGTTCCTGGTGGCCCCCAGTGCTCCTCAGCAGTCTTTACATTGGGTGATCCCTTGGGCCGGAGAGGGGTGCTGAGAAGGGAGGGAAGGTCTCTGCGTGGGGTAATGATGGGAACATATCAGGGTGGAGGCTTTATAAAAATATCTCCAAAATTTGGGGGTGTCCCTCTTCTGTGGGCACTGGAAGTTGCCTTGAAAGCCCCACTCACATCGTTCCTACGGGGTTTCCCATCCCCATCCTCCCCAGACATTGCCGACCCCATGCAGAGGGCCCACCACTGCCCCGTACCAAACAGATCCATGACAAACCCACATCCATTCCCATCCCCATTCCCTGACCCCTCCTATCTCATTTTAAAGGATGCTCTGGGCTTCCCCACAGCACAGCGATGCTATCCCAGCCCCGCTCCCCCAACCCCCCACAGGATAAACCCTTCCAGCTGCAGATGTGGACCCGATGCCAACCAGGGGACTTCACCGCAGCAAAGCAGCCAGCCCCATTCTGCCCCCAGCCCCATCCCTTCAGCTCCATCACTTCCCAGCCCCAACAGGGGGGGTGGAGAAATTGCACACTGCCGGAGGAAAGCGGCGCTGGGAAAGGGGGTGACAGCCCCACTCCCTGGGAGGGAGGAAGGGTTCCTAACGAGGCAGCCTCAAAGCCCTAAATCATTTCATCAGCCTCCCAGCTACAGACACACGCCCAGGCTCTCTTAAAATGCTGATTCGTTGAAATTCGCCCATCTTGGCCGCGCGGAGTCGAAATTTCATATTTTTCCCGTGAATCAGCCCCGTTCCCTGAAATAACAGCCTGAAAGGAGAGGGGAAATAGTCTCGCCCTGAGCTGTTCCCGATCACAGCAGACACAACAGCCAGGGGGCAGCGAGGTGTCCCCGTGTCCATGGGGCTGCAGGGGCTCCTGACGGAGCGGGGCAAACCCCCACATCCCCACTGCACCCCCGTCCCCTCCACAGCACCACAAGAGGTTTTCAACCCCGTTCCTATGAGCATCGCTGCTCCAGGGAGAGAAAAATCACTGCACTGAGAGCTGGGGGGGGAGGGTAATGGGACTTTCCTGGCCCAGCCAGGCACTCGGTTTAGGATTTTTCTCCCTCCTGGCACGTGCTGCAAGGGGTGTCCTGCAGTCCCTATGGGGGTGTTCAGCCCATCTGTGGGCGAATTGACCCAAATTAGAGCCCAGGTGCTGCTGGTCTGCAAAAGCGTGAATGAAGCCCAGGGCATGGAGCATCCCCTGCCATGCAGGGAGGAGTGTGACAGTGAGCCCGTGGCATCCTTTGGGGTCAGAGGAGGATGGAGGAAGGTTGGTGCTGGGGTGTTCCCATGACAGAAACCCCATTTAGATGTGGGATCCCTCTTTGCCCACACCTGACAGCTGTTTGTGCTGTTTCTGGGTTCCTTCTGCAGGCTCTGACCTAAATCAGCCCAGCCTCAGCCTCTCTCCCTGCCTGTCCCATTGGAAGAGCATCGCTCCTGCCTGCTCTGTGGCTTTTGGATGAACACCTGGGCACCAGCCCCAGCCTACCCACAGGGCAGCAGGTCCCGTGGCAGCAGGATGGGGTGATAATGGTGGAGGGTCCTTATGTGGGGAAAGGGAGCCTTGCTGTAGGGCCTGTGTCTCAGGCTGGGGGTCAGGGTTAAGGTGGGTCCTTCCCCAGAGCCCTTCATTTCTTTGACAGGGATGTGCTCGGATCCCCGGAGCGGCTGGAACTCATCAGTCACTGCACTGGGACACGTCAGGCTCCCAGCCCCTCACATGTCGCCAGCCCCACACTAAGTGCAAACAAATGGGGCGGGAGATCCCCGACAGCAGAGCCCTCCTGGATTAATTGCAGGGCATTCATCAGTGATCAATTAATCAATCAATATGTGCGATGGGTGCTGCACCATTAGGTGAGTGCTGGGCTTGGGCACTGAGCACAGGCAGCATCCCCCTGTGCAGGGGTGTGCATCCCTCCCTGCATGGTGTGGGCAATGTCCCCAAGCAGGCAATGGGGCAGTGATGGTGACACTCCGTCTGTGGGCATCACGGCCATGCAAGGCTCGCTGCTGTCCCAGATCCGTATGCCACCCAGCATGGCCATACAAGGACTGAGCAGCTCTCACCCCTCAGCCCCTCCTTCAGTGCCACCCTGCCTGGCTCTGCCACATGTGGACAATGTGGACGGGCACTCACAGCTGATGCTGTTTTGGGGAGCAGCACGGGACTGTGGGTGATGTAATCCCACAGCCCAGCCTTGCTGCTTGACAGCCTCTTCTCAGCTCTCAGGATGAAATGGGGTGCTGGCAGCCCCAGCCCTTACTGGGTATCAGCATCATCTGGTGGGCACAGCTGAGGCGTCCCCACATTGGGACCCCATGAGCGGCATTTAGGAAGGCAGGAAAAGCCCAGCAGAAAAGTGTCCCAGAGGGGTGCTGGGGGCAACCACCCAGCCCTGACCTCAGGAACAATCCCTTGCCACGTTCCACTCTCACTTCTCCCTTCTCACCTGCCCTCATTCATGACATGAGAACCAATTCACCATAACATCATCCCTTCGGGTGCGTCATCTCTCACTGCACAGTGGGACCAAGGGGAACTTCTCCCCTCTGCACTCAAGAGGCGGGATGGGGAATGAGCCACTCTGCCCAGGGCTGTCCCCTCACCCCATCCCACCACCCACTCCCATCCCTTTTGGGAGCAGCCAAAAGAGCATAGTCCCAAAGCGCCCAACGGAGACAGTGCCCAGCTCCGCTCCCACCCCCAGGCAGCACCAAAAGCAAGCTCATTGTTTGAAAAGCCATCAGTCAAGGCCCACTGGCTAAAATTACCCTCCTGCTTATCATCTTGAGAACATTAAGGGCTGTTGTTAACAGATGTTTCACGTTACACATTATTTGTTACTCTAATGAAAGGAGGTGAACAAGCTTTCAAGACCTCAGAAGTTGTGTGGAAGGTTTGATGGGAGGCTGCACCACTCTGGGGGATGATGAGGATGAGGATGAGGATGAGGATGGGGATGGGGATGAGGATGGGGATGAGGATGAGCCCTCACTGCCCCTTTGGCGCTCCCTCCACTGCTGAGCAGTGCAGCTCTCAGCCTGCATCCAGGAGGGGAAAAAGATGTGGTGGTGGAGAGGAAGATGAGGGAAAACACCTTCACTTGAGGACGCCCGTAACAGAGAACGTTACGCTCCTCCGTTGTCACCATGCTGATGCCGAGAGCGTCACAGATGCAAAGGCTGTGCGGTATTTATGATCCTTGTCTTGGTTTAGGATACTGCATTCCAGACACTGGGCAGCAGGTCCCACAACCTGAGGTTTGCACCAGCATGGGCTTTCTTGCTCCATTTCCTCACTCATCCTCCTGCAGGCTGCTTGCAGCTCCCATCGCTCGGGTATCTCCATTTGGAGTCACAAGAAATGCTTCCACTCCTGAGTGTGTCGTTGGTGCATTCCCAGATGCTCACAGTGTCTTCATCCCCCTGACTTCACAGAAACAGGTGCCAATGGGAAAGATCCCCCTCTCCAGTGATGCCAAACCCCATAAGGCCTCTGCCCCATGATGAATGGGCTTTTAGGGGTAAAAAATGGCCTTGGAAGGATCTGCCAGATTTCCAAAAGCCACACGTATGCTGTGCTGCACACAGCCCCCCCTCCAGTTGTACAGTCCCATTCACAGCCCCACGGTCCCAAAGGCAATGCGGGAAGTGCAAACAAAACCCAAGGGAAGGGGAGGAAGGATGGGAAACAACACCAAAAATCTCAGCTGCCAGCCCCGAAATCGGCACCCAGCCATCAGAATCCCGAGCAGAGGGCAGAGCTGGGGCTCCGGTTGTGCTGGGAATAAGATGCAGTTGGGAGAAGGATGCTTCTGACCCAAATCACAACGTGGGAGCTGCTGGAGGGGACACAAGGACCCCCCTACTCCCTCAGGGAGCCCCTCACCACAGCTCTGGGGCTGCAGCATCCCTATACACCGGGTCAGGCACACGGCACGGCCGGCAGCGCCCTGGGGATGGGGCCCAAATGCCAGTCCGGGGCAGGTTTGTGGGTCCTGGGTCCGGGCTGGGGGCAGGCAGTGGGTCTGCACCTCCACCCCCTCCCCCTCCACCACCACCCTACAACCTAAGGGAGATTTGGGAGCCTCCAGGTGCCCCCAGAGCGGGGCTTTGCCGCAGGGTCGGGGCCAACCTTCTCGCTCCGGAGCTGGGTGGCAGCCGAGTGGAGCGGGCTTGTCCCGTTCTAAACGCGCCGGGACCGAACGCAGCGAAACCCGGCGCACCGGGGCACTCCCCGTTCCCAACCCAGCTCCTACCCGCCCCGAGGGGAGCGCCCGGACAAAGGCAGCTCCGTGCCGGTGTCCCGGTCCCAGCGGCGGGGACCCGCAGCTTTCCTTTCCACCGATCCCACCGAGCCGCCTCCGCTCCCGGAGCTCGAGAACCGTGGCGGGGAGGGCCAAGCAGCCCGGGACATACCGGGAGCTCGGCACCGTCCTGTCCCGTGGCGGCGGGGAGGCGGCCGGTGCGGTGCTCACGTCCCTCTGTCCCCACGGCGCTGTGTCCTCCTGTCCCGTTCGTCGGGTGCTATCGGTGTTCCGGCGGCTCCGATCCCACAGATATCCCAGATCCACCCCCACAACCCACGGGGACGGTGCCCCCACAGCAGCCCCCACCCCACCTCGGGAGGACCCCGCGCCCCTTTGTCCCCCGCGCTCAGCCCGGCCCGGGGAGTGGGGGGGACAGCGGGGCCACCCCACACCCCGAGACTGCGGGTAGAGAGGGGGGCCCATGCCGGGACGTCGGTACTCACCGTCCTGGGGTGCCGCCTCGCTGCCGCTGCTGCCTCCCGACGGCTCCGGCATGGCCTTACCGCCGGCGGAGGGTGGGGGGCCGGCGGGGGGGGCCCCGTTCATCCCGGCCGCCACCTCCTCCAGGTCGAGGAGATGGCTCACGCTGAAGTTTTTCCGGCTCTGAGGGTTTTCGGGCGGCTCCGGACCGCGCACGGTGCTGGGGGCGAACGGTTTGTCCATGGCGAAGGCTGGCGGCGAGTCCATGGCTCCCACCCCCACCGGCCCGCAGCCCACCCCGAGGTGCCGGGCCGCTCCTCGGCCCCTTCCCCTTCTCCAACCCCCACCAAATAATAATAAAATAATAATAATAATAATTAAAAAAATAAAAATCCCGGCTGCCCTGCGAGTCCGGCTCCCTCCCCAGCCCCTGTTCCGCCTTGTGCTGACGTCTGGGGAAAAAACCACGCTCCCAGCCCAAACTTTCTTCCCCTGCTCTTTGCTCTGGAGCTGTTCAAACAAACGCCCCTACACCGAGCGGGGCGGCCCCTCGCCCCCCGGTACAACGACCCCCGGGGTGGGGGGGAATCACCCCCTGCGCATCCCCCCCCTCCAGCCCCGCTTTAAGTGCTTCTCTCAACAAGTGTAAGTGGCTGCGCTCCGTGGGGAGTGCTGCGCTTCCCCGACTCCAAATGGGGCTGCGAACGGGTCACCCCAAATGGTGACCCTCCGGGCCCACCCCTCCACCTACATCCCACCCTCGGGGCCCCCATCAACCCCGGAGCGAGGTCAGCTCCGCTGGGAGCAGCCTGGCTCTCTCCCCTTAATGAGATAATTACGTCCTGCACCGCAGTTACGAACTCATAGGCTGCTTCCCTTGGGGTTAGAGAGAGAAACCTCCCTAATGAAAACCAGCCACCGGGCAGGGGAAAAAGGAGGTTTTCCTCTTTAAAAATTCGGCAGATAGAGGTGTGTGTGTGGCGATGTGTGCGTACGTAGGGACGGAGGAGGCGGCGTGTCGGCGTCCGGCTGCGGGGCGATGGGCAGCGGCGGACGGGCTGAGCTCCGCTCCTCGGATCCCCGCGTCCCCCGCATCCCACACCCCGCGTCCCCCCTCTCACCGCCTCTATCTGCTCCACGCGCAATTTCCGAGCTCGCAGAACCCTTTCCCACCCATCCCAGCCCCCGGAGGAGCTGTTTTAACATTGGCCGAGAGCTTTCCTTGCGCTCTTTCCCTTCGAGCAGAGAGGGGCGCGCATTTCGATGCAGTCCGGTGCTGCCAAATCTGATCTTCCTGACGGGGCAGCGGCTTCCCGGAGCTCCGCAGATTGCAGCTGAAGGCAGATTTTGGCAATCTGGGAGTCCGCTGTGTGTGGGGGGGCTCCCAGGGTGCCCAGCCCCCCGCCCCCCTCCGGCCATTGAGGTTTATTGGCCCCAGTGTTTGGCCCCGAGGTTGCGTTGCAGGGCTGCAGCCCCGGCGTCCCCTCGGCTGCGTGACGGCGGGGATGGTGGCACCGCTCGGCTGCCCGCTCAGTGCCCGGGGGCGGCTCCGTGCACAGCCCCCCTTGGTCATACGTCCCCTCAGCCCACTTTTGTCCCACTGTAACCATCTCTTCCCAGCACGGTGGTAATGCCACTGGAGGGACAACGTGGCCCTGCGTCCGGAGGTGTCCCCTCGAAGCACGGGGTCCCACCACCAATGCGACAATGAGTCCTGATAGGGGGCAGCCCCGCGGACAAACCCCCCCCTCCCACCCCATCTGCTCGTCCAGGGCCGACATCTTTCATTCCATCCACAGCATTAAATAATTAAACGCAGGGAATAATCACCAGCAAAACCCCCTCGGGTTCGCACTTCCTCGGGCCCTCTGACGGCCGATGTTTTTTCGGGTGAAATACGACCTTTTTATTTTCACATATCTTTTTTGTAACGATCAAAGGGGATCCGAGCTCCAAAGGAAAGTGGGAGAAAAAAAAAAGAGGCCAAGCGTTTTCTTTCCCCCAATCCTCGCGGCCCGGTAAAGTTTCTTTAGACACGCAAAGATTTACACACCTTCCTGCGGGGTGCCTGCAGCTCCCCGCCGCTCCTCACGCATTTCCACGAGCAGAACAGGAACAGTAAAGCATTGAGAAACGAGGCGGCCTTCAGCCGGACCCCGTCGGCCCTTCAGAGGGAAGCGCCTAATGGCTTTTTTTTGAAGTAGGGGTCAAGGTTGGGCTTTTTTTTTCCTTTTTCTTCCCTTTTTAAATAAAACAATCTGTATTAATGCAATTTCCTTTTTAGCTGTAGGATTGAACTTCTTTTTTTTTTTGGGGGGGGGGGTTGAAAAATGAGTTTTCAGTGATTAAAACTGGTGCTGGCAAAAGGCGATCCCGGAGCAGCGGAGAGCGTTGGGTGGAAACCGAGCCAAGCACGTTCGCTGCACCTAACCCTGAGTGTATGGGCTCCGATCCCACACTGCGGGGCAGAGCAGCACCGACCCCACTGCGATGCTGTCTGTGCTCCTTGGCGTGTTTCCCTCTTCGTTTTTCCCACCTTAAAACTGAATGAACGCAATGAATTGAGGCGCAAAGCGCGGCGTGATGCTCCACTGTGTCCTCCCATGGGGGTCCCGGCTGCAGTGTCACACTGTGGGGGCATCTCAGGGGCAGGGGCTGCAGTGCCTTTGGTGGCATTGCGCACCCCCAGCCCCACAGGAAGGTTTCTCCCCCAAACCCCTCATTCCCCACTTTCCATCTCCTTCTTTCGCTCCTTCCTTCTCCCTCTCTCTTTCTTTCCCTGCCAGCAATCCCAGTCCCAGATGAACCAATACTCCGTGGCTCTGCTATTTCCCTTTTATTCCCCCCCCCCCTTTCAGCAGCGAGATGGGAAAAGAGTGAACTACAAAAAAAAAAAAAAAAAGAAAGAAAGAAAAAAATCAAAGCTGCACATATTGGATCCAGATGTGCTTACAGCCCTTTCCAGCAATTTAATTAAATTCCCCCAGACAGCCAGGAGGATTTCTTAATGATCAAATTTCCCTGGCTTTCCTCCTAAAATGCCCCTCTTTCTTCGGCTCGCCGCTGCTCTGTCTCCCTGATGGATGGCAGCTCGCATTCCTCCCCGCCGCCCCGCCGGGTGCTGCCAGCAATGGCACAGCCGTCCTGGTGTGCAGCCGGGCACCGGCGCTGCGTGGTGGCACCAGGCTGTGGGTACGGGAATGGGGGTGGGGGGGTCACCTCCTGGGGGACTGGGGGTTGTGGCACGGCCATGGGGGGGGCACCGCGGGGATGCGGTGGGGACACAAAGAGGACACGAGAGGGATCCAAATGGGATGTGGTGAGGATGCGGTGGGGACGTAACAGGGATGTGACAGGGACATGGTGGGGATGCAGCAGGTATGTGGTGGGCACGCAGCAGGGACACAGAAGGGACGTGGATGGGACAGGATAGAGACACTGCAGGGACATGGTGGGTACACAGTGGGGACATGGCAGGGCCACAGCAGGGACATAGCAGGGACATAGCAGGGACACAGCACAGACATGGCAGGGACATGAATAGGGCCACAGCAGGGACATAGCAGGGACATAGCAGGGACATGATAGGGACACAGCAAAGCTACAGCAGTGACATGATAGGGACATGGCAGGGCCACAGCAGGGTCACATTAGGGACACAACAAGGACACCTGCTCACAGCACTGCCTCCTTTTGTGCTGCTGAATGGCGTCTCCCATAACAGTGCCTGGTGCAGGCTGGACCTGCCCGGTGCTCTGTGGCGCCACATGGCTGGGCGTGGTGACAGTGCCCACCACCTGCACCGTGGTCTGGGGAACATGGAGGGTTTGGGGATGGGAACAACACCATGGGAGTGAGCATGGCGCTGACAGACCCCAAATCCCCAGCCCCAGGGAGCTGACAGCCAATGCATGCAGTGCAGGGGGGCACCCACAGCTCTATGGCTGCAGCATGGGGTGCCCCGGGGACATGGGGGCACCTTTGGGTGTTCCCTGGAGGGCGATGAGGGAGCACGGAACTGCAGGGCGATGCTGCGCACCTGCATGCACCAAGTATGGCATGGACAGAGCCAGAGCCACTGAGGACACTGGGACAGGGCTGTCACTGCTCGGGGGTGGGACGTGCATCTGTGCATTCGTGCATTTGTGCACTGGTGCATGTGCGTGCACTGGTGTGTGTGCACCCGCTTGCAGGCATGCATCATGCACGTGAAAACAGCTGCACACACCTGGTTGCAAGCAGAGGGGCCGTGCTTGTGCACCTTGCACACTTGCGTGCGTGCACCCTGCGTGGAGGGGGCTGCGGGCATGCTGCCACGTGCACGTGCGTGGGTGCGCGCACCTCTTGCACACCGCATTTTGCAGTTGCACAAGGGGCGTGCACACACCTGAGGCGTGTGTGTGAGAGTGCGTGTGCGCGTGTGTGCGTGTGCACGCGCGTGTCTCGCGCCCTCCAGCACCTGCTGCGCGCGCCCCCGCCCCGCGCCCGTTCTCCCGCTGCCCCCTGGCGGCCACGCGCGCCGTAGCCCCGCCCCAGCGAGACCACGCCCCTTTCTAGACCACGCCCCCCGACCAGGCTCCGCCCACCGAAGGACGCAGCTGGCGACTTCCGCTTCCGGCGGCGGGGCTGCGAGGTGAGGGCGGTGGGGAGGCGTTTTGTGTTGCTGCCTTCGGGCCTCGATCCGCGGGGAGGGATTGGGGCCTCCGGAACCGCCCTGGTGGGGCCTGCCGGCGCTGCCTCGGGGTTCTGGGGGGGTTCAGGAATTCCGGGAGCGAGGGAAGTGATGTTTTTTTGAATGCAAAACTACTCGAAATCCGTGTTTGTTTTCAGAGGAGCGGGTGGCCCCGTGGAAACCAGGCCTGGGTCGGCCTGCGGGTTCCTGAGTGTGGGCAGGCGGCACTGCCATGCGGGAGGGCCCTGCGGGGCCTGCGTGCAGAGCACAGCGCTGCAGGATGCCTTTCCTGCACGGCTTCCGCAGGATCACTCTCGAGTACCAGCCCTTGGTGGATGAGATCTTGGCGTTGCTGGCGCTACAGGATGCAGAAAGGCAGAACACGCTTGAAAGGTAGCTGACTGGGCTGCAAGCAGAGCTCTGGGAATAAACACCTGCTTGATGGTGGTGGCTGGAGCTCAGCAACATCGGCACTGGGAACAAACCCTGTCTCAGTGAGCACCTTTTCCTGAGGACTGTTCTCGTTCTGTCCTTTGGGAACATGGGATGGAGCAGAGCAAACGTGAGGCTGTATGTGCTCCTCAGGAGCTGTCTGACCCACAGCAACAAAAGCTCACCAGGGTTTCAGCTGTATTCCAGTACTGCTGTATAACCCTGTAGCCAACAGTTTACAAGACAACTGGAGAAACCAGGGCTTTTTCTACCTCCCTACTTTGACCAGTGCTAGCCCATAGGAGACACGTACTGCCCAGGTGAGTAACTGGTTATTTTCATTCATTTCCAGCCATGCCTGCCTGGGCAGCAATGGAAGCCAGCTCTCAGCAATGAGACAAGTCTTGGAGAGGGAAGCCCACTCCCCATTCTAACAGGAAGGTGTGAGCTATACCCTGCTGAAGGTTACTGAGCTGGGGCTTGTCGAAGCTGCAGAAGTACTCCTGGAGTTTGGTGCAGACCTCAGCTTTGAAGGTATGGCTGTGGGAAGGGTGCTGTGCTTGACTCTGCTCCTTGGGCTGGCTGGGAGGGGCTGGGTGGTGAGAAGCTGGCCCTGCAAGGCAGAGATAGCTGGGACAGAAAGGGAGGGGTGCTGCTAGCTCTGCCCTCAGGCTCCCGCTCCTGGATTTGATAGATTAGATGTGCCTTGTCTAAACCCAGCCGTAAGAATGGACTGGGGGATGGCCAGAGAATGGGAGCCAGCTGGCATCTTTCAGGGCTTTTGACAGAGGCAAAGCCATTGCAGATGCAGGACCTGGGGCATCTGTAACAACTGCTTTTGTGGGCAGCTATTCTCAGTGCCCACCCTGGCTGAAGTGTTTCATGTCTGGGAATACCCTCAGTTCTGACCAAATGTTTTTGTCCTCAGACCCGGTTACCTACTACACCCCGCTGCACATTGCAGTGCTTCGCAACCAGCCTGACATGGTGGAGCTCCTGGCACGCCACGGGGCCGACATCAACCGCAGAGACCGGGTACGGAATTGACTGCTTGGACACGGATGTGCTCCAGCTCCCTTGGGGCTGCAAAGGACCATCATGTGGGGTCGGCCCTCTCTGCTGCCCCTTCCATGCCTGCTGCATGCCAGCTGCTATCAGTGGCCTCCCAAGCTGCTGTCTGCACTGCTCCAGTGCTGTGGCAAAAGCTGAGGCTGCCTTTGGCCAAGCAGACCTGCCTCTGCTGCAGAGTGTGTGGTGGGAGGAAGCTGGGGTGGACCAGCCTCTCCCTGTAGACATACTGACATAGTTGGGGAGGGGGCTGTCACTCTTGCTTTTGGGGACAGGATGAATTATATGCTCTGATGTTGGCCATGATGAAGCCCCATCAGCGATTCTCCAGAGGTACTCATAAACAGTCCTTTAATGCTTGTGGATTTTCCTCTTGCCCTGTACAGATCCATGAGAGCAGTCCCCTTGACCTGGCCAGTGAGGAGCCCGAGCGGCTGCCGTGCCTCCAGCGGCTGCTTCAGCTTGGGGCCGACGTCAATGCAGCTGACAAAACTGGTTTGTGGGGTGCTTCCAGCAGGTGGGCTGGAGCAGGGCATGGGATCTGTGTCCTTTCACCTTGCTGCTGCAAATTCTGCCTGCTTTGGAAATTAATGCAGGCTGCAGAACCTCCCTGGTGCTCTGTGCTGTCTCCTAGTATCTTGTCTGCATTAGGTGCAGCAGGAGGCTAAAAGCAGCTCTGTACAGCCCATGGAATATGGGGGCGGGTGAAGGGGGGGGCGTGTGCTCTAAAAACCACTCTGCCATGGCCCATGTGCCCTCTGGGGCCACCACAGCTGTGCTCCATCACAGTGATGTTGGGACCTTGCTAGCAGGAGGGCTGTTTCCCTTGTGTTTAGCCATTGGGTTGGTGGGATGGATTCTTTTCCTTCCTTCTGTGAGTATTTCCAGGTGGAGCACTGTCTCATCTGATTGTCTTTCCTACTGCAGGAAAGACAGCGTTGTTGCACGCCTTGTTGCACTGTTATTGCAGCAGTGATGTCGTCCAGATCCACAACACAGAGAGCATCCGTCTCCTGCTGGAAGGAGGTGAGGCCAGCTGCTCCCTACTATACTCAGAACCCCTCTGGGCCTGGTGCTTGCTGATTCTTTGTACAGCACCAGGTGCTGCCCTCCCAACCCCTTTATGTTCCCAGCTGAGCAAGAGTAAAGTCCAGAAGAGCACTCTGTCCAGGGGTGCTCTGATTTGAAATACTTTTCCACTAGGAAGAAGCACTGTGGCTGTCAGCTGTCTTGCTGTCAGCTCCACATGGGTTATGTGGGTGCACGATGCAGTTAAGTGCTGTGTTTCATACCTCGTGGTGGTACTAAAGGATCCACACCCCCTCCCCCTTCTTGGTGTCTCTCACGAATCCATCCCGATTGTGTCCTGCCTTTCTTTGCAGCTCCATTTACGTTCTGTTCCTTCGTCCAGGTGCAGATGCCAGGGCTACCACTGAAGATGGTGACACTGTCTTCACCTACATCATCTTCCTGCTGGGTGACATAGTCTTGGCCAGCACAGAGGAGGCAGAGGTGCAGAATCGTTTCTGCATTCGTGTCATGCAGCTGCTCATGGCCCACGGTGCCAACCCCAGTGAGTGCCCGTCCCTCGAGTCCTTCACCTACCGCTGCCTCCAGAACTTCACGTGCCACTTCCCACTGCTGCGTTTCCTGCTGGAGTCAGGTGCTGCCTACAACTGCTCCCTCCACGGTCCCTCATGCTGGTCGGGCTTCCAGACTGTCTTTGACTGCCTCTGCTCTCACGTCAGCATCCTCAAAGACAGCAGCGTCTCTACGGAGGTCATCCAAATGGGTCAGACTCTGCTGGAGCTCATGATGGCCAGTTCACAAACCATCCAGCTGCCCAGCGACTTTGAGGTCGACGTTAACAGCTGCAGGTACCATGAGGAAAAGATCAGGACTCTGTTCTGCTCCGTGAAGCAGCTGGAGCACACCCCACAGGCACTGAAACATCTCTGCAGGGTGTTCATCCGGCAGCGCCTTAGGCCTTGGCCAATAGATGTAAAAATCAAGGCTCTACCTCTTCCAGACAGGCTGAAGTGGTACCTCCTCATCGACCACACTGCTGTTGGGCACGAGGACCTCAGCCTGACTGATGACTCTCCATCTCCTCATTCTGTGGTCACAGTGCCTCCAGACAGTCAGCAAATCACTGCTCTGCACCCGCTGTCCCTGCAGTGAGAGGTACTGCTGTCCCTGTGTCAAAGGCTTGACCAGTTCTGCCTGTGGTGTCTCTGCTGATTTTTCAGGGGTGTGCTTTTTTGTGCACAAAGCTGCATGCACATCTGTGGAGGTCTTTAAAATATGTTGTGGCTTTAAAATATGTTGCAGGGAGGTGGGGGTGAAGAGGGCTCCTGGGCAGCGGGGAGCTGGACACTGCAGGAGGAGGCTGGTCTAAAAGGTGGATTCACCTTTGCAAGGTGAAAGAATGTGGATTTGTAAGAAAAGGGGAGAGAGCAGGAGGGTGGTGTGACTGTACAGGTCTCTGCTCTGGCTGCAGGGTGGGTGAAGCAGTGCCATGTGTGAGTGGCAGCACGGTGAGATGCCTCAGGATGCTGAGAGATATTGCCTGTCCCAGGACCTGAGCAGCAATGTGCAGGGCAGTGCTGGCATCCGTGCCCTCCTGTTCTGTCAGTGGAAGCAGCCACAGTCCTGCATCTCTGCCTGGATGTGGGTGCCTTCCTCACTCACCTGGGATTCCAAAACCAGGAACTTGGAGGGGATGAGGGGAAGTGGGGTTAGCAACAGCAGCCTGACTGCTCAGTGACCTCAGAGCTTCTGCCAAGAGTGCTGAATCCGCTCAGCACAGAGCACTGTCTACAAAAGGTGCCTGAGCAATGCTGGACTCCAAAGCAAGCAGAAAAGTGGCTGTTCCTTGGCTTCGTGGTGTGTCCTTGTGCAAGGATGAGGAATGGGCAGCTGTCTCCTCGGTGCCTTGCTCCTCCCTGTTCCTTTTATCTGCTTCTCTTTCCTTTGGTGATTGCATGCTGAACTTTGATCTCCAGTGCCTCTTTCCCAGGGGAAAGAAATTGCAGCAGGGCTGCAATGGGAGTTTTCTTGCCAAGCTGCTACTGGAAGCCCCAACTTTTGGGGCTCTGCAGGAAGGTCCCAACCTGTCACAGCCATCTGGCTCCCCCAAGGAGGCATCTGCTTCCTTGTGAAGTGCAGGAGATGCAGTAAAGCTGAGCCCCCCCACAATTTTGTTGTTTTTGTCATGGGGAACAGATGCAGAAGAGGAAGAAATGTACTCTGAGCAGATATTTATAGCAGGTGGATCTGGGATCCACAGGCAGTTGGTTGCAGAAGAGTTGTCTCACCACATTGCCCCTCCTGGCAGCATCTGTTTTTCACCTTTTCCCACTGTGTGGAATTGGAGCTGTGCATCTTGACGAATCAATGTTTTGAAAAAAAATAAAATACTGTGATAAAAGACTTCCCTGCTGTCTGGAATGGAAAATGAGCAATTAAACAAAGCCTCCTAAATAGCAACAAGGTGCTTGTTTCTTCTGCAGGAGAGTCAGGGTGGAAGCGAGGGCTCCAGCTGGCTGGGGAGGAATCACAAGGGATGGGTGGCAGCAGCTCTGCGTGGGCTCAGCCCTGGGCGAGCAGTTGGGCCAGTGTTAGCAGCTGTGGTGCATTAGGTGGGCACAAGCCAGTGGCTGGACTTGAGCAGAAATGCCCTGGATGTGGCAGAGGAGGAGTGTTAAAAGCCAGGAGGCAGCTGCAGCACTGCAGCATTTAAGCAGGAGGTGTGGGGCCCAGGATTATGTCTGCCATCTGTTTTGCTGCATGTGTGGAGACCTACTTTGTGGGTTTATAGGAGGCCCTTCTAAGAGCCCCACAACCTACAGCATAATAAGGCAATGGCAGATTTCTCCTGTCTGCCACACCCAACTTGGTGCTGATTTCAGCCCTCGCTTCTGTAAGCCACAGTGAGTTCATGAGTGGGAATGGGGCAAACACCCAACCGAGGAGGGGAATCCAGCCCGTCACAGAGATGCACCAAGCTGCTGCTTACAAGCAGGGAGCAACCTGCAGGTGCCCAAGGAGCACATCTCTTACAGGGGGGACTCTCCTGCTCCCAGCAGTGCCAGGCATCTGCATCCAGGTCCCTGGGTGCAGCATCAAGCCATCTGACAGAACCCACGTGCTTAAGTCCAACAGCAGGAAAAATGTATTTGGCAAACACCTCTTTTCACAAACAGCAGCAACTCGGAAGACGAAGCCCCGTCCTCACCACCAGCCCCAGGCAGACGGAGTCACAACGCCCTCGCTGCCATGCGCAGCCCCGCGGTGAAGGCACAGTCCTCACCCCTCCTGGCCCCGGCAGGAACCGCTGTCCTGGTCCTGGAGAGACCTCCTCCCATCAGCAGGCACCTTCATCTCATGGCGAAGGTGTAGACATGGTAAATCTCATCAGGGAAGTTCTCCTGGCGCTCCTCGGCCAGGAGGTGCAGCCCAGCCCTGCGGATGATCTTACGGACCACATCCAGGTCCCGGCAGACGCTGCTGTCCACATCGTCCATGATGACCCCCTCCTGAGCCATGTTGTCCTTGATGACCACGATGCCATTGGGCCGCAGGCCGGCACGGCACCGCTTCAGGAAGTCAGAGAGGTGGTTGTCAGTGAGGTGTCCTGGGGGGCAAAGCAGGGGTTAGTGAGTGCAGGACCCCCAGGCTGTGCAATGTATGAAGGGAGGCTGTGGTTGGGGTCCCTCCTTATCCAGGCAGACAAATATCTGAGCAGTGGAAAGCTTGGGGATGTTCAACTCACATCCCGTGGGCTCAGTCCCAGCTCTATCCAACCCACACCTTTCTGCACTGGCCTCAGAGTTTGGAGGGAAAAAATGCCACAGTGCAATGCCCTTCCACTCCCCCTCTGTGGGTCAAGCCCCCTTCCCAGCTAGGCTGCAATGCTCACTTCTGCAGCAGCCCCAGCTCTCCTCAAGCCCCTCCCTGTGCATGTGGGGTACCTGGGACAGGCAAGCGAGACCCCGCAAAGCCAAGCGACCCTCACCAATGACCCACTGGATCCAGATGACGTCGTAGGAATTGGGCTCAGGGCTGAAGTCCTGGAGGCCACAGCAGAAGTAGTTGCGCACCCGCCTGCCCTCCTCCCCCAGGTAGCTCTTGGCCTTGGTGAGGAAGTCCTCGGTCACATCCACCATGTCCACCGTCTTGAAGAGGGGCAGCAGCAGCCGCTTGGTGATGCGGCCGATGCCAGCCCCGCAGTCCAGGGCGCGGGTTGTTCCCGTTCGGTTGGGGCCATCCTGGAGTGACAGCGGTGAGGGGCTGAGCTCAGAGAAATGGGATGACCACGTGGGAGCCCACAGAGCAGCAAAGAGGGAAGAGCCCAGCTCCGCACAGGGAAGAGGGCAGAGCTCCGGGAGCACACCAACCCATGCCACCTACCCGCAGAAAGCGCTGCAGGAATTTCCTGGAGCTGTTGATGTCGATGCTGGAGATGTGGCCGTAGCCCCCCAGCATGCCGTCCACTGTGGCGGGCACATCCTTCCAGTACTTCTCAGCCTTGGAGTAAAACTCAAACTCATTCTCCACCACCTCGCTCGTCATGCTGGCTGCGGGGCACGCACCCTTGTGGGACTCACTGCTCCTCCAGGGGGAGAAATCACAGGTCAGGCACAAAGCCCCTGCCAGGCAGGGCTCCCAGCGAGCCCCCCAGGGGCACAGCATCACCACCATCCCCTTGTCAGTGCCACGGCCATGAAGATCAGCTCTATGAGCAACCTGACTTGGGGCTGACACCCCTTTATCACCCCCTACTAGGGCTATTTCAAACCCTAAAATCCTCCTGGGGAGCAGAAAAAGGAACAAGGACCAAAGCGTTTTCAGAGTCTCCCAGGCAAGGATGCTTCAGTCTCACTCACCAATACCCCATTTTTTCCTTAGAGGCTGCCCCAGCCTTTTCACCTTTTCTGCCTCCTCTCTCCGACTTAAGAGCATTAACGTTTTACGTGTTTATCTGTGCTGACAGCCCCATCAATCACCTCCAATTACATCTGGAGTTGCTGAAAGTTCTCCTAAGCACCTACCTGAGGATTGTAAATCTCAGCCGTGGCCACCAGTTAGATATATGTGCCACATAATAAAGTCAAGGTATAATCAGCAATACAAGCTATAAATCCCCCCCCGACATCCCATAACTCAAACCACTGTGGATGTGATTAACTGCGCCGGAGATCAGAAGCGAGATTTAAGGTGGCCAAAGGCTGAATGTGAGGACTTCAAACACCTTTACAAATAAGGCAAAAACCCCGTTAGACACAAAACCTTTCCTATGGCAGCGGAGGCAGTTCTGGGGTCCTCAGCTTGGTATCCAGATCCCAGCGTGGCTGTGCTGTGACCTAGGGGAGCAAGGAATGCAATTGGAGTCCTAAGGAACAGCACGGCAGCCCCAAAGGGAGGGAGGTGAGGGCTGCTCCCTCCTGAGGGCTGCTCGGGCTGCCCCACAGCCCCGTGTATGGGGGCAGAGGGTCTGAGCGCTGCACGGAGTGGGGCTGGCAGTGGCACCGCCTGATCCGGGGCCGTGCGACATTGGTGCTGCTGTGTGCCCCCCCTCCTGCAGTGCCACCTGCTGTGTGGCAGTCCCAGCGCTCACAGCGCTGACAGGTAACACAGCCCTGCTGCTCCCACACAGCTGCAGGCCTCTGCCCGGCTCTGGGCGGCCCAGGACCGCCGGCTGTAGGGCGGCAGGGCCGTGCGGAGGGCGGCAATGAGGGTCTGGGGCCCTGGGAGTGGGGGGGCGGAGGAGAACGCACAAAGGCCTAAAGCGGCCTAAAGCAGAGCCCCGTGCCCCCCGCTCCCCGCCAGGCGCTGCCAGGGGCTCCCGACCCCCCAGCCCCGTGTGGGGGGGGGTCCCAAAATCTCTCCCCCACCCCAACCGCTCCCCTTCTCCTCGGGACCCTCCTCCACCGTCCCCGTGCGGTTACCTCGGGCCGCGGCCACGCGCCGTAAGGCGGCGCTCGGCGTGACGTCACGGAGATGTCACGTGCCGAAGGGGGGCGTGGCTTGGAGACGGGCAGCGGAAGCTCCGCCCACACGCCTAGCCGACCGCCCCCGGGGCGCCCTACCCCAGCACGGCCGCCAGGGGGCGCTGTTGTCCCGCCATGCCGCCGCCGTCGGAACTCCACCGCCTCCCGCGAGTGGGCAGCGGCAGCGCCGCGAGGCCGGGCGTGCGGAGCGCCTGCGGCTCTCACCGGACGGACGGAGCGGGGCGCGGCGTGCGTCCATCGGCGCCCGTCACCGCGCGGAGCACCACCACGTGCCCCGCAGCCCTCAAGTGCTGCCGCCTGAGCTGCGCTGTGCCACGCTCCGTGTGCGGCTCTCGGCCCTGAGTGCGAAGCCGGGTGGGAGCAGTGCGGCGTGGCACGGCCGAGGGCTGAGCGGCTCCGCGAGCCTTTCCTTTTCCCCTTTTCCCTTTTTCTTTTCTCTTTTCTTTCCTTTTCCCTTTTTCCTTTTTATCCTTTTTTTCTTTTCCCTTTCCCCATTTCTTTCCTTTTTCATTCCCTTTTCTTTTCCCACTTCTCTTTCCCTTTTTTTTCTCTTTCCCTTCCCTTTCCATTCTTTTCCCTTTTCACTTTCCCATTTTCTTTCCTCTTTCCCTTCTTCGTTCCCTTTCCCTTTCTCTTTCCCTTTTTCCCTTTCCCCTTCCCCTTTTTTCTTACCTTTTCCTTTTCCCTTCTCTTTCCCTTACCCTTTTTCTCCCCTTCCACTTCAGTTTCTTTTTCTTTTCTCTTTCCTTCCCATTCCCTTTCCCTTTTTTCCCCTTCCCCTTCCCTTTCCCTCTGCTCAGCCCCAATTACTGTGTGATCCCCATGCACTGACCCCCCCCAGGCCCCATCCCCTCCCCATCTATTCCTTGGCACTCACCTCTCACTCCCCCCCATTCGAGGCAATCACCATTCCTGCAACATTCAGGATTTTTTTTTCCCCCAGGTACTTAATCACCCCTATTACCCTTTTCTGATTAATTAATTCTAATTAATTTCACACTACCATTTGGAGGTGAGTTGACCAGAGCTGCATGCGTTGTTCCAAGTGATCAGTGTGATGCATGCTCCACTCAGGTGCCAACAATCTTGGGCACGCTGGGGATCCCACAGCCCATACACACTGCCCTGTGCCCCACACCTCCAGCGCTGCAGTGCCGTGGGTCCGGGACGTCACAACAAATTAGGTCAGTGCTCTCCCTGTGCTGCTGGGAGCCGCCAACGCGCGGGTGGTGGCACCACGGGTGCCCGGCACCAGCTGCATGTTATGCATTATATGCTATATATTATATGCTATATACTATATGCTACCTACTGTATGCTATATACTATATGCTCTTTGCTATATGTTATACACTATATGCTATATGCTATACTAGATGGCAGATGGTAGCTACCGGATACTGGTTATTAGCTAATACAGTGCATATATAAGAATTCTCTCTATAGACTGTATAACATTCTGAATATAATACTGTGTATACGTATATACATGCAGTTTAATTGGACCAAATATCTATGTATGTACACATATATGTATCTACTTACACATATATACATACACACACTTCCATGTACACCATACCATACACACCATACCTACATAACGTGTATTTACACAGCAGTTAGATATAGGTACATGGATATATGCATCTATATGAACATGTGCAGACAGGAATATGTCTATACATACATAAAATACTTGTAATATGTATACCTGTGTATATATATCTGTATATCTGTGCATATATATTGGTGTATATGTGTATCCATACGGGGCGGTGGCAGGGAGAGAAGGGGATGCAGAGGGTGAGAGGAGGGCGAAGGGAAATTGCTCCGGGTTACAAAAGCTCCTTATTTGATTAATTGTACTTTCTGTTTGATAAATGTTACTCATGAGTATAAAATATGCAAAGCACTTAGCAAGTTCACACTGTTTAAAGAACTCAACTAACCAAATTAAAATTCCATGATAGGAAGCAAGGCGCCGCAGAATGGTACGGTGAGGCGATGCGTGGGGAGCTGACCCCCAGAGCAGGGGCTTCCAGCCCTGCAGCCACCACAACCCTCCCCTTCCCAGCCCTCCCAAAATGGGGCTGAGCGCCTGGGATGAAGGGGAGCCCTCCCAGCATTGGGGGAATGGAGCACTCAGTGCCCTCCGTGTGTTGGTTGTGGTCCTGCCCCGACCAATGTGCAGTGAACACGTTGGGGAGGATGCAGTGCACAGAGGGAGGACGCAATGTGTGAACAGGGAGGATGCAGTGTGCAGTGAGAGGATGCAATGTGTGCACAGGGAGGATGCAGTGTGCACATGAAGCAGTTTCCCAGTTCCCAGTGCTGGCTCACGCTGGCTGTGCAGCTCAGCCTGGAGCAGGACTGACTGGAGCAGCATGTGCACAGGCAGCAGCTCCCCAGCCTGCATGATAGAGGAGAAAGAAGGAAGAAAACCTGGCCTGGATCTGTCCTGAGTGCCTGCCTCCCTGGGCCCCTCTCAAGACATGTGAGTCCCTACCTTCAGCCCCCAGCCTCCAATGCTCCCACACAGATTGGAGGTTGGCTGTAGGCAAGGGTGACTCTCTGGTAGCTCTTGCAGCACTCTATGGTTAAAGCCATCACTGGGTGGGGGCACCATTGCTCCAAGCATTGAGCGGGTCCACACCTCCTACCAGAGGAGGTCACGGCATGGCACAGCCCAGCACAGCCCCAGCACCCCATGCCAGGCTGAGCAGCACGCCCAGCCCCTCACCAGCTCAGCTTCTCCTTGCAGTCTGAGCAATGATTTAGCACCCATTAACCCATGCAGCTGTAAATCCCAGCACAGACAGGTCCCAAACATTCGTTTCAAGCAGTGCAGTTTGTGTCATTTCGGGATTAGTGTTTACTCTCTTGTTAATTAATACTTGTTAAAGCGAGGCTAAAAAGAAAGAGCTCTGCTTCTTGCTTCGGTGAATGCCTCCGTGCCCTCGAGGAGCAGCATGGCTGGGCTCAATGTATGGGGCCATAGCCAGAAAGGAGAAAAATGGCCTTCATCCGTACATGGGGAGGATGCAGCCCCACACTGATGGAGGGGATGATGGAGCTCCTGCTGCTGCTGCAGCACAGGGGGCACCTCGGGGCCAGAGGGCATCATCCCAGGTGGGGCTGTGCTGACGTCAGGGAAACTGCAAGTCATGCAAGGGGCAGCAGTTTGGAATAGGAATTGGAATTGGAATAGGAATAGGAACGGGAATGGGAATGGGAATAGGAAGAGGAATGGGAATAGGAATAGGAAGAGGAATGACAACAGGAATGGGAATGGAAATGGAAATGGGAACAGTAGCAACAGAAATAGCAATAGTTATAGCAATAGCAGCAATAGCAGCAATAGCAGCAATAGCAGCAATGGCAATAGTAATAGCAATGGTAATGGTAATGGTAACAGTGGTAGCGACAGTGATGGAGTAATAATAACAACAATAAGGAGTTAATTCTTTATTAACCCTTATTAAAGAAAAAAAAAAACACAAAGTCCACAACTTTATGCAACTCTGGGGCAGCCCCGGGTGACCACTTTGCATCCCTTCAAATGTGAAATGGTGCAAGATTTGGATCCTACCCCGGAGCGCTTTCTGGCTTCCATTGTATTGGACAGCCCCAGGTGTCCCAGCAGCTGCAGAGCAAACCCTGAGGCCAGGACCCTCCGGACACCTCCAGATCTGAGCCCAAGGCTGGCTGGAAGCAGGGGAAGGGCAGCACGCCCTGGTCCTGCGCTGTGCCCTTCATTTTCCTACAAGAGAGCGGGCACAGAAATAAAGCAGCCTCTCCCTGGCTCGATGGGGGTGAGGATGGTGCCAGGCCAAGGGCTGGGGCAGCTCACGGGGGTCGAGGTGCCCACATCCCACAGCCCGCAGCCGGCGATGTGCTTGGCGATGCAGCGCGGCTCGCGCGCGCCAGGAGTGAATGTTAATGGTGCCGAGCTCCTGGGAGAAGTGATCAAATTCTCTGTCGAAACCAGCGAGGAAAGGAAGGGGAGGAGGGAGGAGGGGGGGGAACAGCTCCGCAGATTAATTCTGCTGATGAAAATTAAAATCGGGCATCTCCAAACCCAGACCAGGAGTAGCCGCCTCATTCCCAGCGCCTTCGGTAACCCCAAACCTCCCACAGGGCATCTGGGCACTGCACCAAGGGCCGTGGCACAGGGCCTCAAGGTGCCATAGCTGGGCACCCCTGAGTAGGACCCCCTGCACTCCACCTCCCTGCTCCCCTCCGTCCCCTCTCCCCCGCCAGAATTTGGGTTTTATCCCCGGCTGCTTCCCTCCTCCCTCCTCCTTCTCTCCGCCCGCTCTCCTCTCCTCACTGCCAAGTCCGCAGGTTTCCCACTGTGACCTTGAGCTCGTGTTCCTGGAGCTGGTTGTGGGCTTCTTAAAGGCGCCGCGTGGGCACTGAGGGCCCCGCCTGCTGCATCCCCCTGGGATCCATGGAGATGGGGCCCCAGGACGTGATGGCACGGCGCGGCTGAGCCCCATGGGCTGAGGATCCAGCCCTGCTCGGACAGCCCAGGATGCACTAAAAGCTCCATCATCCAGAGAGGACCCCAATCAATAGGTGCCTTCAAGGCAAGTCATAAAACTTGGACATTACGCCGGCACCGCTCGGCGCTCCGCGGTGAAGGCGGTGTTTAATTCACGGGATTAAATGGGAGAGAAAGGATGGAGGCCCCAGTGCTGCTGGGAAACCCATGAAGAATGACCTTAGACATGGCTGGGGGACACTGCTGCTCATGGGGGGAGCCCTGCAAGCACCCCACGTTCCTGAGCACCGTGGCCAGGGCACGATGCAAATACAAATCAATGTGTGGAAAGAGGGTTAAGGCAAATATTAACCGTGGGTGTCATGAGCTGGTTCACCAGAAAGACATGGAAATACCCCACCAGCACGGGGATGGGGTTCAGGGTGGGCTCTGTGCACCCATAGGCACTGTCCCCAAGCTGGGACAAGGCACACAGGCAGGGGATGCTGCACACCTCAATGCCTTCTGGGTGTGTGGAGGTTGGGGCTCCAGAGATTGGCATCAGGGCCCAGCACCGAGCTCTGCACTACGTCCTATGAGATGGGGACAGGAGCACAGAGCCCATGGGCAGCTCAGGGAGCTGTGCCCAGCTGTTACAGATACGTGTGGGGAAACTGAGGCACAGCTGGGTCTCGGATGGATAACAAGGGAGGAACCCAGCTAGGCTCATGCCCCGCATCAGACCAACCCCACAGCATCCCAAAGATCTCCTACTGCATCACTGAACATGTATGGGCAACACAAAGGCACCAGCTGGCCACCGAAAGGCACAGCTCCGTAGCCACAGCTCCGCAGTGCTCCTGGATGAGGACAGATGCTGCGCCCTATGCTTGGCACAGGGTCCGTCCTGCAGGAAACGGGACAAGCAGCGCACGGCCACTGCACGTGGGGGCACTCAGCACAGCCCCCCGGGTGAGGGGCCGGATTCGGAGCCGCTGTGCCCAAGAAGGGAGCGGTGGGAGGAGGAGGAGGCTGAGAGGAAAGAAAAAGAGAAAAATGAGTTTTCCTGCTGCCCCAGCGGTGTGGCGATTGATCGGGCGCAGGTTAGTGTGGAGCGGTGCTGAGAGCCTCATTCCCAACCGCCGGCTCACAATTATTGGAAAAAAACCCGCGCTGCTGCTGCAGTGAAATTAGTTATTGATCTCTTGTCTGGGTGACGAGCGCGGCGCGGGGCTGCGGGGCCGCTGCTCCCCGGGGACACAGCCCAGCACTGCGCTCACCCGCGGCCGTCCCATGGACAGAGGAGGGCTGAGTGCCCCCCTGGGGTTCCCCCCACGCACCCACCCCCAAAAGCAGCGGGATGAACGGGTTCTGCCCAACCCCAACCCAACCTTCCTATTGTGGCCCCATGGGCACTGGTCTCAGGGCATCTCCCACCTTTGGGGCACCATGGAGCAATGTGGGCAGCAGCTGGGGGCTTCTGCTGTCTTCGTGCCTTGGGGGGGTTGCAGCAGCCTGGGTCTGGTTTCCAAGGGGTTCATTTTGAGTTTCACCTTTCCCGTGGTTAATTCAGGAGGTTCTTTTGCATGGCACAATGGTGTTGATGGGTGGAGGCCAGCACTGCCATTTCCTTGGGCATTTCCTTGGGCATTTTGGGGTTGTTCAACCCCCCCTCAAAGGCTTTTCCCCCAACTATTTTCCCCAAACTGTGTGAAGTGCCTTTAGGGATGCAAAATAACAAGTCCCTTAATGGGCTCCTGGGGACAGTGGGCTCCGCAACACCCCCAAGCTTTGGGTTTGGGCCCCCCCATACGGGGGCTGAATGTTGGATGCGGATTGGCACATAGGAACAGCACAGGCTGATGGCAGTTCCCATGTGGAGACCCAAAGGCTGCACCTACAGTACGATGCCATGGGGATGAGACACAGGGACAGGAGGGACAGCAGGCGGCAGGGCTCAGGGGGTGTCCCCAGGCCCTGTGATGGGGCACTGAGCCACTCTCAGCCCCACGCTCAGCATCCCAGACCCCGTCCACATGGGCGTCCTGGGGGAGGCTGGGGGGGTCCCAGCCCTTTCTCTACACCCCAGACAAAAGCTTGGCAACAAAAGGCTGCAGGATGCAGGGAGGCACCCCCTGAGCCCGGGGGGTATTTGTTTAACCCACGGGGGGGGAGAGCAAGCTGCATTTCAAAGCGATTCCCCCTTTGTCAGCCCTTGGCAGCCCCCCTCGGCACAACATTCCTGGCGTGGGGCTGCGCAGGGGGTCCTGATGGGCTCCGGTTACAGCGCACTGCCCCATCCCTGCAAGGCAGCTCCCGGCCCCATGGCTGCTTTTGCAGAGGGGAGAAGGAGAGAACTGGGAAGGGAAAATGGAAAAACGCAGCCAGAATGAGGCAGCAGATGGGCCTGGGAGCCCATTCAGGGGCTCATAAGGAGAGGGTCCCCCCAGCTCCAGGGATTGCTTTCCATCCCCAAGCTGCCCTGGCCGTCACGGCTCCGTGTCCCATAGTTAAGGGGATGACCGTGTAGGGCCGTGCCGTCCCGCTCTGCCCCACGGAGCTGGCTGAAACCCACACCGAACACAGTGGCTGGGCAGATGGAAAGACCAAATGATGGCTTTGCAGGGGGGCCGGGTTTGTGTGAGCCATCGCTGTCTCGGTGAGCGACTTCGAATAACGGATACACTTGAGAAAATCGCCATCTGCTCCCGGACAATTCGCAACCCAAGGAAAAGGTGAAAGAAATGCAGGGATGGCCTCGACGCCAGCAGCGGGGCCACGCTTTGTGCAGCATCCCCAAAGCCAGTCGGGCACGAGAGGATGGGCTGGGATGAGCAAGGCGCGATCCTGGGTTCGGAGGATTCGGCAGGAAGATGGACTCTTGCCAGATTGATTTTTGCTTTCTTTTTTTCCCCCCATCTCTCCATTTTCCAGTGCCTCCTGCTTCCAGCTGGGATAGAAACACCACAAAAACAGGCACTACAATGCAGCACTTTCGTGTTTCAAGTCCTGGAAGAAACCAGGCGCAAAAGATATAGAGCCCATTGCATGGGGACGGCGATGGTGGGGCTGCTTCTTCATCTTTTGCTCTTTGCTGGGCTTCACCTGGGCACGAGTGCAGATGTACCTGGAGAAAGCTTGGGTAAGAGCCAAGCAGAACCCTGCCATGTTGTCTGAGCTCAAACAAAAGCTCCCCTTTGGTTGTGATGGTGGGCTGGAGGCGGGCAAGGCACTTCCCCAAAGTTGTCTGCAACACAGGGCTGAGTGTCCCCAGGGCCTGGGGAGGGCTGGGGGTTCTGGAATAGCCCCGCACCCCATGTCCCCACACCCCATAGCCACAGTGGGTTTCCATCAGCCAGGACAGCACCCTGAGCACAGTGCTGCTGTATGGCGATGGGTACAATGCTGTGGTGTGGGTGTAAGCACTGTCTGCAGGTGATCCTGTGAGTGCTGAGACCACAGGAGAGCCCCACCGAACGCCCCCCTGGCCCCGATCCTCAGCAGGACCCCCAGGCTGGCAGCTGTCCCCATGCACAGCCCCCTGCAAGGAGCAAACCCTGCTGGACACCCCAGGAGGAGGAAGAGGAGGAGGACGAAGAAGAGGGGGAGGCAGAAGGGCTGGCAGAAAGCAGCCGAGCAGGAGCGATGCAGGCACGGCGAGGCGAGGCTGAGCGCGAGGGAGCGGGAGCAGAAATCTGTTGCCCAGGATGTGTGCTTTGCTGTCAGCCGGCTCTGATTAACGGGCTGCCTTCCAGCTCCGAGCCGGCTGCGTTCCTGGCAGCAGCCGAGGCCCCACGGCTTCCTGCCGTAGGAGTGGCTTTGCTGAAAGGTTACATTTGCACAATGTGCCGCTGGAAAAGCGGTGCCAGAGGTTGCAGGCGGGGGAGCCGGGCGCGCAGGCAGCTCCGCTCTGTGTAATGGAAAAAACCCTCCGGGGGACGCGCGGGGAAATATCACGTTACGGTCCCCCAGCACCGAGTGGGGCCGGGGACTGTGCTATGGGGACAGGAGAGGGATGGGGTGTGCGCCCCATAGCGCAGCTCTGAATGGGGACAGACGGGGTTGTGCCCCCCACCCCCATAGTTTGCTGTGGGTCAGCCAAACGCTGCTCTGTGTCACACGGCGGCGATGGAGGGCGCGTGTCGCTGCCCCTGTGTGGGGAACGTTGAGGTGGTTGGAGGGGAACGTCCCAAATGTGGCAAGGGAGGATTTCCTTCGGTGGAGCCTTGGAGCCGAAGAGCTGCGAAGTGTGCGACCCTCCCCCCCCCCCCCCCCCCCCCCCCCCCCCCCCCCCCCCCCCCCCCCCCCCCCGCACACACACGCACGTGCTCCTCACCCCGAGCTTTTCCCAGCCTCAGTACCCCCATCACTTCAGGAAGGGGAAAGTTAATTTGTGTCTGCGAAGACCCACTCCTCGCTGAGCCCACCGCATCTGCTCCGTGCCCCACAGCCACGGCCCTCTGCTCCCCCCCTCCATCCCACCTCCTGCCCCCAGTGCTCTCCTACAGCACTGCCCTCAGGCTGCAGCTGATGCCGCTCTGAGATGGGACATCTCAGCTGGAGCAGACATCCCAACCCGCCAAATGTTCCTGTTCCCTCCTTCATAGCCCCTTGCAAAGGATTTTTTTCCTTTTTGCTTCCCTTGTTTCCTTGGTTTCAAGGTTTATCTTCCTCATCGAGCCCCTTATTAAGAGTGGATTCTCAGTTTCAGGGTGTTGGTGGGGCAGGAAGAGGGATTGCAGCCACCCCAGCTTTTCTCCCCCCATGTGTGGGAGTTGTGCCCCAGCTCCTTGGGTTTGCCCCAAAGCTTTACTGTAATCTCACACTCCCCCTGTGCTGCATCTCGTGCTGGAGCCAACTGGACTCCCAACCCAGCCGCATTCTGCTGCACAGCACCGCCCAGCCCCAGCCCCATTGCACCTCTGATGTCCCTGCCTTCCCTCTTCATCTGTTTTCATTAGGATTTGGAGATAAGCTTCAAAATAAAGGCAGTGTTTTTAACCTCGCTGCCTTATCAGCATCCTTCCAGCGGGGCCCAGACCCAGCCATGCTGTGTGGGATGCTCCAGGGAACAGGGACCCCAAATCTCTCCCCCCGTATCCTGCAGATTTGCTGCCCCACAGCCTGCAGTGGGGCTCCGGAGGGCACCGGTGGCTTTGGGAAGCTCTCTCTGCACATGGGGACAGCAGTGTTGCACCACCCACGTGCAGGAATAAAACCCAGCGCCACCTCAGCACACCTGGATTTTATTCCTGGCTCTGCTGCTGACCTCCAGCAGTTGTTTCCCTCCCCGGGGGCTGTCTCCTCTCTCGCTTTGTCACACCACCAGCACTGCTTTGTCCCAGCGAGGTCCCCAAGCTCCATCACCCCTTGGCTCGAGACAGAGCCCGCTTTGAGGACACGGCCCTCCCCTGCCCTTTTCCCAAACAAGGTCCCCAGCCTGACAGAATAACACCGCGTCCACCGAGCGCCTGCTCATGGACAGCAGAGATCTGGCTGGTCGCACGGGGTTGGCTTTCGTCCTCCTTTCCAGCTGCTAAATTGCATTATAGACAGTTAAAAATACATTGCATACTTTCCTAATGTGACTTTCCCGTGGTAGGCGAGCAGCACCGCTGCCACTGAGATGCCGGGCAATGCAAGCGGGGCTGCAGAGCAGCTCCACATCCCACGGGGGGGGACCTGCAGGCTGGCGGATGGCTGCCCTGTGCCTTGCCTCAGTTTCCCCTCCGATAAAAGCATCTGACAGCAATCAAAGCACACATATGAGAATTCAGTGCTGCTTAGTTGGGCTTTGTAGAAAAAGCGACTTTTTGTGCAGGGAGCAGAGATTAAGAGAAGTCCAGAAGTGAGCTAGAAATGATCTGCTAATAGCATTATAGCACAGTAAGTCCTGGGCATGATTGGAACTGCAACACGGCGTCCCACTGAAACACCAGCAACACACAGACTGAGGCAGCACCTAAAGCAGTGTGGGTGCACGCCTGGAGACCTCCCATTGCTTTGCTGTGGGTGGAAGGAGCAACCCAAGTACCCAAAGAGGCAACGATGGGTTCCCTGTGACTGGGACACATCTGCACCCCAGCAAATATTTGAGCAGTGTTTGGAGGTTGGGGAACAGCTGCTGCTCCTGAGTGCTGTGTGTGCCCACCAGCGGAGGTGTGGCAGCGAGGTGCTCTCCCATATCTCCCACATTGGCTGCCTTCTTGTTGGGCATGGAGGTGATGGAGGAGCTGCAGCACCTCCCCAGCTCTGCACCACTGCAAGGCTGAGACGTGGGGGACTTCCCACGGGCCCCCAATGGACACCCCTTCCTATGAGTCCCCAATGGACACCCCATCCCATGGGCCCCAGATGGTTGCCCCTTCCTATGGGTCCCCAATGGACACCCCTTCCCATTGGCCATGGTGTTGGCCAAGGAATGGCGCAAGAAGGGATGATTCCATGCCCATGGTATCAGGGCATGAGGCTGCATCTGACTCCAGCACAGCCTCACCAGGCACCTCCTGTAGGACCAGGGGTGGGGTGGGTAGGGGCTCCCACAGCCAGGAGGGACTCAGCAGGAAGGGGAGAGCTTCGAGAGGGTAAGGAAGGAGTTAAACCCCGGCAGAGCCAGCCCCCACCCTCTCGCTTCTCTGCTAACTTTGGGAGGAAGGGAATAGCATAAAGGTAAGAGTGGAGGAAGGAGAGAGAGGAGACAGATGAGAAAGGGAGAGAGAGAGGGAGAGGGGGAGCATGGAACAGACGGCGGAGAGGGAGCGCGCGTGGGGGAAGATGCTGACGCTTCTCCTCCATCTCTGCACGATGCAGATAGAGGGGAGCAATAAAAAAATTAAAAAAAAAAAAGAAAAAAAAAGGAAGGCAAAGACCAAGGGAACATGGGAGAGGGAGAAGGAAGGAGCCCAAGCAAGGGAGCATGTGTGAAAGTCGCTGCGAGAGAAGGGGCCTCTTTGATTCCCCGTGCCTCATACCAGACAGTGTCTAGACTGCAGCAATTATTGTCAGCTCAGAACACCCAGGCATTGCCATTTCAGCTGAAAGGGAGCTTAACAAAGAGCGAGGAAGAAAAAAATACCCTGCAAGCAGTGCACTAGGCTGCCTGCAGCATGAGGGGCTCTTCGGAGGGCCCTCTGCCACCCCAGCCCCCCGGCAAACCCCAGCCCTGTGGGCGTGCAGTGGGGCGGGTGATGCTGCGAGCCCCATCCTGCTGCAGCTGTGGGGTGGAAGCAGTTCCTGGCCCATCCCCAGGGCCCCTGGGTGTGCCAGTGTGGGGGAGCTCTCCACTAAAGGCCCTTGGGGTTTGGGAGAGGAAGAGGTGAGGAGGAAGGCTTGGCACTTTTGCACCCAGTGAGCCACATATTTTCATCGAGTCACACAATGGTTTGGTTGGAAGGGACCTCAAAGATCATCCAGTTCCAGCCCCCGTGCTGTGGGCTGGTTGCCAACCATCAGATCACGTTGCCCAGAGCCACATCCAGCCTGGCTTTGAGCAGCTCCAGGGATGGGACACGCACTGCTGAGCCTCTTGGTGGCAGGGAGGCTGCGATGTGCTGGGACATGAAGGGGTGACATTGCCCCATGGACCAAACCAGCATGAAGACCCTCAGCAGCCCCACATGGAGCCAACAGAGCAGCAGTGCCTTTGTCAAGAGTTTTGTTCTCTCTGCAGTTTGAGGAGTGCCTGCTGCCTGTTCCAAACCCAGTCTGGCTCGGCTGAACTGACTGCCATTGTCACCTCTCTGCCTTTGGGGAACGGGATCTGTTTTCTGACCTGGCCTGGCTGTGTCTGCAAAACTAAGGGCTTCTTCTTCCTTGAGATGATGCCATCATGTGGACATCACCAGTCCCATCCAGGGTTTGGGCACAGCAGCAGAGCAGAGCTGACGACAGCAGAAGTCCCACAGAGGTCCAACATGGAAGAACCCCCTCAGGGAGGGCCGTGGCCCTGTTTCCACATGGTGTCTGTGGATGTAGGACATTTCCTCACGTGGTGTTCCCCATGGAGCTCAGTTTGGGGGCTGGGAACAGCAGCCCAGGGGTCCCAGTACCACCCTGGGCAGCATAGTGGGGGATTGCCAGATATTTCCTGGAAGGGCCCATGGCTTGTAATGCTTTGGGCTGGTGTTACAGCCATGGAAGACATTGAGTTTCCAGCCAAGTGCAGGTGCTGCAGTCATACAAATACATGGGGAGGGTTTGGGTCAGAAAGGGTTTGACCTTCACTGGGGACTTTGTGCACCGTGTCCCATCCACACTGCAGTGCCAGTGCCTGCAGTGCAGCTCCGGGCATGGGGCAGCAGATCCCCAATGCTCTTCCAGCTGTGGGGCTTTGGAACATCTCCGGGGCTCTGCATCTCAGACCCAACACAGCAGTGTCATGCAGTGGGAACACCACCGAGATGTCTCTGCACTTTGCCCAGTGCCAGGCTCCCATCTACACACGGTTAAGCAATGTGAGAAAGAAGACCCTGCTTTCTCCTCCACCCCGCAGGGCAGCTCGGCTGGGCTCAGCAGGGGCAGCTCCACTGGGGCTGGCTCCCAGGGCGGCCTGAACCTCGCCGCCTCTTCTCTCCCCTCTGCAAAGCCGTGTGCTGACGCCAACCTCATGTTTTCCAGTTCCTTTACATTTACCCCCACTCTTTTTTTTTTTTTTAAATCTCCCCGCTTTCCTTCCTTCCTTTTTTTTTTTTTTTTTTTCTTCCTGGGTTAAAAATAATCAAGTTTCTGGGAAGCAGCAACTCCTGCTGCGCTGCCTCCCCGCACTCGCCCCGGAGAATAGCTCAGCCCGGCGCTGGGCTGCGGCCCCTCCTCGCTGCTCGCTCCTTCCTCCTCCCCACCCCCTACAGGGATCTGACTAATATGCTCGGGCTCTGCTTGCCAGCTCAGCTGGAAAGGAATTTAACCGTTGCGTGGTCTGGAGGGAAGAGAGGGGAGCCCTGAGCTGCCCCGCTGAGCTGCGACCCTCCTCGCATCGCTCCTGGTTGGCTCCGTGCGCGGCCACGTTGCCCCGTGCGTGGGGAAGAGGGATGGGGAAGGAGGGATGCACCATGCCAGCGCCCAGCGGCCCCATCCCTGAGCCCCAGGCGGGTGCAACCATCTCCTTCGTATGTTCCCTGCCTTCTGCTGGGGGCAAAACGCAGCACCCCGGCTGCTGTGCTCCCTAACAGCGGGGATCGTGGAAGTGCCTCCCCCACCCACTTGCATTCCCTGTGTGCCAAAACCCCAAAGCGACGCAGCCCGCCGCTCACCCCAGGCCTCAGGGCTGGGTGATGGAGCAAAGCGGGGACCTGCAGGATGTGGATGGGGGTCCCAGCGGTCCCAGCTCTGCGGCAGCAGCTCCGCAGTGGGGCTGAGACCCCGAGCACGGAGCGCTGAGCTCAGAGCTGCTGCAGTGCAGTGCTACGGCAGCAGCCAGCAGCCCTCCTCCGGGGTGCTGGGAATCAGCCTCTGCACCAGCACAGCGAGCAAAGGCAGCGTTGTGTTTGGGTAAAAAAAAACACGCGGGGGGAAAGCTGCCTTGACCAAGGTTACCCCAGAAAGTCTGTGGCAGAGTCCCCCCCTCCCCACAGCTCCAGCTTGCTGCTGTGCTGCAGCATCTCCCTGCTCCACTAAGAACTCCCCTTGAGATCTCCTGGCTGTTGCAGAAGCACTTGGAGGCCAGGACAGCTCAGCCCAGTGCAGAGCAGTGCCAGCTCCAGCTGCACCCTGCCAGGGCACGGAGCGTCCCGGAGCAGGATGTGGTCCTTCCCACAGCACACGGCCCCTC
This sequence comes from Pavo muticus, assembly GCA_016647715.1. Taxonomy (NCBI): domain Eukaryota; kingdom Metazoa; phylum Chordata; class Aves; order Galliformes; family Phasianidae; genus Pavo; species Pavo muticus. The sequence continues at coordinate 4,946,245 of JACDJE010000064.1, forward strand.
TGGAGATGGGACTGCAGGGAAGGAAAGGGTACTGGGGACAGAGGGGACCCAAGGAAGACCAGGGAAGGGTGAGGACTCTGTAGGTGCCGGGATGCTCCGTGCTGCAGGGTCTATGGGATGGGGGCTATGCTGGCAAGAAGGATTTGAAAAGAGGAAGATGTCTCCTTCTCCAAACCCTCCCTTAAATGGCAGTTCTGCTGTCAAACAGGAGAGGATGGAGCACATCGATCCTAAATCTCCTGGTGCTCCAAGAGCTGCCTCCAGCCTCGCTGCCCCGCAGCAACCTCAGCAGCCAGAAAGCGCTGGCAGGAGGGAAAGGGGTTGAGAAACTGCAGGCAGCAGGATGAGGCAGGAGCCAGCACAAGCAGGATATGACTAGGGGGTGACGGGGACGCCTGGAGGGGTGCCACGAGGAAGCGGTACCCGGGGCCATCCTGTTACCTCCCTCCCACGGCCCTCCAGCCCCAGCACCGCTCCCTGCACAGTGCTTCTCTGTTTCATCCCTGCCACCTAAATTCTCTCTCAGCAGCAAAGCAACGCCTTCTCCTTCCATTTACCGTGGGGTTTTGCACTCCTGCCCTTGCTGGGCGCATGCGGGGCTGTCACTCTGGGCTGTCCCTGCCACAAGTGCCCCAACCCTGTCAGTGCATCCGCGTGGCAAACCTGATATTTGCTGGTCCTTTTTCAGCACAGATTTTACGGCAGTGCTGGGAGGCGTGGGGTTGAGGGGAGGCTCAGACCGTGCCCTTCTCAGTTCTCCAAGTGTTGTTTTAGCACTGCAGAAAGGAGAGAGAATGAAGGAGGAGAAGGAAGCAGTAAAAAAAGAAAAGAAAAAAATAATAAAAATGACTTTTTCCCTCACTGCAAATGACACCCAAAGCAGCTTTGCTTTGTTTCCCCTCAGCTCTGGTTGGTCCCAAGCTGCTGGCACCTTCCTCTGCTGTCCCCTTCACTGAGCTCCCATTTCCTTGTCCCCCACCTGCCCTTCCCCTCCACGTCCTCCAGAAATCCTCATGTTTCCCAGCTCTGACATGGCCCAGGGAAGCCAATGCAAGAGCCACTCCTGCTCAGGAGGAGGGGTCCCCATGCACAAGCTGCAACACCCACCCTATTGAAAGGCAAGAAGGGACACACAAATAACCCCCTCCCCAGTCCTGCCACACCGAAATGCATTAAAAAGGATGGAAAAGCAAACACCCTGATGGGCAAGAATGCACGCTGACACATTGGCTTTGTGGCAGTTCACCATCAGTCTTGGCTTCAGCTCATATCGGTATGGAGCAGCTTTGCTGTGGGGCAGGATGACAAGGAGACCCCCCCTGCTGCCCATGGGGTATGGGAAGTGGGCTGGGGCTTCATGGCAAAGGTGCTCCAGGGTCAGCTGGGTTGAGCAGTGCGTGCTGGGTACAGGGAAGGGGATCCCACACCTCTCTGGAAAGGTCTGTGATAGAGAAGAGTCACAGAATCATGAAGGATGGAAAAGCCCTCTCAGATCCCCAGGTCCAACTCCATCCCACCCCACCACGCCCACTGACACGTCCCTCACATCTCCTCTGGAACACCTCTGGGACAGAGGCCCCATCACTCCTGGGCAGCTGTGCCAGCGCAGCTCTTTTGGAGAAGCAGCTTTTCCTAATGTCCAACCTGAGAAGGCCCCATCATACCCCAGCACTGCCCTGCTGCACAACTAAACCTCGAGAGCTCCAGGGTGCTGCAGCTCTGCTTTTCCAGCAGGGATATCGCATGGTGTGTATGCTGGGCAGGTTTGAAAATGCAAACCATCTTCCATCACTTGCATGACAAATTCTATTTGGGCATTTTCTACAAGATTTCTTTTTCTTTTTTTCATTCCAGCAAACCTCCTGCTTTCAGCTCAAAGATTGCCTCGATGTAAAAGAGGAGATCTAAAGAAAATAAGCGACCTCCAAACACAATGAAACAAAAAACCTTTCTGTCCAAACCAAACATTATGGCTTGACCTAAACTAAACAGTCATACCAGTATGGGGTATTTTGTGGGTCCTTATTTTTTTCACTTTGCCCAAAAGCCCTTCCTACATCCCCATCTCTGTGCTGACCTGGTCCTACTTCCACACCCAAGACGTTCTCTTTGGGCACCAACCAACACTCTTCCTTCATTTTCCCATCAACATGGTTCTCCATCCATGGACAAGACCCATTGAACGTTCTTCCATCCACAGACCAGACCCAGTGGATGACTTCACCAAAAGCAAGCAACACTTCAGTTCCCCTCGTTCACAGAGCTGTGAGCCTGTCCCAGGCATCCTGCAGAGGAAGCCATGGCCAAGAAGAGGAGATGAGCACCCAGAAGAGGTTGGTTTCCCTATGGTTACAATAGGGGAAGTCTATGGGGAGGGGGCTCCACAAAGAGATGTCGGGTTCCATTTCCAGCCCTCCACCCCTTGCTGGGTGTGCCAGGGCCGTGCCCTCCGACCTCAGGCAAAGAAGTGAAACCCCAGCAAAGTAGCAAACAAGTCGAGGCGTAAACACAGCACGAATCCGCAGCGCTTCACCGCGGTTCGTTATCTCTGGTTAGACTGGAGACGGTAGAGCTGGGTTTGAGGAGAGCAGAAATATCAGCAATTAAAGATATGTCGTGTCAAAAAAACTCTAAACTGATTAAAGTTGAAGGCTCCGTTTTCTTCTTTTCATCAGAGAACGGAATCAAAACCTGCCTGGAAAGACGCGCTCCCCCCGTTCCCAGCGCTCCGAAGGCAGCGCCTGCATCCGTCCTGCTGTGTCCCTGCATTTTAATTACCATCTTATTAATATTCATGAGGATAGGCACTCAAGGGGGATTGCAGTCTGTCATTCTCTCTCTCTTTCTTTCCCCCTCTCTCGGCTGAATATGTGTGGTTTTTTTTCCCTTTCCCAACAGTTGGCATGCCGCAGATCCGTACCGCGTGCGCGTGCCGACCCGAGGTGCTGTGTGTGCAAGGGGAGGGCACGGCGGCTTGCACACGGGTGTGGGTGTGAGTGGGATTGCCCCCACGGTACATGGCATCCCGAGACAAAGCTCAGCCGTGCTGCTTGGAGCGAGCATGTGTGTGCAAATGTGGTGCCGTGCACTCGGTGCGGGATGTCGGCATGGGAGCGGAGCGGCACAGTGCTGCCAGCAGAGCTGATGCACGTGAGAGCAGGCGTGCGAGGAGCGTGCGCTCACACTTGTGTGCATTGTCCTGGCCGTACAGGTGTCTCTGAGCACCTGGGTTGATGGTGTGGGACCCCACTGAGCCACAACCTGGGCTGTCAGGGTGAAGTGAGACTTGTTTCAGGCATGCCCTGTGAGCCTGGCTTGTGGGCGCACAGAAGGCACAGGTTGGCAGTGGAGCTGGAGGTAAATCGATTTTCTCATGCCTAAGTTGAGCAATATGGGGTTCACCCGCTGCCATGTGGCATGGAACCCTTTTTAGGATCCCTACTGAACGTAATGGCCATGTGGGTGGCGGAGAAGAACTCCCAACACTTCTGCAAACCCACGCGTGCCCTGCTCCCATCTAGCTGGAGGAAACATGGCAAGGACTGGGCTATCCCCAGCTGGACTACAGCCCTTTGGGCAATGCAGAACCATGGGCAGATCCCCCACCACCCCGCAGTCATTCCAAACATCCCAATCACCACCACCTGCACCCCTGTTTTCAAGGAGGATGCAGCACCAACGCTCCATCTTTCCCCATCACCTTCCTCTTGCCTAACGCCACCAAGAGCTCAAAGCCCTTTGGGGAAGGATCCCACCGCCCAGCGCACAGCCCTGCCATCACCAACCACCTGCAGAAACCTGTGGAGAGACACTCCAACTCCGCGGCTCCCCAACGCCCCACTTGCTCAGCTCCACAAATATTTGAATTAAGGTCCCCTGGGGAGCCACAGTCACAGAGTAACTGATTTCTCCTCCTTCATTATATCTCTGTGTAATTTACCGAGGGACGGCAGCGTGTGCCTCCGTTCGAGTGAATTCCCAGCAGGACTCCCCAGAGCTCACAAATCAGGCAAAGGCAAGGCATTAGAATATGAAAGGTGAGGCTGGTCTCCCCACCAAGACTCATCTCACTCTTCCCTGGCTCCAACAGTCCCAAATTACATTTGATTTCCGCCTGCCACCTCTGGTGGGTCACGCTCCTGTGTGAGCAGGGAGGTGCTTGGGCACAGGGCTGGATCCCCAGTTCTGTCCCCACTTGCTCCTGCTACCTTCTGGGCAGGAAGAGGATGAAGGTCACCTCCCTCTTGGCAGCATCTCAAGAACAAGAGGCGAAGAGTGCCAATGGAGCCAACGCAGCAAAGGTTTGTGGGTGGAACCATGTCACACAGCAGAGATCCCTGCCCCAACATCTGACTGTTTTCACCCATGACTCCGTTTCCACAACTACAGATAAGAGCAATCATTCCCTCCATTTACTAGTTGAAGACTCTACCAATTAGATGTTGGAGGTCTACGGAAGCCAGCCTGCATTCTGGATCTATCTGCATCGCATCTCCAGCAAGGTGGAACCAGAGGACAAGCCTGCCATTGTATCTCAGTAGTTCCCTGAAAGAGGTCAGAGAGTTGACAAGGAGAAATGAAAGAAAAGGGAGAAATCAAGGTCTTTGGTCTAAGGATGCACAACTTTGCTGCTTGGGATTGCTTATGAAACACGCAGTGTGAGGAGACTGATATTCAGCAGACCCAAATCTGCCCAAACTAAATCCAAACCTATGCCCAGTCCTCAAAGTGCCTGTGCCGAGGTGCCAGGTTGTGCCCCAAGAGCGGGAGGCAATCAAGAGGTCACAGGACCTCCCATGGGTCTGAACTGCACCTCTAGGGCAGGGGCTGTCCCTGAGCCGGCCCGAGCATCGCCAGGGATGTGGCACGGAGCAAGGCACCAGTCGGGCTCTGAGGCAGCGAGCTCTCTGTTCCAGATACGCTGCAAACAGCGGAGGGCAACATTTTGCTTCCTGGAAACCCAGAGAAAGAAGTGTTTTTCCTAAGAGCTGCAGCTCGTAGGCAACCTGTAATGGAGGCTTCAGAAAATTGGGTGTTCCCCCTTACATCTCCTCTGCGAAGACAAAGCCTTGGCAGATGGTGGTGGTGCTTCACAGTGCTTGGATGTTGTTCGGGAGCTGGGTGCATGAACCCTACCTCTCTTTCTTCCCTTTAGAGGAACAAGCAATGTGAAATCTGCCTATCCGTCGGATATCTCAACTTCTCAGAGCCCACGTACTGTCTCTTCACACAAGCTGACTCAAGGACCCAAGGCTCTTCAATCTGTAACAAAGAACTCCTTTCTCCCAAGCATTCCCCAGTCATTGGAGCTAAATAGGCTGTGCTGAAACCAAACAAAATAAAGCCCATGCGAAGGCAGCTCCAAATCCCATCTCCTTGCCAGCACTCTGAATTTCCTCCCATGGGCAAGCAGCTTCTCAATGTGCCAGGGCTTGGAAACATGGCGATGGGCTGGCATGGCAATGACAAGAGGGTACCTGGGAGGGAAACATGCCATGGAGCTGCACCAAACACTACATGTGCTCTGTGCATGGGATGTCAAGAGCTGCGGAAAGCCCTGCAGCAGTTCCTGAGCAGCCTTCGTGGGCACCCAATGGGGAACCCCAAAAAGGGGGATGCATGGGCACGCAATGGGAAACCCAGATAGGGTGATGCATGAGCACCAGTGGGACCCTTCCACAGCCACAGTGGGCACCCGATGGAGCTCACGCATCCCCCTGCTTGGGATCCCCAATGGGAGCCTTCCAAACACGTTGCCCAGGCCACCCCCTTGCTGCCCCAACCGGCTGCTTCCACCCTCTCCAATTTGGGTCCAAATCCCCACCGCAGAGCAGTGAACCCTCCTCCCCCAGCTCCCATCACCAAGCACCACCGCAACAACCATCGTGCTGAAGCAGCTGCCTTTCCCCATCAGCGAGGTGACGGCGGGGGGGGTGTCCATCCTCCCGGGGAGGATTTTGGCAGAGCGCACCCGGAGGTGCTGCCGGTTCCGGAGCTGCCTGCCCAGAACCCCACGAAGCACTGGGGCCGGGGGCTTTCTGCGCGAGCAGCTCGTGATCAAAGCGCCGAGCACAGCCCGGGGCTTTCGGGGGGAGGCGGGCGGCGAGAGATGAAACGGAGCAAAGTTCTTCGGGTTCGGACGCGGGAGTTGGAAAGGATTCGACGGCAGCTTGGAAAAGGAGGAGGAGAGGGCCGGGAGCAGCAGCGTTCAGCAGAAAGGAATGTCCTGATGGGACGGCAGCCTGAACGCCAGCCAGGACCCCCCCCCTTCCCAAGGCTGTTTAAAAGCCCCGGACCTCTCCAAGCCCTTTAATTGGAGCTTTAAAAAACTTCCTTGTTCCTTGACGCGGCGAGGTTTGCGTTTCATGCCCAAAATGACTCAATTCCCCCTCTCCCCCCCGTGCAAAAAAATTCTCCTTTGAAACGTTTGCTAGCAGCCAGCTCCGTCCCCTCCCCATTAGCCCCAGTACCCCCAGCCCTCACCCCACCAGCCTCTTGTGTGTATTCTTGTTCTCCCCTAATAATCCACATCCCAGCTGCCTCCCTCTCCCTTCACCCTCCTCCTCCCTGCCTCTCTCGCTCCCTCTTTCTCCCTCCTCCCCCCTCCTCCCCCTTTCCATAACTCAAAAGCTTGTCAGGCTGGTTCCAGACTGCTGGCGCCAGGCTTCACTCCAGGAAAAAAATAAAGCAAAAGAGAAAGGCATGCAAGGCAAAACAGCCCCGCCACATGAACACACATCAAACCAGCCCTTTATCTCCCCGGAATGCTCTCCCCTCTGCAGAGCTCCCTACCCCGTCCGACACACGCACACACTCGCTCCCATCGCTGTAACCCTAATGCAGCACGGTCGGGCTGCAAGCACACACGCCCCGGCAGAGAAAAGTGAAGGAGCAAATACAAGATCTATTATTTATCAGTGTATCAATTATTTAAAGCCCCGTGGCGGGGAATGGGTGGGGAGAGGAGGCCTTCGTGGAGGCGGCTTTTACCCCAATGATTCAGATGAGGGGCTCCTTCCCGGACCCACCTCCCATTGCCCACCCATGGGGAGGTGGCCGCGTGACTCCAGCCCCATCTTTTGCACTCATGTCCCACCTTGGTCCTTCCTCTGACCAGAGGAGCGCTGTTATTCTTCCTCATGAGCAAGAGAAACCCGTTACCATGCTCTAACCACAAGGGAACCCCATTAGCCTGCCCCACAATCAAGGGAACCCTGTTATCCTGCCCCAGGAGCAATGGAACCCCGTTATCCCACCCCAAGAACATCCCAGTCCTGGAGGCACCAGACCTGGTGTGTGATGATGGCTCTCACAGGGTAGACCTGGCCTCCATGCAGCCCTCAGCAAGGGGAATTTTGGCATCAAGCTGCAATGCCAGCAGCACTCACCTGCTTTGGGGCAGCTTGCACGTATCTCCAAGCCACCTCCCTTCCCAGGGAATGCACAGTGCAGCTGATGGCCATCCCAAAATGGCAGTGGTGGCCACAGGGATGTGGATCCCAGGCGCTGGTGGGGCTGTGCACTGGACCTTTGAGGCCCTATGAGTGCTCCTGCCCATAAGCTTCCCCTAAAGGTCTCTTCCCTGCAGGTCTTGCCACAATATGGAAGGTCCACAGCTCTTCACTTTATGGGGATTTTAGGCTGGTCTTTACCCCAAAAGGTGAGAATCACAGAATCAGTGAGGTTGGAAAAGACCTCTCAGATCCCCAAGTCCAACCCCAGCCCACCCCACCATGCCCACTGATACGTCCCTCAGTGCCACATCCCCACAGCTCTGGGACACCTCCAGGGACGGGGACCCCACCACTCCCTGGGCAGCTGTGCCACTGCAGCACCCCTCTTTCAGACAAGCAATATTTCCTAATATCCAACCTGAACCTTCTGGTGCAACTTGAGACCATCACCTCTCATCCTACCACTGTTACCTGGGAGAGCCAACAATCCCAAACGTGGGACACAAGCTGGGCTATGGGAGGAACATTATACCAAGCTACACAACATCCCCGCATCCTTCCAGCCCTGTTTTCTCTTAGATTTTGGAGCAAAACCCCAGCCCACCATATTTATGATGCCTTTGGCAAACGGTCCCATTCCCCAGCCAGGTGACACTGCACAGTGCTGTGCCGACATGCTTGGGTTCACCCATGTGCCACTGCTGAGAGCTCCCAGATGGCTACCGCAGCCTTCCCTCGAGGTAGCCGCGTTTCAGCAGCAGATCACGCTGAAGTAGCTACAGTGGGAACGTGTGATGAGGTGGGTGTGCTAAGAAGATTTTTTTTGGCAGACTTCAGGATGACTTTATTGCTCACAAGTTCTCGAGTCATGCCTGAGTAACACACTCATCGCGTGTCTGAAGCAAAAAAACCAACAAAAAAATAACCCTTACCCCAGCACAAAAAGGGATACATTTTGCTCCCCAAGGACACCAAGAAGCATGCAGGAGAGCCACAAAAGGGCCCTGAGACCCAAGGATTCTGCAGTGCTGCTCCAAAGTCCGGGCATCCACCCCGACCCCAATGGTTTCTGAGCATCCCTCCACCAGAGGGGGGAGAAGGCTGCAGCATGGAGCCCTACTGATGTTGGCTTTTGGGTGGCAACAGCATCACCAGCTCTCAGGGCTCCTCACCAGCCCCTAAGGAAGACTCAGGTGGGATGGAAGCCTTCTCCCCTTGGGTTAAGAAAGAGTAAGAGTCACCTCTTGCACTTCACTGTCCCAATCCTTTCACCCCAAAAGCTTAAAACAGATGAGAACTAGTCTGCAAAAGGGGGAAGCACTTGACCTTATTAATCCCATTCCATTCTAATGGGTTCAAAGAGGATGTTTTCATGAGTTCTTCTAGGACAGCTTTCATCTTTTCTTCTTTTTTCCAAAAAAGCCCAACATTCCAGAAAAAAAACCCCACATTCCCTATATTTGGTGCTACTGAAAGAGTACGTCTATCTCTGGGAGGAAAGCAGGGCGACCCAGGGAAGGAAGAACTTTCACTGAAGATAGAGGGGGAAAAGCAGAAGGACCTGAGGAGCCCTTCGTTTAGAACCAGGCAGTTTTGTGAGGAAGAGAAGAATTCCATTCCGTTGAGAGCTGTTCATGAAACCTTTGCATGCACTCCTGTTTAAAGGCAGGGGGTGTTTTGGGGGGTTGTTTTCTTTTTTTTCCTAGCTAAAATTAAAAATCCACGTGCAAAAAAATAAAACATGTCAGCTGCCCCCGGGCACAAAGAGCACTGCAGGGACAGCAGCAGTGCCGGGACAGCCCGTGCTCCTCACCAGGCAGCCCCCATTGCAGTGATGCTGCTGGCAGGGGAAGGTTTGGCTGAGTCCTGCCCTCTGCTGCCTTCAGAAAAGCCAAGGTGTGGGGAGCCAGGGTTGGATGCACTGTGCCCTTAGGAAAGAAGGAAGAAGGATTGGGGCAGAGCAATGGGTGCCGGTGCGCAGGGACCGGATGGGGACGGCGGGTGGCTGCAGCCGGTCCCAGCTGTATCCTTTTCCCATTTCCCTTCCATGCCTGTGGCCGGGCTCCCACCCCGCTCCCGCCCCGCTGAGGTCAGCTCCGGCTATTCTCTCCTCCACTTCCCCTGCTCCTGCCATGCACTTCCCTTCTCCCTTTGATATTTCACCTATGCTGCGTCATCCCCCCGCGTGCCGGTTTGGGGCTCGGTTCCACGTGGACGTTCTGTTCCTTACTATTGTCACAGGGTCGTGTCAGGGCTGTCTCTCACTTCACCATGAGCCAATTGTCTCTGTACTTTTGGGGCTCGTGTCAGGAGGGCCAAACAGAAGCACTGGGATGGCCAAAAGGCAGCCAGGCCTCCCACCGTTGGCACCCAGCAGCATCAGGTGCTCCCTTGGCTGCTCTCCAGCTGGTTTCTCTCTTGCCCACAAGAAATAAGCCATCTTGCACAGAGGAACTAGATGGACAGAAGCTTTTAAGTGCACTGAACTACTCACACAGGGCAGGGCTCTGTGTGGTTTGGTGGTGGTTTCCTCACCAGTCCCTCCTGGAGCACCATCACCTCCAGCCTGCAGCAGACACATCAGCTGGGCATCCCACCTGGACAGGACATCCCTGGCTCTGCCCCTTCCAAGTAGAGAGCTGTCACACAGCTATGAGTGTGCTCCCAAACCATCACAGACAGCACTGCCCATTGGAAGTCTCTCATATGTTATTTGTAGGGAAAAAAAGACCTCAGTGCTCCCTCCCAGCCCCACAGTGTGCCCAAACCACCCAGGAACCACCATCACTAACCACACAGATTGGGATGGGGCACAAGCAGAGGAGAGGCTTGGCACCAAAAACCAAGCAGTCCTTTTCACCAAGCAGGCGCTGAAATGGCAGCACTCAGTCCCAGATGCCAGCTGAGATGGTGGAAGAGGTACCATCAACACACAGGTAAAGCCTCAGGCTGCTGGCATCCTATCCTCTCAAACCCTTCCCTCCACCAAAAACACCAAGAAGCATTGGCCAACATTTCCAAACCTCCTCTTTCGGCTCATAGATGCTCAGCGCAGGGTTGCTGCCTTCAAGGTTGCTCTCTGTACCCGGGGGGTCCTCTGGGAGCAAGGAGGGAGCTGTAGAAATAAGCAGCAGTGATGAACTGGGGACCAGGCAGCCCCATAGCCCAAAGGACGGTGATGGTCTCCCACCCCATTGCAATGGGGCAGCACTATTTTGTGGTTTCGGGCTCAGATTGTGAGTGACTCACATGGATTTTTGTCCCCCTCCTGGAGGTCTTTCCTTTCTTCATTGTCATTTTTGATAACCTGAAATATTAGTCAGCTGGACTGGAGCTGCACATTTTATTTAGAATCTCCAAAGGAAAATACAGCACCAGCATTGAAGGTGAAAAACACACAGAAAGAGCACGGTCAACTCCAAGTATTCAGACCTCCTAAAGATTTCCAGACTCTGGAAAAAATCAGGGAACAGCCTTTAAAATAATGAGATTTGCAAGAGAAAATGAAAGGAGAACAGTTGGCTTGTTTTTATTTCCCTGTTGGCTCCCAAGCCTTTAGGACACCCGTATGTCTCCCTCTCTGCCAACCTAAGGTGAGGACCTTAAACAAGCAAACCCTATGCAGCCAGAAAACTGAGGCTTTGGGGAAACCTTGAGAGGAGGCCAAAGACATCCCCAAAATCCATCCATAGCCCATGCAGCTCCACCAAAAGTGCCTCTGTTGAGGTCCCATCCACTCCCCAGCAGTACCTGTACCTACTTCAGGCTGCTGCAATGCCTGGCTCCTCCTCTGTGCTTTCCCCATGAGCCCCAAGCAGTAAGCATGGCCCCACAGTGGGGTGGTTTGGGGTTGGACTCAGGGATCTGAGAGGTCTTTTCCAACCTCAATGATTCTATGGTGAAAATCACCATGCACATGGGCTGACCTGTCCCTGGAGAGCCCTCGCCCTGTCCTCCAAGGCCAAGCAGCCCTTGGGCATCGCACATAGAGCTGCTGTCCTTGAGTTTGGGGCAGGAGAAGAATTTGGAGATGTCTCTGCTTGCAGCTGCTCGGGGGCCAAAAGCAAACACACCATAGCAGTCCAGAACTGGGAAGAAGCAGGGTGCGGTGAACGCCCGGTTCCTCGTGCCGGATGAGGAGGAACTTGGCTTTGTGTTTCCCATGCAGGATGTCGCAAGAGGACACGGAGCCCTGAACCCACAACCGGGGGGAGGAAGCCACCCCGAGCAGAGGCACAGCCACGAGGGACGGTACGGCGGTGGCATCGGAACAGCGGCTCCGAGCAGGCAAGCAATGCCAGCTGGTTGAAAACCGCAGCCAAGCGGCTCGGGGCCGATGCGGGGAAGCAGCCCCGTGCAGGGCGTGGGGCAGGGGGCTTCGCACCGCCTCGCTCCCCGGCTCTTGAAAGCAAATAAAAAGGCTGGGCTCCCCAGCCCTCGCTGATGGTCGACCTCTCCGTTGTCCTCGCTGCACGCCTGTCCCAGTTCCAGCAGCCGGTTGCTACAGCAACTGAGCTCTGACTAATCATTTGCGCAATGACCTTTTTTCCCCCCAGAGAGAGGGAGGGAGGGAGATGGAGGGGAGGGAGGGAGATGGAGGGGAGGGAGGGAGGGGAGGAGAGGCAAAGCAAGTGGAGGTTAGCAATAAAAAGCAGCCGGGGAGAATGGGTTTTTAGGAGATGCGAGATTTGGGGGGTTGTGTTACACAGGGACCCCCACTCTCCTCACAGCCCCATTGGTGAGAATGGAGGAGGGCAGGCTGTGGGTATGGGTGAGGAGGTGGTGGATGCAAATCGGGGCTCAAACGCAGTGCATCCTCCACCCCCCCACCCCACAGCCTCCCAGCCCCCCTAGGGCCCGAAGTCAAGAGTTTGGCTCTGCTGCTGAGCAACCATGAAGGGTTGGCCAGTCCCAATGATGAGGAGCCCGGCTTGAGCACCCTGAGCCTGGCAGCTGGGGGGCTGAGCCCCAAACTCCTCAGCCAGGTGCTGCTGCTGGGCCCCAAAAGTGACCCAGGCAGAAACCTGAGCCTGGCTCCAGTGACTGTCACTGTGTCACCATGATGGGCTCACTCCACTGCTGGTGACCACAGCCCAGTGAGAGCGGGGCCGGGTCTGGCCTCGTCTCTGCGATGCCATAAATAATGCACGAGCCTCTGTGCACAGACCCAAGGAACACACATGAGCTCGCATCCTTCTGACTCGGGAGAAAACAAGTTTAGAGGCTGCAGATACTTTTTCTCCTCGTACCCACTGGAAAGTAGAAGTTGGTGAAACCAAAAGAGCACGTCCAAGGGCGGATGGTTGTGCCACCAGCCCTGAGTTTCTGCAGCAAAAGGATTTGGGCTCATCTCCAGTCGGATCAGAAAGCAGCCCCATCTGACCTTGACCAACCACAGAGAATTAAGCCAGCTGAGATAGCCAGGAAGAGATCCCTCGTGATGGAGAGCAGAAATCTACGGAGAGCCACAGAAGAATGGGTTGGCTATTTGGAAAGAAAAGGAATTGTGTAGAAAACAAAATATTTTTATGGAAGGATAGGTCACAACTGGGAAAAAAATGGACAAACTCTGCAATACTGCAGTGTGAATAGGAGAATGAGGGGAAGAGGAGGAGAACCTGGCATGGCCATGGGGAGGAGTGAGCTGTGCCTGGGTGCTGCACACATGCACCGCAGTCAGTGCCTGTCCCACGGAGGAGCTCAGGGCTGCTCCTGATCACATGGAGGGCTCTGGGTAGGGTGTACCAAGAACTGTTCTGAGATGCTGTAGTGGCCCATCCTTACCCTGCCTTTCTGCACGAGGCACAGGCTCCTTCCTTAAGGCTGCTCAGACAAAATCCTTGCTCCCAACACCTCCAATACCTGGCCCCATAGCCAGCATCCTCCTCTGGCTTACCACATTCCCTTCTGCTCATCAGACAACCTCAAGGACAGGGCATTCTTAGCTACCTAGGCACCTACCCAAGTTCCCCTTGCAGTACGTGACCCCAAACTTGTCAAAACCAACACAGATTTTACAGAAGGTTCGTAGCACACCCATAGCAGTGCACTGCAGGCAGCCACAGCTTGCCCTCCTTGAGCAGATGAAAGCTACATCAAGCCCAACGCAGTAAGCACTGCTGAACAGCAAGAGACGTGAACCCGGCCTTGGTGCTATGCAGTGTGGTCACACGGCTTCCAGATGTGGACAGCCCGAGCTCCTGCCTGCCCTGAGCCACCCTGTAGCCAGGGGCTGCCTCCAGACTGAAAGGCAGAGTGCAGAAATAAAACTGCTTTCCACCTCTTTTTGGTTAAATCGCTCTGCAGCTTGCAGAGCTCCACCAAGGACGATTATTTCCAGCATGTGCCATGCGTGAATGCTGCAAGCAAGGCAGAGCTGGAGTTTCATCATAGCCCGGCTTTGCGCGCAGAGCAGAGAAGGAGGGGGAAAAAATCAAAAAGGAACTTGGAACTGAAGGCCCCCCAGCCTCACCCTGATCCCGAGGAGGCTCCGCTCTGCTCTTGCTCAACCCGACATCGAGAATGAGGAAGTGGAGGAGACAGGCGGGGGAGGCGGAGGAACGGTCAAGCTGAAGACAAACAGCCCCCGAGCTGCAGGGCTGGGAAAAAGCTCCGTGAGCAAGAGGGCACGGGAGCAAAGAGCGCTCTGCATCCATGCTGAACGTCCCCATGCAGCGATCCCCAAGGGTTGGGTAACCAGAGTTCAGGTCTCCCAGGAGCTGGTTTCCAGCACCCAGACCTGCAACCCCTGCAGCACATGGAGATGGCACAGCCCGTCGTGGTATGGCCATGCCGAGCCGTGCCGAGCCAGCCCCAGCCAGCCCGCTGCCTGCCTTGCTCAGCAACAGCCAGCTTTCAGCACAGCCTGCAGCTCGCTCGCCTCCGTGCTCCTGAATACCAGGAACCACAACACCATGTTAGCTGCAAACAGGAGTTAGCATAAAAAATTAAAACCCAGCCAGGCGCGAGGTGCTGCAGGCGGCTGCTGCAGCCCGGGGCCCTTGCTGGTCCCCATGTCCCTGGTCCCACCACCTCTGTCACCACCCCCATCCATGCACACACTCTCCAATTCATCTTGCCCCAGGCGAGGCAGCCCCAAGCTGCATGGTCCAAGGGTGGTGGGGCAGCACCCAGGGGGGTGCTCTCCTGCTGCTTTGTCCTTCCACTCACTAGGGCAGCCAGGAGTTGCCTTGACCTTTTCCCTCTTACAGCAAAAATAACATAGCAAAAAACATTAAGGGTGTGTGGAAGATCCCTAAAGGGGTTCCCATTGCTGCAGCTGAGGAGAAGATCAGGACCCATGGCCTGTAAGGTAAACCCCACACACATTTTCTATTCTCCTCAGGACAAGCAAGGAACCAAGGCACCAGCGTGGGTAAGTGGGAGGGAAATGAAGAGCTCCTGTCCCACCCAGCTTAAGGCAACAAAGATAGCAAGAGCCATTGCTGGGGTTGGTAAAACCTATCCCAGAGATTTAATGTTTCCCAGGGAAAGTGGCAGATCCCATGGGAAGGAGCACTGCATGAGGACCAAGCAAGGCAACTAAACCCAGACAGGGAGCAGACGGAGTGCAAACCCAGCAAAGCCCTAGGGAAAGGAAAGCCAGCAAAGCTTCAGGAGAACAAGAGGTTTCTTTCCCTTTCATCCTACTGTGAGAGTTGGGGTGAGGGAGCCAACACCCAGTGCCCGGGCCAGGAGCTCTTAGCCAGGAGCAGAGCCTGATGGAGGAGCTCCTGGGAAGGCAGCTGAGCAGCAGGACCTGCATGATCGCCCACAGCAAGCAGCAATTCCAGCAAGTCTACACCCAGCGTGCATCTCAGAAGCATTCTGCTTCCAGAGCATCCCTGAAAGGGAGAACTCATTGCCAAAAACCAGGAGCTCCGCCAGCCCAGAGTTTGCATTTTCATTTTGGCTGGGAAACTGGAAAAATACAAACCTGAGAAGGCAATTCCCCCAGCCCATCACTGCTCTCTGACCCTGCAGGGCTGGGCTGGCACTGCAAGTCTCTTGGTTTCTGCAGCGCTGGGGGGTGGCACGGCAGCTTTTAGAAATGGGGCCAGGGGAATTGCAAAGTGCCAGGACAGGGTCTGAGTGTGCCTGAATGACACCTTTGTCCACACCTCTGAGTTACCCAAAACTGAGGAACCTGTCCCTGCCTTTCCCTGCAGCCCCATCCACAGGACCCGGCCAGCAGCCCCTCTTAGCAACAGCCCTGGATTGAAACAAATAAATGCAATTCTGCTGAAAGGGGAGGAAAAAAAATAAAGGAATAAAGGATGTGCCTCTCCAGCTCCTCCTCCCCTCCCAGAAACCTGTGTGCTATGCAAATATATGCAAATGGAGCACCGAAAGGGGGATGAAACTGACTCTCTGTACCAGCATGTTTGAGACTGGGAAGCATTGGAAGCTTCTTGTTGGAAAGTTGGGGCAGAAATAGCTACAGGATGAGAGGGACAAGCAATGACACTGGAGGGCACACGTCCCAAAACCCCTCTGGCACTGCAGTCAGCTCCTGCAGCAGCACCCAGCCCCAACCCTCCCTCTCAACATCCCATTTCAGCAGCTGATGCCGGAACGCTTGCAAAACCCCCTTTCCCTCCACAAAAGGAGAAAAAGCACAAAACTTGCTTTGCTGCTGTTTACAATTCCCACCTGAGAAGAGACAGCGCACGCCGTGTGCGCCGCATGTTTGCTGCCATGGTGTTCAGCCCCAAGCAGGGACAGCAGCTGCGGACAGAGCCAGGTCGTGCTCTGCGAGGCGGGCACTTCCCCCAGGTACTGCCAGAGTGACACCTCTCTTACATGAGGAATGGGCTCGTATGAATTCCAGCTCATTTGTTCCAGGCAATTTATCCAGCCCGGCATTGCCTTGTTTGGTAGCGTTTTCTCAAGGGGTTTCTGCAGAGAAGCAGGTGAAATCTAGAAAGTCTGAAGGCTACGGGGTGTAAACACCATTTGCTTGAGCAATGCTGCTCACGTTGGTAGTCAGCGCCTGAGCGTTTTTGCTCAAAAACAGGAGGTGTTTTATGTTAAACACTCTCTGCTCGAGAGCAGACCTGGCTGAAGCTGCAGCCCCTTTCCTCCCTCTGACCCAGAGCAGGAGTTTTACAGGTGCTCTGAACTCAGTGGAAAGTTTCTGTGAGTTCCAGGCCCTGGGCAGGGCTGGGCCACAACAGCTTTGCTTCAGGCAGTGCCATTCCCATCAGCAACCCATGGGGTGCAGCGGGGAAGTCACTTCCTGGGATTTTGATTTTACGCCATCTCTCCCTTTGGAGTCTCCAGCAACTCCAGCATCAGCCTCTACCATCTGTGTAAGGGCTGGTGAACCTCGCTGATTATTCCTATAGCACAAACCCAGCTTCTCTACTTGACCTGGTCTAGATCCGGGGGACAAGGTGAATGTTTTTCTCATTGATGTGTATTTGAGGTAACAGCAAAGCATCTCTGGCTCTTCCCTGTGTTCCCATATCCTTCCATCTGCACTTTTCACTGTATTTCCCTGACACCTTTTGGGGAGCTGCCCCGCACTGACGCACATACCACTCAGGACGGTGCTGCACAAACCTTCAGAGCACAGCCTGTGCCAACAGCATAGCGACAGGACAAGAGGTAATGGCCTTAAGCTGTGCCAGGGGAGGTTCAGGTTGGATATTAGGAAACATTTCTTCTCAGAAGGAGCAGTGCTGCAGTGGCACAGCTGCCTGGGGAGAGGTTGAGTCACCATCCCTGGAGGTGCACCAGGCCTGAGGAGACGAGGCACTGCAGGATGTGTCAGTGGGCATGGAGAGATGGGCTGGAGACTTCAGAGGTCTCTTCCAACCTCAGTAATTCTATTCTACATACGAGTCTCTGGTAAAAGGAGATGAGCTGCTGCTCACCAGCCCCTTTCAGGTCCTTTCTGCAGCACTGGCTCCCCAGCCAAGAGCTGCCTATTTCTCCCCTACCCACACAGCAAAGCCCCGCACAAAGCTCCCCCCACGGCAAAGGAGAAGCAGCTGATGCACACACAGGTTTGGGACAGACTTCTCATCAAATCATTCACCATAAAAAAGTACCTCCTTGGCCTCAGATCATCCCATGGCCCCACAGATGGGAGTATGCAAAGGGTTGGGTGGGGATGGGAACGATTGCCCTTTCCCTTAGAGGCTAAAACCAGCCCTGAAAATCTGAGGAATAGCAAGTGCTGGGATTTCAGATTCGGTGATTAAGGATGGAGGCAATCTTTCCCCTCCCCAGGCTGTGGAGCATGCAGAGATGAGGGCAGCTCTTTGTGTGCTGCCAGCAGTTGCAATAGGTGCCTCTGGCGTCACCGAGCAGAGATTATTCCCTGGATCTCCCAGGCTGTTTATCAGGAACACTCATTGCTGCAGCCACTAAACCAGTTTAAATACCAAAATTAAAAATAAATAATAATAATAAATCACTTCTGTAGCCTCAGAAGGAGAGAATAAAGGAGGTAAAAGGGAGTAAGGGAGGTAAAAGCACCTGGGAGGCAGGTTGGGGTCTTAACAAAGCAGCTCCACACAGAGCTGGGAAGTCGGCAGGGAGGGACAAAGTTGGCTGTGCTCATCTGGACACTTTGCCTTCAGCACATCAGGGTGGTGAGCAAGGAGAGCTGCTCTGCACCGTGACTGGCACCCAAGGAAGAACCACAGAGCAGTGCCTGCTCCCCCTGCACCGGGCAGGATAATGAATTGCACGAGAGCCCGGATCTGGGGACTGCACTGGAAGAAAAGCCACGAGGTCTGATTTCCTTGGGCATCCAGAGCCTTTGAAGATCAGAAAGCAGCTAAGTGCGAGGCAGGCTTTCAAGCTGGTTAGTGGTGGGCCTGGGACTCCCCGGGGAGCGAGAGCTGCAGGATCCCAGCTGTGGGGTCGGATCCTGCCTCCGTGCTGCACACTGAACAGGAACGGCTCTGCCGACATCACAGGAACACACTCCTCCATGGGTTGTTAATTAGCACACAGATGTGAGCTCAGAAGCACCAAGCTGCTCGCTCATGGCTGGCTGGGTGCTCACTGGTTTGGGATCATCCCAGCACTGGATCCCCTTTGCAGGTTCCGCTGACACAACTGCTGTCTGGAGGTGGGTTCCTTTCCTGAGCATCCTCCTTGGGCAGAGGGGCTCTGCCCTGCTTTTGTGCAGTCAGAGCCTCCAAGACTCTCACTGTCTGCAGGCTTAGGACAAGAGAGACCCTTCCCAGGGTGTTGGCAGGCAGGGAACGTCCCAGCCACTTGCTTGAAAGGTTAAGACCACTTTCCAATTAGAGAGGCAGGAGCCATTGCAATAAAGCTCTTCTGAGGGGATATTAATCAGGGCATCTTCCTCTCACGGAAATGCAAATCAGCCAAATGGAAACGGGAATGATTAGAGCCAGCGATTAATGTGGGCACTTCGATCCCTACTCTGTGCACGGACACGAGGGTGGAGGAAAAATGTATTGGGAAAGGATGGGCTCCACCTGGGACGTTCAGCACTGAGTCCCCAAGATGACAGCAGCTGGAGCACAGTGCACCCCAGTCAGCCCAGATTTCTGGCCCCTCCTCTTGCACTCACCCAAAAAGAAGCAGTCTCATGGGGAAGTTGGCTGGGGGGCGCGTGGGATGCTGCAGGAGATGCAGGCGCATGGATCAAGGACTCGGACAGGAGAAGTGGTGAAAGCAGCAGTGAAACACTGGGTAAATGGGCTGGAAGGGGAGAGGATGAAGAGCAGAAGGCAATGTGGGAAGGGGCCAAAGCATGGGCCAAGGTGCGGGGGGCACAGAGTGCTCCCTCCCTCGCCTGGGAAGTGCCGCACCGAGGCCGGAGCCGGCTCTGCTCCTCGCGGCAGGAGGCATTAGATCCAGCTGAGCTGCTTCAACGCAGCATGCATGTAAATCAGCCGGACAGGCAGCGAGGAGAAAAACAAGGGGGATGAGATAAGAGGATGGAGAGAAAGGCAAGGGGAGGAGGAGAGGGAAAGAGAAAAGGGGAGGGAAGGAGAGGAGCAGGTGTGGAGAGAAAGAGAAGAACAGAGAGGGCAATGGAGAGGGGAGAGGGAGGAGGAGGGAAAGGGAAGCAGGAGGGCAGGGAGGGGGCATGGGGCAGCCACGGGAAGGGATGCACAGGGGGTGCACGGGGTGACCACACTGTCATACTCCCACATCCCTGCTCCCAGACCCACAGCACCGGGCCATGTCCTTCCTGAAGCTTTGGGGTACAGAAGTACCACGGTGTTCTATTACAGCCCTGGGGGAGATTTGGGCAACCATTTGCATTGCCACACAAGAAGCCCGTCTGCTGTCCTTTAATCCCTTGCCTGGAAATGTGATTCCCTTGAATCACCTGCCCTGAAACCTGATGTGCATTTATTATGGAAGAGTTGGTGGGTACCAGCCTGAGGTGTCTGCACCTGGGGGATGAAATGACAGAGCCACATTGCTCATTTGAGTCATGGATATCTTGCAAAGCACAGTGATTCCTGAAAAACAACATCTTGGCACTGTCCCTTTCATCCAGGGAACTCATAGGCAAAATATTATTATTTTAGACTCCCTACAATGAAGATCAACAGCCTCAAGAGAAGTTCTTGTGGCTGGGCAGGACACAACGGTCTCCTGACATCTACGTGCAGTAAGCAACCAATGCTGATGCAAATCCCATCTGCTGTAATCATGACATCACCCCTAATTATATAATGAACGAGGATGTCACCACCTGCAGAGTCCTGACGTCACCAGCAGAGCTGGAGAAAGGTCCAGAGCAGGATGATCAAAGAGTGAGTCCATAGACCTCAGCCTGGAAACCAAGCAGCTAGAGAGGCACATCTGTGGCCTCAAAAAGGTGAGCCAAGTTTGATTGCTCACTGCGTCTCCCAGTAAAAGAATTAGGAGATATCCAATGACATTAAGAGGCAGCAGATTCAAAAGGAACAAGAGAAAATGGCTCTTCACATGGTATGTGGTTAAATAGTGGAAGTCCTCACCACAGCTCTCAGGGGATGATTAAAGCTTCTGCTTTAAAAAAAAAAATCAACCAGACAAATTCATGGGAAATCCACGGAGGGGTATTAAAGATGAAATGCCACTCTGGTTGGGGAAGTCACTGGGCTGCCACGTGCTTGGGGCTGGGAGCACACTCAAAAGGCACACCCTGCCCAGGTCTGCGGTGGGGACACCCTCTACCATTCCTTGCACTACACTGGAGACAGCAGGTGGCATCCCCAAGCCAGACCCCACAATCCCAGCAGCCTGCTATCTCTCCAAGCCCCACCTCGGGAGGTGCTGAACCCATGCAAGTTGCGAAGTCCATAAGCAGTGGGACCACCCAGTGCTGTCACTGTGCTGCTCCCAGGACCCCAGCAGGAGCCAGGCTGGGTGCACAGCTCCAGTCCTCGGGACAGCAGCTCCATGCGTCCCCACCAGCAGCATCCCTCACACAGGCAGGCGCACAGAGTCCACGCACGTAGCAATCCCAATTAAACCCAACTACATTGCAAAGGGCCCTGGCAGCGCTGCATTTATCAGGCTGCCTGGAAGGGGCTTGTGCAAGCTGTCCCCCCGGCTGACGGATTAGACAGCAGACAATTAGGTTTCAGACACACACACACACACACGCAAGCACACGCACGCACACAAATCCTTTTCTCCATCCATCTGCAAGGCCAAGGCGGCTGAGCACAGCTGTGCGGCTGTCCAGTGCTTCTGAAGCTGCGTGCAGCTGAATAAGAAAAAGCCCCCGCGCCTCAGCTTTCAGCGGCTGCTTGCAAAATGAGCGAGAGGTCCCCAAAGAGATGACACAATTGCAATGGAAATGATTAACCCTTCGCAGGTTGGTTTTGTTGCTCCGTGCCGCGGCAGACAGCCTGGCCACAAACTCCCACTCGTTGGGTTTCAAGGACAAAGCCACAGCAACTCAGTGCTCAACCAGCTAAACTATCGCAGGGAAGAGCATGCTCCTGCATCCGTGTTTCACGGCAACAACCTGGGCTTTTGGGGATCATTTTAGACATCTCACCGCCAGGATATTCCCAGCTCCTCTAAGCAGGGATGCTCTCTGTGCACACATCACTTCTGCAAACATCCCACTTAGAGCATCTCTGCCTGGTGCCTGAGAGCAGACACTACGATTGCTACACCCAGATCCTAGCCAGCTTTGCTCCTCTGATTGCCCCTTTTGAGGGCTGCTCAGAACAATAATTCAGTACCAGAAAAATTAATTGCAACATTAAATGGCTGTGATGGAAAAGGAACAAACTGGGGGCTTCTGAAAGGTGAAGCGTGCATGCCTGCTCTAGGAGATTTCTGATGGAATCAACAAAACAATGGATAAAGGGAAAAAAATCAGTAGATATAATTTGTTAGGATTGCCCTAAAGCCTTTGATAAAATCCCAGATGATACTGAGGAAGGCAGGAATTACTGGGCAACACGTAAAACACTGCTGGGAGCAGGAAGCAGCCAAGTGCCAGCAGGCAGTGGGTGGCAGCATGGGGGCAATGCCCCTCTCTGCAGGGAGGACATGAAAGCCAGAAGTGGGACCTTGCTCCTTGTCCAGCTTCCCACAGACAAGGGCCTGCCTGTCCTGCCATGCGAGCAGGGATGACAGGGCAGTCAGCAGCTCCATCCCTCCATCATTCACATGTACTTGAGTTTGATAAACTGAGCATAACCAAGACTGTGTCAGTCCTTGGCCTCAGTCCTTGCACTCTCAACCCTTGATCTCCCCATGTCCTTCCAAGCCATCTTTCATCTCTATGTCTGGAAAGAGCCCAAGGAGAGAAATCTCACATCTTACATTTGATGTGAGACACGCAGGAAGAGAGGATCCTCCAAACATGATGCTCAGCTTCCTGGAAATGACACCATGTTCTCGTTTTTCTTGTCATTTTTGAAGATCACATCACAAGATCCCATCCCAGCGTGTGTGATCTTGCAGAGACAACTCCAAGATGACAAACACTCGGGTAGAAATGACCACAATGGCAACTCAGCCCACTCCTCAAATCAGTGAGAAATTTTTTGAGGTTTCCTTTCACTAGATATAGATGCAAGTCCTAGCATTACAAGATATATCATCCCCTATGGTAAGAAGAAACTCTCCAGATGCATCAGAGACCGTCTACGTGCTTGCCAAGGAAGATTGCTGTGCTCTCCAAGCTCTGCTTATTATTAGCAGCGTAACACTGGACACGAGGGTGGCTCTAACCTCCCAGAGCACCTTGCACATGAATTTAGGACTGACTGGAGGCTGCGGAGTTCATTGCCTACAAGCAGCCAGTTTCACCCCACACGTGAGCTCCTCCATCTCCAAAGCCATTGCATTTCTCACCTGTTCCAATGAGTTCTTCCCAGAGCATCATCCCTCCCCTCCACCAGCTCCACTGTTCTCACCCTAAGCATATTCACAGGCAGTTTAAAGTCATTTGATTACATGCCAACAATATTTGCCAGTGGAACAGCTCATCTCCCACCCCAGTGCTCCACTTCCCATGGTCTTCCTGCTTTGCAAAGCAGAGCTTGCAGAGTCTGAGGAGACGGGCCATTCACTGCACCTTCCTGGGGACTCTGCCATCATATCTTGTATCAATCCATAAACCACCCCTTCAGATTTATCAAGGTCCTATAGTTTTCCTTCTGCATGGTATCAGAAAGAATTTTCTGTTAACTCTGCCACATTTTCCTCTCCTTGTTTTATCCCATTATCCATAGTTACATCTCCTAGACCACTCTAAATAATTACTCAGCTGTGTGTTTATGACCTTCAGATATTTGTCCATCCTTGGTTTAAGTGAACTCTTATTCAAGTTACCCTTAACATTTAGGCTGCACACAGAAATGCTTATGTTCAGAGACCTTCCAGGATGCAGAAGAGAGAAAGAAATAGATTCCCAGGCTCTGTTGTGCAGGCTAGGAAACTGAGGCATAGGAAGACAGCCACAGATTGATCCCACAGCCCACCACCTCCAAACACTCAAGACCAGGAAGCACATAGATGAGTTAGCAGAAAGGGCAGATTCTGCAGCTTGCCATGGTGCTGGTGGGCGCAAATGGAAAGCAGCAAAAATTAAGCCTTTATTTAACAAGCCCTCTGGGAGGTAGGAGATGACAGCCTTCATCCCTGTGCCCAGCCGCTGGGCACCTATTGTGAACTCCAGCAGGGTCACACAGGAGATTGCAACCCACAGAGCAGTCGATTGACTCAGCTGCGGTGAGGCGATGGTCAGAGCCACAGCAAGGAATGGCGAGACTGGCAAGAGTAAGGAAGATTTACTGCACTGAGGCCTGTTAACTGCGCCATCTGGATATCGAGCGTCAGCACGAGTTACTGGAGACCACAGCCCAATGTGGTATGAACAGAAAGGCAGAGAGAAGCAGGAGGCACTGTGGTAGTCTATTGCTGTGCAGGAGGTGGGAGTTCTGGGGCAGGGGGATCAGCTGGAGAAGACTCCACTGAGAGGAAGGAGAAAGGTAAAAATGCATGCTCCCATGCCATGCAGATGCTTGCAAATACCTGGGGCTAAGCCAGGCACCTCTGTGCACATGGAGCTACAGAGGCACAAGGACAGCTGTGCGTGCTCACAGCTCCAGGCACACCAACACCGTGAGGGCATCCGCAGCAGAGGCAAGAAAGGGGAGAAGTGAAGAGAAAGCAGAAAGAGCTTCCCATCCACAGCACTGCCAGCTTCAGGCACTCACACGCCACTGCCAAGCCCTAAGCAAAGTTAAGAGGGTGGTCTAAAAGTATGAGTGTCCACAGAGTACTCATTTCAGGGTGGTTATCATGCACTTTCTGCTTTCTGGTGGTTGAGATTACGTTTCCCTTCCACTGTAATCATAGAGTTGCCAAGAATACCTTAACTTTGTCAATGAAATCTCAGACCAGAACTCCAAGCTTCATGACCTGGAGTCCTGGAGCCTTTAAAATAAGATGTTTGCCTTTGATAACACCAAGGGCAGAGGTGGGTGGCACTGCTCTACAGGCAGGTCCCCAGCCCTGCACAGTGACATGGGTTTCTCTTCCTGCACAGAAACGTGGCACCAACGGTCGGCACCCTGCAAGAGCCCCTCTGACTCATGGAGAGGAAGTGACTCGCCATGGTGACAGAGCATCGCTTCACTGAAAAGGCAGGAGAGCTGGCACATGAAACAAAGACTTCTTCCTCTTAAAACTGGGCGTCACCTGTCAGGAGACAACAGAGGAACCAGCCCATTGCATATACTGCCCGGACAACAAAACCCCGCGCCCAATCAGGCCCTCCATGGGGGATGCAGGGAAGAGCAGCCTTCACACATTCCCTTCAGAAGAGATGGCTGCCACTGCTTGGAGGGGGACTGTTCTGGGCTGAGGAAGACCACATCTGAGGGAAGGAAAGCAGTGAGAGAGGAAGGAGGAGAGAAGCGAGTCCAAGGCCCCCGCAGGCCTCAGCCCCACGCCGGGCTGTGTTATGCTGTTTCCTCACGCCACGTCGCCATAGCAACTCCATCAGCAAGCAGCTCTGCTCCAACTCCGCTTCCCTCTCCATAGGTGTTTTTTGGGGCTTTTTTTCCCCCCCTCTCCCTTTCTCTCACCTCAGCTTTCTGTTCAGTGCCCATCCCAGCCCCTGTCCTAGGAGGCTGCTGGCCAGTCCTCCCCACACCAAGTGGGGATTCACAGGGCTGCTCTGCAACTTCGCCATGCAGTGGGGCTGAGGGGTCACAGGCAGGGCCCCCAGCCTCAGTGAAGGACAGGGCAAGGTTTTTTTTGGGGGGTGGGGAGGGAGGGATCTCATGGAGTGGAGTCTTTTGGGTCCCCACACTCCTTTCCCTTGCCCTCGATATCCCTGCCCCTTCATCATCACCAGCCACAAGGACTTCAAGCACCTCTCTGTTGCAAAGAGGGTCTTAAAGCCCACCCAGTTCCAACCCCCTGCTGTGAGCTGGTTGCCACCCACCTGCTCAGGTTGCCCAGGGCCCCATCCAGCCTGGCCTTGAGCACCTCCATGGATGAGGCACCCACACTTCTCTGGGCAGCAGTGCCCTGACCTCACTGCCCTCTAAGAAAGCATCATTCAGACTTTACTTGCTCTGTCACAGGGGTGCATCCGCCTCCAGGGGTCCCTTCCAGCCCTGTTTTCTAGCACCAATAACCAGAGAAGGCTAGATGTCTAATTAAAACACTGGCTGAGCCAGAACCATGGGTAAATCAGTGCTTATATAATTAAAAAAAAAAAAAAAAAGAGAGAGTGGAAAGAGATGTAGCAAGGCCAAAATAATAATGGAAGATGCAGAGACACTGGAAGGAGAGGGCTCATAAGGAAGAAAGACTCGCCCTCGGTTCAGACAGCCCATCCACAGCAACAAAAGAGCTATCCTCCAGGAAGAGGAGGGTTTTGAGAGCATCCCCCAGCATTAGATGCTTTCTTCCACTTAATATTACAGCTCTCCTTTTGCTCTTTGAAAGTCCCAACCTTAAGTGCCAAGGAAAGCCACCGGTCTCTTGAAAGGCCGACTTTGAGGAGACCAAATTCATTGCCAAACTAAGAGCTCATCTTCCTCACCAAGCATCTGGCCTGCTGAGCACCAGGTGGGTGTATCCCTGCAGCTCGCACATCCCCAAGCCTGCCAGCTCCTCGCCAGGATGGCAGAGTTCCTCCAGTTTGTTTTGCATTGTTTTTGGTGCTTTCAAATAGCTGTGGTTGGAAAGCAGAGGCTGGCTTAATCTGACCCTGTCATATGCATCAGATGTGCAGCAGAAACAGCCCTCCAGTAAATGTTACCACGTCATTTGTGGAGGCTTTTTTTTCCTTTTTTTTATAGCAGACATCTGCAGCGGGAGAAGAGGGATGGAGCAGGGAGGACTCAGAGGGGACAGCAAATCTTCTGACAGTCGAACTCCACCGACACAAAGCTCCTTGGCCCCAAGCCCCAAAATGCTCAGCCCAAAGCCAAGCCAAGAGGAGCAGCGCAGACTCTGGGACTGCGCAGCACAAACCCTTTGCAGTTATTCCCACGCACGTCTGCACCAGGCTCAAGGTTTCTTTATGCACACAATCACACTGACTTAAGGTGCAATTTTGCAACCACTGCTGCTTGCTTGCTTGGGAAGCCGAGCTTCTTTCAATGTGGTGTAAGTCAATTAGGAGCAGGTTGAAGCTGAAGTGAATTAAGGCATTCAACCCCAAATGCAAGTGCCTGCCTGGAGGAAAGGGGAGGGGAAGGCAGCTCTGCACCAGTTTTAACTAACCCAGTGCGATTCAACCAATGTAAAATCTGAGAACAGACAAGGCAGCATCCTTTCTCCCTCCTCCTCCCTGTTCTCACTTCTGCTCCCCCTTTCTTGCTTCTCCCATCCCTTCCCTGAAGACTCTCCTGCTGTTCATCCTTCCCCGCTCTCGCAGCCCCCCCTCTCCATGCCCACATGCACGAGGGGGCCGGGAAGCAGTTGGAGAGCAAACTCCTGGCAGCCGAGGCATCGGACGTGCTGAGAGCCCAAGACAGCTCCAGAGCAGGGAGTCAAAGGAGTGGGATGAGCGAGAAGCGGGTGGGTTCGGGTGTGAGCAAAGAACTGCCTGCAGCGTGTAAGGCTGTAAGAAGGCAGGGGAGAGCATCTGCTTTATAGCACCGAGTGCACGGAGTCACTGAGCTTTGCCCCCACACAGATCTGCCTGTACCAGCATTTTAGAGCCCAAATTGTGAGTTGTTTGGAAGTCTGTAAGGAATTTTAATAATGCAGGAAGATGCATTAACATAGATGCCACAGGGTATTTTGAAAGTTTATATGCCCCTAAAATACCACCATCCTCTATCCCTCAAGAAGTCCTTAATCTTCCAGATTGACATCTGAGATAAAAATCAGCACTGTTTAATTCCTCCTAGACATCACCCAGCTATTCAGGTGTCAAATCCCCTGCAAGAAGGGCTGCTTCATGCTGGGGTCTCCACAGCCATCCCCTGCAGCCACGAGCGGGATTTCCCCATGAAGGTGTGGGGGAAAGGAGGAGGTGGGCAGCACAACCCCACAGAGCTGCTGTGTGGCTGCTTGGGTGCCAGCCATGGGATTCTGAAGCTCGGTGCAGAAGTACCTGCCGTGCTCTGCCTGCTACCAGGGACTCTTACACTCTGCAAACAACCCGCATCGATAAAAATGCAGCCGTAGCAAACCCCCCACACACACCCCGCTCCACACTGCAAGCTGAGTTGCAAAATCCTCATCCCTGGGTGCTTCTCTGCAAAAGGGCAAACGCACCAGCTATTTTCAGAGATCCCTGCTGCAGGTTGAGCAGGAGCGCTGTGAAGCTGCTCTCCGTGGTTCACGGCATTGGCTGCTGCCAGCAAAAAGGAGGAATTGTTGGGGAGAACAGAACAAACACAGTGGGGGGATGGATAATTAGAAAAGCTGCCCGAGATGCAGCCTTCCTCGACAAACTTCGGGACGTGCTTCTACTCCTCATCAATGCAAATGAAGTGGGAGGACTGGGGGACCTCCCAGGCTCCCCTTTGGTTTTACACCCAGGTAACGGGATGACAAAGCTGTCACTCCTTAGCCCCCTGTACCTGTGGCACCCCAACCTACAGCTGCAGCTCTTCAGTCTCCTGCCAAGGACAGGGGAGCTGCCACATGCTGAACTTGCTATGCTTCTAAATGATGTGACACCAGAAAATCACATTGTGGACAGACCTACAGGAACCTGCACACCCCTCTCTGCTCATCCTGTGGCCATCCCTGCTTGCTAATTAGATGATATTTCATACTTGTACAGAAAGCATCCTTCAGCTGCTATTTCCCTTTACGTCCTGGGAGCAATGAAGAGAATTTAATAGATTTTTGAGAAAATATGACATAGATATACACCAACTATCTGCACTCTGGAGTATAAAGAGCAGCAAACAACCAAATTATGGATGGACAGCGAGGAATGACATGGGATGGGTGTGTGCAGAGGGCTGGAGCGGAAGGCTGGACAGGTAGGACAGGAAGCCAGACCCAATTCCTGACTCTGTCACCAGCTTCCTCCCTGACCTTGGACAAGATCTGGGGGCACCAGATTTTCAGGTGACTTCTGTTTAGGCACAGAACTGCCCAGGCTGGGTCCCCTGAGGCACGCAGGATGCTGAGCCCTGGGTCTTGAAGGTAAGTTTGATTTCTGGGTTCCTGGAGCCTCAAAAGGGGCCACATCTGTGCTGTACAGTGCTGGTATAGACACAAGGGAGTTGGACAAAGCAGCAGCAGCAGAAGCCCTGGGTCTGCATGCTGCCCTCTGAGCCCTGGCATATGCTGGCTCCTGCCCTCTGCTCCCCGATTTCTGCTCCCAGTAGCAGTGTGGCTGTCGATCAGCACTGCTTTTTGGAGACCCTTTGGGTCAGGGCAGTCGGAGTGAGCCAGCACCTCATCCTGCAACATCAGCTCGGAGTGCTTCAGCCCTGACATCGGCAACAAGGAGGAATGGAAAAATACAGAAAGGACCTCAACAGAGCTTCCTCGCAGAGGGGCTCAGACCACACTTTGGACCCTATCTGCCACCTTTGGTCTCTTGTCTTGACAGCTGCACAGTGTATCCATGCAGAGGGAGCAGATCCGAGCTGCAAACTTTAAAAAAGGAATAAGAAAAAAGGAGAGAGGGAGCGAGCAAGCGAGAGAGAGTGTCTGACTACAGCCCTAAGGGCTGTCACAACAGATAAAACCTCAGCCAGGCTTCGCAGTTTGAGCTCCTGCACGCTAATGCACAGCAGAGCTAAAAATACCAACGTGTGGAAAAGCAGAGGCTGCTGTTGCTGCGTTGTGAGCTCAGCGCGGGCTCTGGCTTCCCAGTGAGCCAGATGCATGGCCACAGAGGGGAACACGACCCCAGGGGTGTCCCCACCACAGCCACAGGGCTGGCTCTGTCCTGCTAAGCACAGAAAGGGAAGGGTTGGGTTTGTGTTGATGTGCAGCAAATATCTGGGCCAGGCGCTTTCACAGTGCAGGCAGAGCAATGGAAGGAGCGGTCCTGGGGAAAGGGAAGGACGGAGCCTGGATGAGGGCGATGCAGTGAGGCTTCACAAGACAGCCAAGAGCCAGGGCTCTGTCCCTTGGGCTGACAGACCTGGAGAAGCCTTGTGTGAGACAGCAGTGAGCTCGTGGCTGCATTGCAGCCCTATCTCCTGATGTATCTGGCTGTCTTCTGTGCAGCCATCGTTACCCTATCTGAGGCCCAGGAACATACTTCACCATGCACTCAGATTCAAGCACGCACTTCAAGTCTATTTTCTTCAATGGAACTGAAGGACATGCTTAAGACTTGCAGGTGATTAGCTGCTTTCAGTAGAGGTCAGTTTTCCAAGCCAGGGCTTCTGGGTGCGTTCTTGGGGCCTCCTTCTCCCAAACCTGAGTGCTACTGAGCTGCTGCATTCCTATGTGCAAATCCAGACAAAACTCACTCAAGGTCACTTGGCCCCAAGACCTGGAGCTTAAGTTCAATACAGAGCCACTAAAGACAGAGCCTCCAAGCCCTCATCTGACCACAAAACCACATGCTCCCCACCCCCACCCAGCACCCCCATTGCAGCCCTGCTTCATGCCTCCCACATCAGCACTGACCCCACTGCAGAGTTCACAGCCCAGTCACCCCACTCTTTCCCCAGTTCCTTTCCTACTCACAATAGCACTCAAGACACCAGCGCAAAATCCCCATGGATCCGTTTCAAGTTGCATTATCAGCACATTTGGCATTTTCATCATGCTCAGGACACGGTCCCCTACAAAAGGCCAATTTATCTTGCAAGCAAACGCCTGCCTTGGAGGCTGCGCTTCACAGCAGCCGTACCAGCACAGCCCTGGGCAGAGCAGCAGCCCCATGGTGCCACATACACAGCAATGCCCCAACCTGGGCACACAGCAGCCCCTTGGCACTTGCCAGCCCACCCAGCCCCACACTTCTAGCATTTCAAGGGCTCTTCCAGCCCTATGTTTTTTATTGCTGCACACAAGCATATGAATATTATAACTGCACTAGATACATAAACTGTACACCATCCAATTATAACCCAGCGTTAGCAAATATCACAGCACTATCACAAAGCAGTGTGAAACCTTCTGACTTCCACAGAGCCCCAGCTCACAGAGGCAAGAAGTTACAAAAGGAAAAAGCTCCAAAATTCATAACTCTCACTAAAAGCAAAAAACAAACCAAAAAGTCACAGCCCTCATGGCTAGAAGAAATAAGAGGGCTGAGAACATGGGTCCTAGCCACACAAACTGGAAAACACAATTGAAGTCAAGATTTTTCACCAACCTCTATTACACTAACCTTTTGAGCTGGAGACAGCAGCTAGCATTACAATCACTTCTTATTTGCTTGTGTTTGAGGAAGTGAAGAGGACAGATCCCAGCAGAGCAGCATTCACCACTACTGCTCCATGCAGCTCCCACTTCTTCAAGAGCCTGGATGTTCATAGAGAAACCTAAGCAGGAGCTGATCCCATCTGACAACCAGCCATGATCCCACCTAACCACCAGCCCAATAGCCCAGATATCAAACAGAGCCTTCATGCAGGCAAGAACCCCTACTATAGTCATACCAATAGACCCTCAGAAAGCAGCCCCAATTTCCTACCTCTTTGACTCTGAAAACTTTGTGTGGCTCTCATCACTTCTGCTAGGCCAGCATACTGCTTCATCATCAAGCTGAGAGTGCCCAGAGGCAGTGCTGCCCCAGCTGTGGCCATTCATATCGTTAGCACTTTAGAGAAACCACTTTGCAAAAGGAATGGCTCAGCTGGTAATAAGGTATGGGAACTCTCACCTCAGGACCTCAGAACTGTCTAAGCTGAGGTCTGAATGCAGCTCTCCAGTAGGCTGATGTGAGACTGATTCCTTCCTGACCTGTATGCTTCTACTCGGGCTACAAGATCTGTATGACAAGAAGCATTATATGCATTATATGCATTATATCCAGCACACTATACTGCCTGCAGCCCCCAAGCGCTGCTCTAGCAAACCCAAACAGCAGCTGTACTAGCTTCTAGACAATGATATCAGGCCTGCTATCATGATACCCTTGTTGGTCTTCCTAACAAAGTGTCGAAGAGAGGGGCTTTGGGCTTCCACACCTCATGGCAGTGCCTCCATCAGGGTCACATCCAGGAGTCAGTGCAGGGAGCTCACCCAACAGTGCCTCTCTCCCAGGCTTTGGGGCAAAGCAGCCAACCCTACCCACTGTCTCCTTGTCCCATCCCCAGCCTTGTGACTGAGACCTGGAAAACCCAGAGCCATCCAGAGCTGCACGCAGTCGCTGGGACAAAAAGCAAGGCACAGGGCAATGCAGGATGCCCCAAAACCTGTCCTGCTCCAAACTCCTGAAGACACTTCTAACCCCGGTGCACTCCTGCCACAAATTCAGCAGGTCCCTCTGCCAGCTCCCGCCAATGAGATTCTGCACACTAATAAAATCCTACCTCATTTACATCTGAGATGGGGAGTGAGTGGCAGCTGTTGCTATAGAAACCTTCTCCCGAGTCCTGGCTCCAGCTGCAGCTCCAGGAGGACAGATCCTAAGCAGTTCCCCCAGCCCTGGTGGCATGGGACATCCTGTGCTACCCTGCTGTACCCAGCACTGCTGCCCCTGGTCCCATTGCAGTGGGTATAGGGGCTACACGGGTATCCCCTCCTCCTCCTCCAGGCCCTGCCTGCTGAACCTTCAGTCTCTGGAGCCCCATGCTCACCATCCTTCTCCAAAAACATGTGATCACCAGCTCCTGGAGGTGGGGTTCTACATGCAAAGCCCCTCTCTCATCCAGAGAAAGCAAAATGCAAAGGACAACAAAGAATTGCTCACTGAGCTACCAGGCTTTGGGGAAACCTGAGCTGAGGATCTTGCCAACAGAAGGAAAACTTGCAGTGTGCTTAACATTTATTGTGGCTTGCTGCTTTCCCTAGGTTGGGCTGATGATTATTTAGTGCATGGCCCATGGGTGCATCAACACTTTGGGTTGCTAGCAGCACCTTACACAAGACCTTCCCTCGGCTCTGACCAGGCTGAACCCTGGTTTCTAGCTCAGCTTCCAGCATGAAGCCTGGTCTGGTCACTAGAGATTCACCATTCCCTGACAGCACTGCTAGGCATGGAGACATCACCTCTCCACAGTGCAGCATTGGGAAGCAAGATTTTGAGCAGAAAAGCAACCAGAGGACAGGGCCAGATCCTGCTGTCACTTACAGGCAGGCTGAGCAGGAGGGAACCAGCTTGTGAGCTGCCACATCTGCTGGAGCGTTGAGGAGCGTCACACAGCCTGGACACGCACTGGTGGGGTGAATGTGGTGCCTCTCCTGTGGGAATGTTCCTCAGGTCATCCGAGGAGCAGCAGTTCTGGTCTCCTTTTCCTTTAGCCAAGACATCAGGGCTGTCTGGACACTGCTTTGCAGGGACATCTCCTTCATCTCCTACATGCATGCTGTGCCACGTGGGCACTGTGAGTACAGGATGGAGAGTGGTACCACCACTTTTTCCCCACCAAACAACACCCCCAGCATGCCTTTGAAGCTATTTATTCCTCCCTCCAGACCTCAGCTGCCTGCTCCATCACACAGGGAAAAACTGACTCAGACCTTCCCAAGATAAGGAGACCACATCTGCAGCCCAGCTTCCCAGGAATGCAATCAAAATAGCGACCGGCAGGCAAGGCGAGAAAGCATTTTTCGCTGCTGACTCCGACCCCCTGATGGACTGTTGCTATGGAAAGGCAGCGAGCAGCCCCAGCTGGGGTTCTGCTGAAGGATTTTCCCTGTTTGGCCTGAGGCTAGGGCAAGGGGAAGGGGGGAGCACAGGGAAGGAGCTCGCATCTGGCTGTGGCTGGGCTCCCCACCGCCAGGTGCAGGCTCACCTCCCTCTTGGCTGCAGCATCCTGAGACACTCTGCATCCTGCACCAGGCTCAGGTGCTGCTCAGTGGTGTTTGGAGACTGGTGCAGGAGCACAGCTAATAAACCCAGCTCCTAATTGGTGTCAGAGGTACCAGGGAAGGGGCAGAGGGACAGTAACCTAAGCCTGGCCAGTCTTCCACTGAGCCTGTAAGGTCTCTGGGACACCCAACCAGCTCCTTTCCCCTTCAGCCTGTTTCCAGTTCCTCATTCTGGCACAAAGAAATAGGACAGTAATTCCTCTCCTGTGGGAAGAAACAATACAGAAGTTAAAGCAGAGCCCTTCCAGGCTGCGTGAGCAGGCTGACAGTTGGGTGAAGATTTGCACAACTTTCTTATTGTTAAAAAAAAACGCTCAGTGACAGCATTGGGCCAGGAGCAGCAGGAGACCCTCAGCTCCCTCTGCAGATCCTTCCCATGACAGCTGCCCCCTGGGCGGATGGGATTCATCTGCGAGAAGCCACAGGGACACATGCAGGGCCGCTCTGCCCCTCCGAAACATCGCCGCTCCGCACACTGACAGCACTGAGACAGCACCACATCTCCTGCCAGCCTCTTCCACAGCTCCTGCTGCACCATTGCTGTTATTAAAGCCCCTTCCAGTTGATGGAGGTGGCCTAAAGATGAACAGCAGTCTGGCCACTGCATGGCCACCTCTCAGCCAGTTCATTGAGATGAGGTGGAAAAGGCCAAAACTCCAAGCTGCCTCCGTACACCAGCGCCTGGCACCAGGCACCGAGGGAGCTGCTGCCAGCAGCCAGCACCCAGAGGAGCCGTTCCCCCTCCCACTGTCTCGCTGGGAGTTGGCAGGAGGGGACGGACAGCTGCTTTTCCATAATCATTTCTCCACCACTGATGACATGCTGGAGCTAATTTTCAGAAGATACCTTAGGAAGAAGAATGCATGTACATCAGCTGAAGCAACTCCTTCCAGAGACCAAACATGCACAGCAAAACAGAATGTTGCTTCTTGTTAACCCTTGCCGATACGTATGCAGTACAAAAGTTGCTGGTCAGATTCTGCCTTGCTCACAGTCCTGTAGCTTTGCTGACAGTGAGGGGAGGAAAGCAACTGTCTCTTCAGAGATGTCACTGATTGAACTTCCCCCCCGAAGGAGGGATCCTGCCCCAGTTATTGGCAAGCTTGCTCTCTCAGATACCCCCTGGGAGCTCGCTGTGCTGTGCCCAGTGTGCTGGTGTCGCTCGGATGTGCAGTGCGTGTGCTATGGCACGCACGACAGCCCTGGGACAAAGCAAGAGCTGCAGAATGCCCCGGGTACAGATCCCAGCCCCATACAGGGGCAGGCTCTGATGAGCATCCCTGGTCCAGAAGGAGAAAGATGAGTTGGGGAACGTGAAAGGGAGGGGAGGAAGACCACCTGCTTATTGATCAGAACATATGAAAAGGGTTTTTCTTCTGGTTCCCGAGCTGGAGACAGGAACCTATTGGATAAAACCCTTCGCTCTCCCGCTGCCCTGGTTTCAGCCACTCCAGGCTGCTGGTTAATTAGATGAGCATTAGCAGAAAGGCAGCTGGGCAGCTGGGAGGGGCCAGGTCTGTGTGTCCGTAGACGCTGGTGCACGGGGCCGTGCTGATGGCCAGGGCACTGCCAGTGCTGTGCCGCCCGCGTGTCTCCTGTGTGCAGCCAAGCCAGGGGCCAACCCAGGCGCTGGGGAACCAATCGCCTCAAGCAGTGCAGCCATTTACCTCTTCCCCCTAGATTTCCATCTGTTCTTGCACCAGCCCCATGGTTAACATAGCCTGGACCTGATTGTAGGGGCACCTGGAACCAGGGAGGCTTGAGTGCAGAGCGGGCATTTTTCCTGCCTACATCCTATCTGTGAGAAATTACAAGAGCTGTGAAGGATTTGCAGTTAGTTTCGTGCTCCTTTTCCCAGATTAACACATGGATCCACTTTCTGGTGAGCAGTCTTAGTGTGTATTGTTTTGTCTCTGTTGCAGCCTTGCACTCCCACTTCCCAGGGCTTCCAGTGCCCCACTGAGGTGTACAGGATATGAACAGGAGCTTGCTTTAATTATTGTTTACTTCTTAATTGGGCTCTGAGCTCCCCAGCAAGTCAGGTAGTATTTTATCTTCATTCTACAGCCCTGGGAGAGAGAAGGCAGAGGGAAGAGCAAGGGACATGAGCAAGGATGGTCAGCAAGAGGGTCAGCATGGCAGGTCAATGGAGAGATCCTAAGATTCTCCCCCCTCCATTCCCATTACCTGCACTGAACCCAGCAGCAACATTGCTTGGTGACAGCTCACTCTGTTTGCAAGGATTATTATCCCAGATTACCCACCTGCATCAACCTGCCTCTCTCCCTCGCTGTCAACAGAGCGACACAGATTCAAGGAAACTGGGTTAGAGCCACGTTTATATGGGGACACAGCGCTCACAGGTTAAACAAAGTTCTCCTGATTGCCAGACTGATGCCAAATGACCCCAGAGGAAGGATGGGGCTTCATGTCAAAGCTCTACCAGGGACACAGGGTGAGCTAACATTACGTGTTGTAAAACAAACTTTCCAACAAAATCAGGATGCAGCTGTTTCAGCTGCTTTCAGCAGAAGACATTATCTGCAAAGCAGATAAACTCAGTTCAGCCTTACCTACAGCTCCACAGCCAGCTCTCCACAGCAGCGTCAGCATTCGGCTGGCTGCTATCAACACATCTGTAGCACATCCATGCCGGAGCAAACATATGTCTGCTGGTTTGCGGGGAGAAAGCCAGAGCTTTGCATCGTCCCTGTCCCACAGCACTCTGCCTTGGTTGGTCTGAACGCAGAGCTTTTCTTCCTCACCCTGCTGCTGTTTTTCTGCCCTGTTCTCCTTCCTTAGGTACCCATTGCCAGCCAGCATGGAAAAACAGGGGAATGGGAAGGATGAGAGTTTCCTTATAACAGTGGCATTCCTGGGGCTGCACCATGTGGGACAAAAACCAGTCCCTGGATCATCTGAAGACCAGTGAGTGAAAGGCTGTAAATGCTGGTGGAGGCACTTGGGTGAAGGTATAGCCCACAACCAGGCTCACCAGGGATGAAGACGTGGCAAACCCAGAGGGATGAGGGAGCAGAGCCTTGGCTTTCATTGCCCCTTGCTCTCTTACAGCTCCTGGGATGCACAGCTCACCATGGAAAACCTGGGGACCTCCATGTCATCCAGCAAGCTTCAACCAGCCGTGTGATGCGTACCTCCATGTCTGAAACCCCTGTACTTAGCTCAGGAATAGAGTGAACAATATCTATGGGAACAATATCTAAAGAACTTTGGGGCAGCAGCACAAAGATCACTGGAGCACAAGTGCTGCTCAGTCTCCAAGGCTCCTTCCTTCAGTCAAGTCCAAAGGACAAATATTCACTGCTGTCACTAGACCAAACGTAGCAACCCGCACACAAGCATGTCCCAGGGACCAGTGCCAAACCAACAGCAAACCTCAGCATGTAGACAGGCACCTCTGGGCCGTTAACGAGGCAGTCTGTTTGTGCAGCATGGCCTGGATGGCGCTTCCTTCAAATGAGATCTTCAAAAGAGAGAAGGGAGTTGGGTGCCCAACTCCTATTGGATTTTGTTTCCTTTCAGATTCTTTAAGCTCACAGCCTCAAAGCCGCCCATCCTCACAAAGCACCGTGCAGAATTTGCTACGCACAGAGTGATCGATGCTGGAGAGGGTGCCGCTGCTCACACCCACTCACACCACTCTGAACAAAGCCAGCACAAGCGCACAGTGCTCAGCTCCAGCGATAGCAGAACCCAGCACACTCAGGCAGCTCCTCTCACCTGCGGGTGCAGCATCAAGGCACCATGGGAGATTTTCAGCAAGCAACTTCCCAGCCCTGCAGCAAGACGGCTGCTCCCACGGGCATGTGAAATGCCCAGGCTTGGGAGAGAGGGGGTAATTATATGCCAAGGGAGCAGCTGATTCCAGCCCTTGCTGACCCCCAGGCTGAAGAGTTCTCCTGATCGATCACGGAGATGCTCTTTCATTTTCCTCAGGCGTTTCGCTGACGGATGGAAAAATCAATGCCCCACCGAGGAGTCTGGAGGGGGTGGAATGCAGAGAAGAGAGGGAAAGAAAGGGAATGAGGGAGCAGGAAGGGGCAAACGGAGAGGGGACCCAGCCAGAGGAGGCTGGGGGTTCTGGCAGAGACATCCCTGGTACCCATGATCAGATCTGGTGGTAGAAATCCACAAGGTCCACGAGGATTTCCCTATTAGCTTGTTTTCCATGAATACTGCTCTGGGGAGGTCCCCCAGCTCTGGCTCCCAGTGTAAGTGCACTCAAAGCCCCACCTCAGGTCCCATCCTGCCCCCACAGATCTACAGGGACCCCCAGCACCTCTGTCCTGCAGGGCTCTGCCATCCAAGCACCTTGCCAGACCTGCTGAGCTGAGATGCTGCCAAGAGGGACCACAACCCTCCAGGGGGCTGAATCTTTGCTAGAGACCAAGCTCAACCCCACATGAATCACTAAGCCCCTTGGTTTCTGATAGCTGTGGCTTTCAGAGGGACAGCTGAGCCTCTCCATTAAGATCTGTGCTTGCCGACAGCAGTCACTACAAAAGAGATCTGTGAATCTCCCCTTGGGTCAGGGGAAGATAGGCCCGCACTGCTGGACACAGATGAAGCAGCAGCTTGGCTCTATCTGTTGGGGTTTTCCAGTGTTTTCTTCCCCACATCCTATTAATAATTAACGTCACTGCAACAAGACTGGCTTTTAAGAGGCTTCTCTGCTATGGGCTGCATTAGTACCTCTTTCAGGCGCAAAGGTTTATCTGTAACCACTGGAAACCAGGAAGGTTCTGATCTTGGCCAAGGCTGCCAGCCTCATGGGAACACATCTCCGCGTCCCCACCAGAATGAGTCAAACCAACTGCCACACTGCTAGAGCTGAGATGACATAGCCCTGCCAGGGCAGCCCATCCTCAGCTCCTTCCCCAGATCCCACCCTTCTCTGGAGATGGCTCATCGCTCCAGTTTAAAATCACCATCCTCTTCTCCTCCAGAGTGCCCAGGGCATGAATTAACCAGGCAGGAAGATAAGCCAGTGCTCACTCTCAACATGAGATGTGGAACTGGATAAAGTAATGGTCATACTAGAGATGGGATTTGGAAGTCAAAGGGCAGAGTGTGGGGATCAAGGTGCTCTCTGCCCACTGACACACAACCCATGTCCCATGGTGTCTACAAAGCAGCAGGCAAGTGTATGCCACTAGAGCAAAACAACAGCTCACTGTGGGCTGTTTTTTGGGGTGTCTTGCAAGATTTCCATATGGAGAACCTGGCTGTGCCATGCCAGGCTGGGGACAATGCTCCAGACATCAGCTGGGAAAAGACAGCCATGCTCAAGCCATGCCCAATGCACAGGGTTTGGATGGAGCAGTGTAAACCAAATCTGTGGCCAAGCCCCAGAGCTGTGCTTGCTCTGGCCCGGCCCCACGCGGAGCGGCTGCACCAGCCTGGCCGGTTCTGTCGGTCACAGTGCTCCAGGACCTGCTCGCTGCAACAGCCCTGGCAAGAAACAGCTTCCCCACACACGCTGTGTTGCCCAACCACCTGCTCCCCGCCCTGAAATACCAACAAACTTATTCATCAGCACACAACAGACATAAAGCAGCAGCAGTTCTTGGCCATGGGCGCTCCAGCACAATGGGGCTGGACAGGATCTGTGAGCAACACGCAGCCCCAGAGTGCAGTCCCATTGCCCCTGCACCACCAGCTCATGCAGTGCTGCTCCAGCTCCACTACAGGAGCCCCAGGCTGGCCAACCCCTTTGAACCTCCTTTTAAACACAAGTCTCCCCAGTTTTCCTCCTGAAAAAGGGATTCATCCAATAATACCTGCACCTTCACTGTGCCTCTAATTTCACTGATCCTGCAAACAGCTCCTAAGGCTTAAACACACCAGGCTCGAACCCTCAACAGCCTTTTCTCTTTGGAAAAACCTCTCCCATTTGGGCTTGGGATTGGGACACTGGGAAAGTGCCGTCCAAACCCATTGCTGCCTCCATGCCCAGCAGCCCCCAGAGATGACAAACCACCTCTGAAGGCAGAGAGCAGGAAGGGCTCCAGCTTGCTGGCATCCCGGTGGGTTTACAAGATTTTAGCAGCACCAGGAACAGTCACTGGATTAGAGCTGCAGGCTTCAAAAGGAGCTGATGAACGCGAGAGCAGAGGGCTGGAGTCACTACGGCTTAAAAGGGAACACTGCACATTATAAATAGCTGCCTCACTGGCAGCACATCTGTTTCAGAGAGCAGCTCTGGAAGGCTGTGCATGCTCTGGTTTGGCTATTTTGGGGGAAACTCACTCATTATTATTGTTTGCCCAAGAGATATGAATAATGTACGTTTTTTAAAAAAGAAAGGGAACAAAATGGGGTGTCACAGCAGTTGGTTCCCCAGGAGCTGCAGCTCATGGTGAACAGTTGTACCAGCACCCTGCTGTCGCCAAGCCCATCGGTCACGGCCCTAAACATGGCAGCCCTGTGGCAGGCCACAGAAGGGAGCAGCAGAGCCCTAATCTGCTCAGCCACAGAACAAACGCTGGGCACTGCCATACATAGCTCTGACCCCCCAGTACTGCCAAACCTCCAGGGAACCAATGTTGAGACAAGACCTACAGTGCAGGATGAAGCCTATGGGATAAGGTGAGGCCTGCGGGATAGGGCTAGGCCTGTGGGATGGAAAGAGGCCTGCAGCCCCAGCAATGCTCCAGCACCATCAAGCCTGCGGACATTGCTCAGTCCCTTGAGGGGCTGATGTCCCACGGGGCACCATGTGCCCAGGCTGGGCAGAGCACGGGGAGCCCTTGGTGAGCACAGGAAGGCAGCAGGGGCCCGGCCTGTGCATGGCCGTGCAGCCCAGCGACGGCTCATTAATCACTCAGCACCGCCGCGGGATCGAGGGCCTCGCCGCCCGCCGCCAATCCCTGCGCCGTTACCACAGAAACAACCCTTACCCTTCACAGGCTTCAAAGGGTTTTGTGCGTGTGCCTGTGTGTGTGTTTCTGTATTTCTTTCTCCCCCCCCTCCCTCTCCTTCCCCAGTTGTTGTTTTGTGTGTGCGCGCGAGAAAGAGTTTTTTCTCCTTCCCGAGAAGCGCTTGGCACCGGGGCTCAGATCATGTGAAAAGCGAGCGCGGGAGAGACAGGCAGACGGAGCAAAGGCGAACAAGCGCAGCCGTGGTGGTTGCATGGCTGTCGGGGGCTTCGAAAAGGAAAAAGAGAAGGCTTGGAGGGGGGGGGGGGAGGCAGCTGCGGTGCTAACGAGTCAAAAATAAATATTTATACGGGGAGAGTTTTAAAACCCTATTTTGCATCGTTATAATAAATTATTCATCCGCTGGTTTCTCCCTGCCTGCCTCTCCTGTTGGGGAGCTGTGAAGGGGGCTGACACTGCAGGGTGAGAGAAGGGGTTGCAGCTGAGCAGGGCCCAGAAATGGGGCCCCCTGGTGCCCCCCCCCACCATGGGGAGAGAGGCTGAGGGCTTGGAGAGGAGGATGCGCTGCAGATGAAGCCAGACCCGACATAAGCTCAGCGGTACCAGATGGGGAAGGGTCAGGGGAGGTGGGTGTCAGGCTGAAGGGGCCCCAGGAACTCCAGATCAGTGCTGTAGGAAACACTGAGAGCTGTGCACTCATTTTGGAAGGAGCCCTCTGCAGCTCCTAGGCCCTCTGATTTTTGTTTCAGCAAACCCAGCAAATTTCCACAAGGCTGGAGGATGCCCTGCAATGTCCTTCTGCAGTGGTGGGAACAGGCAGCTGTGCAAGGAGCCACCTGCACCAGCACTTGCTCACCCACATCCCTTGCTCCACAGCCACCCATGTTCCCGTCTCACAGCCCTCCTCCCCAGGAGCCTTTACACACCCACCAAAGCAGAAGAGATGCTGGAGCCCTGCAGCACCAGCTGAGACACAGCTTTCAGAAACCATCTTCAGCACTGTTTTCCCACCTACGTGCTAATACACACACAGCCCTCTGCAAAGCTCATTGTCTGCTCCCACCAAGGACCTCCAGCAGCTTCTTCTTGGCTGCCCCAGACTCAGTCTTAACCCTTTGGGGCACAGCAAAAAATTTGGGCTCTATTGCATGTTCCTGTACTCTGATTGCAGCTGCTGTCATCTCCACTACCATATGGGGTTTGAAAGGAGCCACTGTGCACAAAGGAAAGGTTTTGGAGGAGCGGTTTGCTGTGGCTATTTCCAGTCTTGCTGCAATTGTGTTTGCCAGGACTGCTGCAACAGAGACAAAAAAACGAGGAGAGAGAAAGCGAAGAGCCCGGCTGAGCAGAACACAAAAAGCTCTTTGCCTAGCTGGAGCCTTCCAGCACATGGAAGGGGAACTAAAGGGGCTGGAGAGGATGAAAAGTGATTACCTCGATCACCCTGCTTCCCTTGGCTCCCCATAGCCAAGCTGCCCCTCCAGCAATACATAGGCAGCCCCCCAGAGCCTCACCCCCAAATGTCCATGTTTAAGCCCATAACTTCTTGTCCTCTCCACAGTAGGGCACAGAGAATCGCTTATTCGTCTCCTGTTTGCAGCAGCCACTGACATATTTTTGAAGCCTGTTATCACATTTCACCTTCAGTCTTAGACCTTTTCATGAAAGATGGAACAGAAACACAGGTTTGTGACGGGGAGGAAGAACAGAATAACAAAGAGGGTTTCTGGATCACACGTGGGAACCAGGAAACCCAGTGAAAAGGCAGAGAGCCAAGGAACGGGCAAGGGGCAGTGCATAACATTGAGAAGAAGCTTAAGTGCCTGCAGCCAAGTTCAGGACACAGGGAGAGCTGCTGGAGACAGATCAACAGAGAGGCAAAGCAGTGAAGCGAGGGTCGTAGTGACATGGCTGAGAGCACAGACAAAACGGACCCTGGGTTTCCATGCAAGGTGATATGGTTGTGCCGTATAGTGGTGCTGTGAGTTATCTAATGGGAGAAGGAGCTGGCCTCACTTGTGCTATCACTATTATTTATGGCAGGTAGTCTGCTGCGTTGATCCTATGTGCTGTCCAGCCAAGCTGGAACAGCACAGTGGAGAATGACAGAGACACAAGCAGCAAGAACCCAGCACTGAGATGCAATCTGCTCATCATGCCTTTACAGGGCTGAATGTGTCAAAAGTACTTACAAGAATAAGATAATCTAATTTGATAAGGGAGAGGGTAGAGGAGTAACACTGTGGGCACAGATATCAGGAGCAGAAAACAAAGGAGAGGCTGCAGCAGGCATCTGCTACAGACCCCCAGGACTTCAGGAGAGAAAGAAAGAACAAAAAGATTCCTGAACCAACTATCAAAGAGCTTGCAAACACAGGATACTTGTACTCAGGGGGCACTTTAACCACCCAGACATCTGTTGGGCGACAAACACATCAAAACCCAGCCAGAATGGTTTCTTAGTTATGTAGAGGACAATTTACAGATGAAGGAAGTAGAAAGGCTCCATGAATCTACTCACCGTAAAAAGAGACTCTTAAAAAAGCGGCTGTAATAGGGGAAGTTTGGAGCCTGTGATCACAAGCAACACAAATTCACCAGAGTGAGGGCACAGAGGCACGAGATATTTACTTCACAGCAAACATTACAAGGGGAACTAAGGGACATGTGTTGGCCAACAGCAGCAGAGCTGCAGCAGCTCAGGGAGCTGCTTGTAAACACCTTGCCCCATCTGACAGCATGGTGTCTATAGGGACAGAGCGTTCTGAATAGGGTGGAAAGAAGAGAAGCAGAAGAACCATCCTCTGCACCAGAGACAGTCCTAAATGTGGGCTGTGGACCTGGCTGGCAGATACAGCATGCCTCGAGGCTGCCAAAGGCACATTTCTGCCTGGAGCAAGGGGAAGTAAAGGCAGGACCAGATTGCCTGCAAGAGCTTAGGTGCCGAGACATTCCACGTCTTGCTGTGTGAACAGAATTGTCCCCGGCACGTCACCAAGGAGCTGAGCACATCCAAACACCCAGCTTGAAGGACATCCACAGATCACTTCGACACTACACCAAGAGCAGAGCCCCAGAGAGAGATCCGTGCATGGCCAGGCTATTTCTCGGCTTTGGCTCCTGCTCTTCTCCCACGGATGCAGGGGCACATCCATGCCATCGCGTGGAAAGGGCTTTCACAACATCCTGAGACACAAAACAGTATTGCAAAACTCGGAGATGCAAAAGTAAACATCTCTGACAAGTCAGCAGAGGGGCTTTCCCAGTGTGAAAAGCTCATTTGGGCTTCTGGAAAGGAAAGTAAGAAGTATATTGGAGGTTTTTGGGAGGAGTCAGGAAAAGGTGCTCCAGGCAGAGCCACAACTTTGGGGCACAAGCAAGAAGGGGTTGCGTGCAGCCCCCCCAAAGCGCTCCCTCCCATGCAGCCCAGCCTGAGCAGCTCTGTAACAAGGCTTTGGCACTGTGTAATGGGGTTCAAAACTAAAATAAACATGGAAATCTGCCTCCTTTGACATTTAAAGGACCTAAATTTCCTTGAAGGGGTGGG
The DNA here is from genome assembly GCA_016647715.1 of Pavo muticus. NCBI lineage: Eukaryota > Metazoa > Chordata > Aves > Galliformes > Phasianidae > Pavo > Pavo muticus. The sequence continues at coordinate 4,990,038 of JACDJE010000064.1, forward strand.
AAGCAGCATGAAGCTCTGTTTCTTTTCCAGAATGATCCAGGCAATGAAGGGATATGTCATCCCCTGCTTCCCACACCAAGAACAAGGGCCTTCTCAGCCCTCACTGTTACTTCAAGCAGATGCAGAATCTGGAGATCTGCAACTTCAAACAACAGAACTTAAAAAAATACTGTCACCTGGGGACAGGAAAAGCTCCCCTGCTTTCAGCCACATTTCCAAAGGTGGTTCCCAAATTTTGGTGTTAGCTGGTGCATATGGTTTTCCATTTTACTTATGCAAACACGGCTCTGGATACATGAATGTCCACGTTTAACAGGTGCTGGCTTTAAAGTACTCGGGAAAAACACAGCCATTAAAAAGGGAAGGAAAAGAAAGTAGTAGCAGCCATACGCCACCCCTTTGCAGGGAGCAGCTCTGGACATCTTGCCCTTTATTTACTGAAGAGAAGACAACATCTTTTCTCAGGGCTGAAACCCCTATTGCAGTTCCAACACGTGTCTATTTATCAGGAGAAAAGCTGAATATTTCCACTATCACAAGATTATTGCCAGTGCTCGGATTTTTCCCTAACCTCCAGCTAAAATCCTCTGAGCTAACGCTCTGAAAATGAAACGGCATACAAAATCTGCGCTCCGGCTCTCAGAGGTGGAGGCCCACCCTTTCTCCCAATAAACAATTTTGCATACGTTTAAACCTCCCTCCTCTGGCTTCCCAACTCCTCCTGCCTAACCCCCCCAGCAAAGAAATTACAAAAATCCGTCATTTCTCTCTTTCCCCCTTGCACCTCCATCTATCAGCGTTTCAAAGGCAGTCTCCTCAAATGCAGAGCGGAGCAGGAGATGGGCAGCGGTAATGGGAATGTGCTCCTGACTGTGCAAACCCACACAGAGAGTGAGGACAGGAGAGACTGCATTTGCATACATATTAAACGAGAGCAGTAAAAAATGCAGACGTGCAAACCATTTGGACATGGCTCGCCTCGGCGATGTGCCCTGCAAGGGAATCAATCTTCTGCATTCTTAAAGGGAAAAACCTGTTACGGAGCGAAAAGCAAAGCCAGAAAGACGTCCGCTTACAAACACGGTCAAGGTTTGAAGACGATCTGACCTTCTGCCTTCACCGACCACGACCTGATGTGCAAAAGCACACATAGGAGGGTGAGACCCTGGCGTGAACCAACTGCTGTCACTGGTGAGAGATGTCCCAGGGCCCCATCCTGCATGGGAGCTGGAGCAAGAGTTCCTAGCTCCACATGCCCACTGGTGAGGGCAACACAGAGACCTTCCTGAGATGGCCCAAGCCAGGCTCCAGGGAAGAACTAAGTGACATCTGGATGTGCTGAAGGAGCCCAAACTCTGCGTCCCAGTGCCTTCACCTACTGAAAAGTGAGTATGAAGAGTCATGTCCAGCTTTAGCCCCAGATGTGATCCCATTTACTCCAAAAGAAAGGCATTGAGCATGGGGAGAGTGGCTCTCAAAAATAGCTTTGGTCCAAAGCTGATGGGAGTCTTTGTTGGCCTTGTGGAGCTTTGCATCACCCTGCACAGGCTGGCCTATCCGACTTTACACAAGTATCTACCATGCCTGGGATCTACCATGCCCCAGGAGGACCCAATCCAAACCCAGCTCCATCCATCTTGATGTCCTGGCTAAGGACGTTCCCAAGATGGGGTGTTACATCCGAGACAATCAGTAAGGGCAGTGATGTTACAGCATAGGACATCCCTAAGTGCCTCCAAGGGTACCGATCTAACAAGGCAAATCACGCAGGCAAACCTACTAATTTCAAAGTCTGCAGGTTCAGATGCATAAAAAGTGCAAAATCAGTAACTTTTATATTGCCACTCGAGGAACCACAAAGATAAAAGCAATATTCTAGGAGTGAAGATGCCATGAATATTTCTCATCTGCACTTACAAGGGATATTTGGGACCAATGGCTTGATTCTGCGTTAGCCTTGTTCAAATGAGATAATTTACATTCCCTGCTGGCTGAAAACAGCCTGTCAACATATTTACTTGTGTCAGGTTTCACTTCAAACCACGATGCTAAGAGCACATGGAGGGCGAAGGTTAGGGTCAGGAGCAGCAGAACGGTGAGGACGGGGCCTGGGGTGGGCACCTGGGCAGGCTGCAAGGCAGCAAAGCACACAGTCCTGCTGGGAGGGCATTGGGACACACCTACCAGCAGCTGTTCTGCATCCTCCCATCTCCATACTGCAGTTTGGATTGTGGCTACCTGCAAAGACAGGAGCTCACCACACTCGGCTGTCTGTCCTTGAGGCTGCAGACAGACAACTGGACATACCTCCCACTCGAGCACTGTATCCTGTTACTGCAGGAACCACCTCCCGCTGCCCAAACCTCACCCCAACAGTGTTCAGCTCCTCTGCTCTGATAGGAAATGCTGTCTGGAGCCCAGCTACCTCCTGTTAAGCCAAATCTAACCACACCACCTGCTTATAGGGACTGCTTCATTGCTGCACCTATAGCCCAGAGCACCTCAAATTGGAACATGCTGACAGGTTTTTTGGTGAACCTCCCCACGTGCACCAAGTCATGGGAAGCAAAGCAGCATCTCATTGTCCTCTGCTTCTCTACCAGCCTCCAGAACCAACAGGCAAGCCCTGGATGGAAAACCAGACAAAACGCACTTCGCAGCAGCCCATCCAGTGTGGATTCTCTGGTGTCTCGTAAAGGTTGGGTTCGCATGCAGTTATTGAGCGCTCGAGTCTTTCTTTCCTTCTGTAGCCACCCACCCATTTTCACAAGACTTGCGGGAGCCGTACAAGAGCTCTACCCTTCAGCCAAACATAATTGAAACTCGTCGCTGGGTAGAAAAGAGGGGGAGGAGGGAACAAATGGATAGAGCGAGAAAGAAAGAAAGAGGCACGTACATGCACATGCACAAGCTGAAACACGGAGGCCGTATTCCGGAAAGGAAAGGAAAGGAAAGGAAAGGAAAGGAAAGGAAAGGAAAGGAAAGGAAAGGAAAGGAAAGGAAAGGAAAGGAAAGGAAAAAGGAAAGGAAAAAGGAAAGGAAAAAGGAAAGGAAAGGAAAGGAAAGGGAAAAGGAAAGGGAAAAGGAAAGGGAAAAGGAAAAAAAACAAAGTCAGCCTGCAGTGGCCATGGCACCAGCTGAGCTGTTTGCTCGCACACTGCACAGTCTCTCCGCTAGGGATTTACTGGCACAACTGATCTGGGAGAGTTGGTTCACCCATTTGCTGGTGTTTATCCAGCACCCTGTACAGGAGCTGCCCCGTTCCCAATAGCAAGAGGCAATATGTAAATCTTTTGCGCTGCTAATTATACGCTGATTAGATTTTTGCCATAACAATGCCCTCAGGAAAGGGCAGCAGTGAGAATCTCAACGAGGGAACCTGGGGATTTCCCCCCAGAAGCTGGATCCGTGCCTTGCCAGAGACACGAAGGCAGAGGAAAGTGAAGCTCAAGAAAACAACAGAAAGCCGTTATTGAATAGCTGTCATTTGGCAAGTATAAATGTATTAGTGATTGTGTTGATAGGAGGCTCGTATCAACGTAGATTAATTTGATAATTGCCATGCAGAGAAAGAAAAAAAGAACAAATAAGTCCATTGCCACTGGCATCCGAAATGCCTCTTTTGGTTAAATGAATTTCCTTTTTTAACTTATCTTGAGGTAATAAGAAAGTTACGGTGTAGCCACAATCCAAAACCATCCCTCCATGTTATTCCCTTTTCGACCTATCTTATTTTTGGCATCAGCCCGACAGCCCGGAGCAATCAGGGGCCAAGGGCTTTATTTGTCCCTTTGGGGAGGATGAAAAGGCTGTAGAAAAAATGGCAGTTGTTTTGCTGAGGAACCCATCCCTCGGCCTCCCCATGACGCAGCTCACACGTCCCACACCGGCGGCTGCGGGGAGCGCGTGCTGGGGCAGCACTCAGCGATGTCAAACGCACCCTGCAAACGGCCCCAAATGACATTTTTAGAGAGGCTCTGTTATCGGAGCCTACGGAATTAGCACCATGCAACATCCTTGGGCTGTAAGACGGCTCCTGCCAACGTCAATGGCAGTGTGGTATGGAGATCAAAGGTAAAGCGCAGCCAAGGAACCGGCTTGGCTGGTGGGAGGGCATGGGGGGAGCAGCCCCACCGAACCTCAAAATGCTCCGGAATGAAAAATTATCCCTGCCACTTGCCTAAATTAGGCAACCCACATGTGCAATTCTTCAGGAATATCCGCGAGTCGTTTATCTGAAAATGCAGCGCTAAAAGCACTGCCCTTCTGACGAAGAGTTAATTGCCCTGGGAATAAATCAGAGGTCTCACCCATGCTGTGGGACTTCTCCCAGTGACACCACGTTCCCACTTGGAAACGAGTTTCTTTGTTTGCTTTCCCAGTTATATAAGGGACATAAATTTTGTGTTGCGGAGAGAACTCCAGGCAATCTGCATCTCCCTCCAAGGCGTTTCACTATGGTTCGGCTTGAGCACTGCTGCTGTTGCTGCAATTTTCCAGCTCCTGCCTATGTCTGCACTAAACCCCCCGCCCCAGGAAGTAATAGCCTGCATGAAACATCACTGCCTGACTCCAACCCCACAGAGCAAAGCCCTTTTCCACCCCCTGATCCCTATCCTACAAAGCAAAGAGGCTGAGAACAGACAAGCTTAGGCCAGCACAAGAACATGCCCAGCGATGCTCTCCTGTGCAAGAGCACTTTGGGTTAGCAAAGCAGTGGAACCCAAGCAAATGCTGCTTTGCCACTTGACCCTTTTCCACATCTCCCACAGCCCCCGGCTTTGTTCTCCCTGCAGCTCTGAGCTCCCCAGCCCCATCCATGCCGGGAAGGTCTCAGCAAGGGCTGGGTGCTCACGGCCGGCCGGCGCCACATAGCACACATACCAGCAAACCTCAGCAGCCCCGGAAGGGGAACGCGGATGCTCCCAGGCCAGGCTGTAAGGAAGCCTTAACCCCTTCCCCGCTATGGCCAAGAGGCTCCTTGAGAGCTGGAAGTCAGCGGGAGAGAGGAATCCACTCAAAGGCCGAGCATCCCGATGCTACATCCCTCCCTTCCTCATGCTAGTCTAAAAAATCCCTGGGAACGCAGCTCTGCTCTTCCCCTTCCCATGGCCTTGAGAGGGGGCAGGGGACAATCCTCAGCCCTGGCCAGAAGCCATACGTACTCCCAGCACAGCCCAGGCGCTGCAGAGCCTGGGGTACCTCTGCCTGGAGTCAAGGACTGTGAAACCCATGCCCTGGGGGACCCAAGGGATGTCTGCGGGCTGGTGAGGTTCACTCTGCACCCTGCACACAGGCAGCACTGTGTGTTCCCGTGTTCACAGCGCCTAAAATCATGGCATCAAGGAGGGCTTCTCATCAATGGCGGTGGAGGAGAAATCCCCCAAATGGGGTTTGCCCTCAGGTGGGTCATTGTGATCCCCCTGTGACTCAAGGCAGGTTGCTGTGCATGCTGATTGCACCAGGCAAGAGCCACCCCACATCCCTGTGTGCCCAGGGCAATCCCGGCCACCCCATCTCCACGGCCCCTTTCTCAGCCTTGTTTCTCACAACAGCTTTGTGCAGTGCAGAAAAATCACACTTATAGATCCAACATGACAGCAAAGACTTTTCCTTTTTTTTTTCCCTTCTTTTTTTTTTTTTTTTTGTTCTGATTAAGAGGAAATAAATGCACCAAACCCTTCCCAGCACAGGTAAGATCCCTGAAACCTGTGACTGAGCAGACAGAAGGAGCAGCAGCAATCAGGGCTGCCCTCCCGGCACAGCACAGGGCCAGCGCTGCCCTCCAGCCCCGCTCGGTTCTCTCCAGCACCACTGGGATCAGATCAGGCCCAACAGGATTAACCGCATAACAGCGCGAGGGGAAAGCAGATTTGCTGTTTGAAAAGAAAGGCACAAACACACCCAGCCACCAAAGCTGACGCTAAAGGAACTCGGTTCAGAAGCTGCCGCCGAATTTAGGTCTTTTAAAATTGAGATTTCATATTTTTGTAAGATAGAATTAGAGCCCTTCGTCATAAATTAATAACCAACGGCCCACAGAAATGTTTCCCTAAACTATTTCTTAATTCTGAAGGAAACCATTTGTTTAAAAGAAGCAAGTGTTCCCCTGCAGAGCCGGCACTCCAGTAACTGCAGTGTGATGATAGAAGATGGGGCCGGATAGTAAAAATAACTTAAAACTATTCTAAACAACCAAGAAGCTGAGTAATCTGTTTCAAAGTCCAAGTGGAGATATCCCGGTGACAGGGCCCACAGAAAACGCGAAGGTGCATAGTTAGAAGGGGAGGGGAGCAACCAAAACAAACAGTAAAAATAGTACAAATTCCTTCAGATACTACTGGTGACAGAAGATGAAAGCTGGGATTTTCATCCTCTTTCCAACATCCCCACTGCCGCGAGGCCCAAGGGCTTCTCCAGGGCTCCATCAGACTCCTAACACCCATCCCTGGGTGTGGAGCAAACACTGAACACCGGACCAATGTGTTCCTCTAAGAAATCAAAGGAAAATACAGGCACCCTCTCCCCAGCTGGTAGCAGCCAGTGCAACCCCATGAAGAACAAGGGAAGGAAAGGCCAAGCCCTGATCTCTCGGGCTTTTGTGCTCCAGCCTTGCTTGTATACACTGCTCTCACATTACAAAATGTGTAAGTCGCTGTACTAATGGCAAGGTGCCATCGGCATAAATACATTCGTATCTGGACAAAGGATCTGTCCTCAAGTCAGGATCTTCATTAAAAATGAGTTTGTAAGCATTTCCCCTCATTCTTTTGATTCATTTCCACAAAAACAAAACGTGTCGTTGCGTCAAAGTTGCAAGGATGCCCAACACGAGGCCGCCCCGAGGGCGCAGCCCCAGCCACCGCGCTCTCACCACACTCAGCTTTCCCAGGCCGGTGGTTGTGAGGTCCAATCTAATGATGGGTACACCCATGGCATGGCATGTACAGAGAATCATAGAATCGTTAGGGTTGGAAAAGACTTCTAAGACCCCTAAGTCCAACCATCAACCCTTCTCCACCATGCCCTTCAGTTCCAACATCCCCACAGTTCTGGAATACCTCCAGGGATGGTGACTCCACCGCTCCGTGGGCAGCTGTGCCAACACCTCACCACACTTTCTATGAAATGCTTTTCCTAATTCCCAGCCTGGCTATACAAACACAAAACATAGATGTGGTGCCTTGTTCAGGAGGCTCCAGTGGACATTGCTGGAGATGGGCAGCCTCCAAGGGAAGATCTCAGCGCACTGCTTGGACGTGCTCCCATACCATCCCTGCTCAGCAGAGAGCTGGGCAGACCTGGTCACAACCAACACAGCCAGTCCTTTGTGCCCATCACCGAGGCTAACCTAAACACATTTCAGGTAGATGTGAGCACACCATGGCTAATCACTCACATCACACTGACAACGTGGCGCTTGAAAGTCAACCAAAACATGCGTCAAAGCAGCACTCGGTGACTGGCGGCAGCTCAGCCCTCCTGGTGCATACAGCCTGCAGGCAGTGGGGCAGAGCCTCCCGCTGTCCCCCCAGCCCTGGGGCACTCTCTGGTGGCTGGGCTCCAGGGACGATTGCTCTGGAATTTCACAAGCAGTTGAGAGCCCCAGAAGGAGGTGCCAAAATGACAGTAAAGCCCGTGGGAACGGGCAGCCTGCTGCAACAGAGGGACAAGTGACAGTGACAAACCTTTCCTTGTGTGTGCCCAACAAAGGCACAGCAGAAACCCAGTGGCCGTTCTTCCTGCAGCCACCCCTCTCCAAAACACATTTCAGCCTTCACTCCCCTCTTCCAAAACATCTGACCATCTTCAATTCTGCCTTGTGCTGCTGTAGTGAGGGAAGGGCTCCTGCTTTCTGATTACTGATGAGGAGCCAACATCCAAAAAAAGCCCACAGAACCAAAGCAGATTGAGTTTGCAGTGAGAGGCCATAGTTTTTATCAGGCCAACTGACAGAGCTGGAAAAACAGCAGGCTGTATTTGGGGCACAACTGGCTTTCTTCAGGGTCTGCCTGTGCTGTATGCAGGAGAAGCCCGCGGTGCAAACAGGGTGTTCCTAGGCTGCACCCCAGGTTAAAAACACCACTGGCTGAAGAGCTGCAAAAAAACAATGAGTTCAAAAAGGCAGGCAGCAGAGAGGGGGATTTCCAAAAAGGTGGGGAAGAAACCATCAAAGCAAGCTTTCCAAAGGGCTCCACACGTGGGGTTCTCTTTGGGCAGGGAAAGCCTTCCAAGATCTGACTCCAGAACAACTTCAGACGTCAATGCATGAAGCTGCCTTGGTCCCTGCTCCTGCAGCGGTCTGGGCAGGCAGGTGGCTCCGCGGGGGTTAAGAACAAAGCACAGTGGCAGCTCTGAACCTTCTGTCCTTTTTACACAGCGCTCTCATCGCAAAGAATCCATAAAGCAGAACTATTTTAACTCTTCTTTACAGCAGAGGGAAGCATTGGGAGGGACTCAGCACAAGGAGAGTTGAGCCTCGCACCTGAAACACCACCACTTGATCCTTCACCAACCAGCCAGGCAGAAGGACTTTGGGTTTTATCCCAGGTCACTGCTGAAGCATGGAGACATCTTCTACATCAGGTGTTGGGGGGTCACGCACCCTCTGGGCTTGTTGCCTGGATGCAGTGATGAAGGTCCCTTCATTTTCAATAAGAGCACAGAGAAGGGTTGGTTTGTTCCCTAATGGCAATCATCATGGAGCTTTGCTCAGCCTTGCCCCTCATACCTAAGTACAGCTGAGGCGGTCATCAAATTCACAGGTCTTCTACTGTGCTTGTCCTCTAACTGCCCCAAGAAGAGAGGCAGCACTTATCTGTGCTTCACAGACAGGTCACCGGAGGCAGAGAGACAAAGCCCCAGCTTCCCTCTGCTTCAGAGAGCCAGGGTTGGGGATTTCATGGTGTCCAGGCACCTGAACCTGAGTCCAAGGTAAGGAATGAGGAACCAACCCTAAAATCCCAGAATCTGGGCACGGAGCCCTGGCTGCAGGCCTCCCTCACCAAGTCCCAGCTAGCTGGGATTGCTCTCTAAGATCTCATCCCAGCCTTGGTGCTCTGGATTGTTGCAGAGGAGCAGTTTGTGCTGCTCGCAGAACAGGACTCGGCCTTCTGATACCTTTGGCACTTCCTCCATGAGTTGCTTTGAAGATTAGGGCCAGAGCCTTGGCTCTGGGAGCTGATGGGGAGCCAGTGGAGCAGCTGGAGCTCCCGGTGGCCCGGCCCTTTGGGGCAGCACGCGGTCCTGCTCTGCACCAGCTGCTCCACCACCACACTGTTCTACTCTCAGCTTCTGAGTCATGGCAATGCAGCCAGCTTGAATCAAGCAACAGGATCGATACAGCTACAATCATTCCCAGGTTGGAAGGGATAAGGAGGCTTTTTTTGGAAACAGGTGTTGCCTGGTCTTTGTAGCTAGCAAAGAGGCACACAAGACTGCCCTCACACAGTATCTGCCCTCCTGCTCCTCATTCCATTGCCCATCCCCAGTGCCCTGCAGTGCTGCTTGGCTTGGGGACAATGGGCAGCAGCTGGAGCGACGTCTCCTGGGGGTAAGAAGGCATTAGGAGGGTTGAGAGCATGAGTAGCCTAGGTGGCAGCCCAGGGTGGAAATACAGTGGCATATTTTTTATTTGTCTGTGTGTTTTTCACTGGACCCCCAGTATTAGGCACTGCATGTCCACAAACACACATGGCAAAGGCACCATTTCTGGTCTAATCAGTACTGATTACTGTCTGCACAGAATCCTGCACAGAACTCAGCCTCAAGGTGCTCACCAAGACATCCATCCCCATGATCACGTCCTGCCTCTCCCAGCCAGGAGCTGTGGATCAGCACAGCTGGATTTCTCCAGCCCCCAGCCCTGCAGCATCCACCAGCACAGCTCCCTTTGCCCAAATCTCCCCAGCCGCTTTGCAGGCTGCCAACAGAAAGGCACGTGGACCACGAAAAGCTACAGTCGAGCTGAATCCCCAAATGAGGAAGGAGATCCATGCCTGACAAACTTGCATCCGAAGCATCTCCCTCAAGCAGGAGCTGGGGCACAGGGGCAGCCAGGCACTCTGTGCCGCGAAGTGACATGCATCAAAGTAACATGTGGCACACTCACAGCCATTCTATTAATTTAAGTTAATTTCCTGCAGTTCTGTCTTAGTTTTCCAGCAGATTCGGGACTTAAAGGTTAAAGCGTAACCTTGTCTCGGTAGCTTGCTATTCGCTCCATGCAAATGTCTACCTACAGCCTGGTAATTACATGCATTTCCAAAGAGCCAATCCGCCGTCAGCTTGACAGATACTGATCTTCCCGTTTTATTTTTAGCTCTGTGCTTCCCCCTCTAGATGCAAAAAAAAATTCTGTTTGTTCCATCTCTGCTACAGCCTCTTTTTTCCCCAGCTCACCAGCGAGCTCCTGCCTGAGCCGGGCTGCAGCCGGCGGTGGCACGGGGCTCCTGGCAGGACATTGTCCCCACGCAGGGGGACAGCGGGTGGCAGGGCCTTTAGGGCCACTGGGGGAATTTGTCTCCTTTGGCAGTGAGGGTGTTTAAAAGGAGAACTCAAAGGAGACGTGGAGCTGCATGCACACACGTGCTTGCTCGATGCAGGGGAGCTGGGCACTTTCTTTCTGGGACTTCTCCGGCGCACACACATCCAGAGGAGAGAAGAGGGGACAAATCTGGCCAAATCCAGCCATACGCTCCTGGCTGCAAGTCCAGGATCTGTTTGCTACCCAGAGAGAGGACGGTGGGCACAGCAGAGGTCAGCCACATGCACACGAGGTTCTGCTGGTGTTCCAGCCCCTAAAATAGGCACACATGAGAATTAGCACATGTGGTGCCATTGGTGACATCCTGCTGCCCTCCTCCATGAGCTGCTCTGGTGGCTTTGGGGTGTCCTGCAGAAGTTTTGCCCCATTTGCCTGTCCCCCACCAAAGAGAAGCCCAAGAGGGTGGCTGTAAATCAAGAGATTGGGAGAAACAGAGATCGGGTTCTTCTTATTTCCCTTTCTTTTTGGAAAGAGTCACTGGAGTGGAGATGGGTTGGGCTTTGAGGGGTGAGGTCTGCATGCCTCTCTCTCTCTTGAATGCATATTTCACATTTAAACCAGAACAGACTCGCAGAAACTTTATTCACACGATGGAGAAAAAAAGACACCGAGTTCCAGCAGCAGCACGCTTGGAGTAGGCTGGCTCTTGGACCACAGCACGGAGACCAAACCCATTATGGGCAATGCTGACCCACAGGAACAGCCTTGGGGCTGGACAGTGCACAGAGCAGAGAAAGGAAGCCTGGATGCAAGGAAGCCACATAATAAAATGCATGAGATAAACAGCTAAAGAGAAAGTTAAAAAAAAAGGAGGAGCAGGGGTGGGTAAAGCAGAGGGAAGGTTTGAGAGGCGGCTGCAGAAAGTGAAAGACAGCAAAACTGGGTCTGATGCACCCAACATCACCAACACCGCCCTGTGCTCAGCCCTGCGCTGGCTGCAGCCCTGCCACATGGGAAGTCCTCAGTATGTCTCATGGCTGCAACTCAGGGATTGCTTCTCTGGTTAGAGTTGTAGGGACTTCCAGGTTACAACAGTACAAAAATCCAGAAATTATCCCTGCACGGTTTTACATTTCCAGGGCAGTCTCTTCTGACATTGTGCACAAAGACAGCATACAGTGTGGAAGAAGCCTACCCAGAGGCCTTCAAACATTTCCAACAGGTGGCTTTAGGTCTGGGCTCCACCATTCCAGTTCTCCCCTCCCACAGCCCATACCCTAAAAGCCCTTCCCACACACCATCAGGGAGCATGAACCATCCCCATGGCTTCCATGGGCTCTGGATGGGGCCACGGGAATACAGAGAATGCACCCATCCCCATCACAGAGTCAGAAGAGCTGATGAACACAGACAAAGCTATTTATTTAACAGCCCACACGCTCGGAATCGAGCTCAGCTCCCCAGTCCCCATCCTTCTGCACAAAAACAAATAGATAAATGAACGGACCTGCCTCCTGCTGAGGAGGGGTTGGGGAGCTCCAGGGGAGCTCTGCCGCCCACTGCACCTCCGAGCCCCGCACCGACACCAGCAGGGGCTGAGCTCCACCACAGCCAGTTCCTCCGATGGCAATGAGTTTCGCCAAAGGGATTCAGGGCAAGCGATGAGCAGAGGCTGGTGTGAGCCTACCCCTTCACCACGTTCCTGCAAAACATCTTTAAATCTCAGAGCTTTGCATAATCACGTTTTAAACGATTCAAACCTGGCACTGCCAGCGCTCCGTTTGCACGTTGCTTTCTTGCTGCTGGCTCGTTTGTGGTTGTTTTTTTTTCTTTCAACCACCGTACAGCCTCCATTTTCCTTTGTGCGATTCAATCACGCTGTTCCCACCTCAGCTTGATTTCTAAAGGCTGGATACCCCCCAAGCCTTTTTCCACGCACCTGGGAACAGTGGCCATATAACGGGGGCAGCACCCAGGGGTTTGTTCCCATCCCAGGCAGCCCCGCAAGCAGCAGCAGAACCCATCGCCGTCACTCTTTTAACCTCTCCTCCCACGCTCATCCCTCAGGCTCTGTGTCATTGTGGTGCTTTTCTCCAAATCCCTTCCCAGTGGGTTTACACTTGAATGTCATTGCAGTGCCCAGGCTTGGGCACTGGGAAACAGTGCTGCGAGTACAAGCAGGAGAGAAAGAACAAGGGGAGTGTCTCCAGGGCTGCCTGACACGTGGCCTCGGCATCTGTTGCCCCCAAAATATCAAAAGGCTTTTACACAAGGCATGCACAACAGAAGGTTTTAGCTTCTCTGCAACCGGAGCTGGCTCCAGAGCTGGGTCCCCACCAATACCATTTTGGCCAGGGCCTATCCCAGGCACATGGGGCCATTTCTCCCAAGGCTCCCAGCTCTTCAGCTGTAGGACCCCCTGGAGCTCCATTTTCCATGTCACATGGCTATTTCTGCCCTCTCACAGCCAACCTTCCCAGGCTTTCTCTACATGTCTTTCCTCCTTGGTTATTTTCGGTCTCTGCCTTTCTGAAACTAATGAACACATCCAGCAGCTTACAGGGAGGGCTGGAACAGCCACAGGGACTAAAGGGAGCAAAATCACACCCTGGAGGGTGGCACAGAGTGGTGCTCCCCAACCCTCAGCCTCCCCCTGCCCACCTGCAGTTTCCCTTCCAGCACTCTCTGCAATAAGGACCACACTCCCCCAGTGCCATCCCCGGCCCTTCACAAGGCACTCTCACCATGAGGACGGATGAAAATGACTCAGACCAACCTACTGTTATCCTCCTTTGCACCCCCCTTGCTGCCAGGTCCCACTGAGGTCCCCCCTGTGCCCAGTCCCAGTCAGACCCACGGAGTCATCGAGAATTTCCCCCTCTGTTCCAGCCCTGCTCTGCTGTTCCCCATGGCCTTGCTGTTCCCTCATGGGCTGCTTGTCTATTTCGGAGCCCCTGATTGTATCTGACAAGGTCTCCTAATTGTCTCCACTGATTTTACCAGAGACTGATTTTAAAAGCAGCTCAGTAACTTCGTCACTTCAATATCATTGCTGAATTCAGCTCCCTCATTTATTAATGGGCCTACTCTGGCTCTTTCTCCCCTGATATGTTTGCCAAATCCCTTTTTATTTCTCTTAACCCCTTTGGCTAACATTAACAAGCAAAAACTCAGTAATATTTGATATTATATGTGTATAAATAAAAGCAGGAAAAGATCTTATTCACTCCTGTTATAGCTACTAAAGCAGGCCTAGGGCTCTGCAATAGCAGCTTTACTGCATACATTAAATATCTCCATTACTTTATTAATGCGCAGAACATTGGTATTTTATTGGATAGTTTGGTTATTTACCTTATAAAGTAACACACGCATCACAAAGCACAAAAAGAGGGTGTTTAGTTCCTCCTCCTGAGGTCTGCACCTCTACAAACCGAGTCAACGTGAGACTACCAAACCCCAACCCCAGGTGCTATAAATGAGTTTGCTTTCTTTTCCAGTAGCTGGGGAGGAGAGGGAAGAGCAGCAGAAGCATCACTCACTGCCAGGAACAGCCTGGAATCATTAATTACGGTTGGAAAAGACCTCCAAGATGACCAAGTCTAACCCCAACACATCCCCACCGTGCCTGCTGGGCTTCACCCAGCCCACGGCCAGCAGAGGGGGAAACAAAATCTAGAACAAACCAAAAGCCAACACAAAAGAAGGAATTCTCTGTCTTTCATATCTTCAGAGGCCTCTCATCCATGGTTCAAACAGTGCACCAAACCATCAGCAAAATGGTAACAGTCAGACCCACTCAGTGACCAAAAGACACCTCCGAAAGTCCTTCAGAAAGGACTTCCAAAAGGACTTTAAAAAGAATTAAACTAATCTGGATAAATCAAGTGGTCCTTGATGAAAGAGGCCAGCTTCCCATCTCCATGGACTGGTAAATCGCTGCCTCAAAGACTCCCCAATCTGGGCACCCAGCACCCCTTCTGGTTCCCCACAGAGTGAAGACAAGCAGCAAAATGCAGAAAGAGCTCCTGGAAGGTCCCATCCCCATAGCTCAGCATTGCAGCTCCATTGGGCCCCTCGAGAGGGGTGGGTCCTGTAGTAGCTGCAATGGGACAAGTGGGATGAGCGGAGCGAGTGCGTTTTGGAGCTGTGGGACGCTGCACTGAGTGCTCAAGCAAAAATTCACAGCATTTGCTTTTCTGGCATAAGGAGAGAAAATGCAGAGGGAGAACCCAGAAATGGGCACATGGGGTTCAGCATGTCAGCTTCCCCCCCTCCAACCAGTGCTGGTCCTGATGGGATGGAGAGGTGACACGAGGTGGCCCATGTGGGACAAAGCCCTCCCCAAGGGGCCACAGTGCAGTGCAGGGATGAGCGTGAGGAGAAAGGATGCTCAGACCCCAACTCTTCTATGCACAGCGCAGAGGGGCAGGGTGGTCAACCCGTAGCAGGGCTGAGGGGACAAGTGACAATTCCATCCCTGCTTTCCCCCCTGCAAACATTCCCCAGCTCCTTTTTTGGGGGCACATTCCTACATTCCTATCCCCTTCCCCATCATCCTCAGTCACACTCCCTTCTTTAAGCATCCAGCTTCCTCCCACCCACCTATTTTTAAACCCAGCCAAGCCGGAGCAGGGGCCCAGATCTCCTCTTTTTTTTCCTGGGGGCTGTGATTTGGGGCGAGACGGGGAACAGAAGCACCTGCTGAGCTCCCGCGGAGCGCCGGCAGCCGGAGCAGAGCGAGGGCGGGAGAGCAGCTCCCCTTGCAAAGTCTGTCCTGTGCTGTCTAATAACACAAGGTGTCATTGTATACCCAAATCAGTGCCTGGAGCTTTATTTATAACAACTGAAACACAAAACCCAGCAGGCCAGAAACGGCGGAGGGAGCGGGAGAGCAGAGAGGGCAGGGAAGCAGCCGGGTGAAATCTCCCGATTTAGTGGGATTTGCCTTGAGATTTTAAAGCTGGATTGAGGGAGGGAGGATGTGAGGGGCCACGGGAGGAAGAAGGAGAGATGGGAAGGAGGGAAGAGCAAGCTGGCGTTGTGCTGTGGCTGCAGCAGGGTGACAGCACGGGGCCATGGGAGTGCTTTGATTGCAGCCCCCACCACCCAGCATAGGGACATGGGGACAAGCTCCAGCTCCCCTGGGACTCCCGTGCTTTTACAGCTATGCCTTTTTAAAGGCCACTTTGGGGCTTTTCAGCCACTCCCTTACCCCAGGAAGAGCGCTGCAGCTGGTTCCAGAGGTCTCCCTCTCACCCTGGAACAGCCTTCACACCAGTTCCATCTGCAAACTTGGTAGGAGCCACCCGAGAAGGACTCACCCAGCCCAGCAGGCAGCAGTCCCAGTGCTGCCTCAAGCTCAGCCCCAGCACCCTCGGCTTGCACGACCCCACTGCTGCATGCCCTGACCTCCTGCTGAACTCAGTGGGATCAGAGGCAGCTCAGCACCGAAAGGTCCCAACCCTGCACTTACAGGACGGGGAGATGCGCTCTCGTTGGGTGGGTCCAGATGTTATCAGCACCCCCAGCAGCTGGCTCGTCTGCTCCCTCGTGCCGTAGGCTCCTGCTGCCGGCGGCTGCGTTGGTGGAACAGCTCTCGTGCTCTCCTCCATGGCTCCCGGGCAAAGCCTGGCAGCTTCACCCAAACTCTTTTTCACCGGCAGCTGCCAAGCATTGTACTGGAGCGGGTGAGGTGGGAGCATTCGTGTCCCATTCTTCTGAGTCAGGGTGGAGGTGGGAGGGAAGTAGTAAACAGCTGGAGGGGGGAAAGGGGAAGGTAACCTGGTACGGAGCTGCAGCTAGGGATGCCGCTTGGTGTTCTCCTCCCGTGCAGACAGATATTTAAATCACCAGGTGCAAAAGCCACTGAAAGTTCAGACTGAGTCAGAGCTTCAAAATTTGACCCATCAACAGGTGAGAGAATGAACAGGCTCATTAAGAGATAAAGCTGAATCCTTTCTTGCAGCCTCTCTTGCACCAAAGGCCCCTCTGGTCCAGTTCTGGTCCTGCTGGAGTCAACAGGAGCTGTGCTCCTTGCAACAAAACACAGCCAACATAACCAGCACGGGAAACAACTCCCATCAACTTGACCATGACTTTGAAACCTCCCTCTCCTCCTGCTTCATCCCAATATTGGTCTCAGACGTTCCCCAACTCCATCTCATGTTCTCTCACTCACGAGCACCCAACGGCAGCAGCCAGCATTGGCCCCACCAGGCTGCCTGCAGAGTTCCACTTGCAAAACTGTTGCTCTGCAAATGTGCAACTAAACTCTGTGAAACAGGCATGCCTGGAATCAGACGTTGGCTGGGGAGTTAAATGAGCGTGCCTTCAAACCTGCCTCCACATTTAGCCACGCTGCCGCGTACAGAGCTGCAAAACAAACACTTGGCTTGTTGCACATCCTGACCTCAGCACTAGGCTGCTGGTCCTCTCCTCTCCTACAGCTTGTGTATGGGGCAGAGCCAGTGGGGAAAACAGGACAGGACACTCATGGTCCTGGCTGTGTTGTTTGGTCAATATGAAAACAAGGACTGTCGTGGGGAACCGCAGGACCTCAGGACATGCAGGTCTGCCCCACGGGGACAGTTTCTCAAGGCAGACAGGCAGGGTGAGCAATGCATCAGTCCCACATAGAGTCGAGGGGGTGGAACTTGGGACCCCTCAGCCCACACAAAGGCTGGAGGCACCATCATCGTTCCAGAACAGGGCTCAAAAAGCCTGAGCATTGCTGGAAATTTCCAGCAGGTTATTTCAGAAGGCTTTGTCCTATACAGGAAGGCAGGATTTTTCTTTATAAGTCTTTGTGGACAGAAAAAAATCTCTCCTTTCCATCTCTGAGCTTGCCATCCCATGTCCATGTCCCACCAGAGTAAACCACTGTGCAGAGCCTTTTCCGAACAACAGATGAGTTTTTACTCCATTTTGCCTTCCTGAGAAGACTGAGCTGTATGGACAGGTGGGCAGTACGAAGGCGGATTCCCGCGTGAGGTCACAGCTCTGCTGCCACCATCTCACAATGAGCATCACCAGGAGCCCCAGCACTGAGGCAGTGCTCAGCTGCTTCCCAGTTCCATGCAGTACCTGTGAGAAACACCAGATCCAGAGGATGTTGCTTCCCCAGGACAATTTGGCTGCGTTCGAACCGCGACCTCCAGGAACCAGATTAATTACAGAGATGTTGAGCATGACTTTGTCTGCAGGGGCAAGTCATGTTTGACATCCCTGCCAGCTGGTTTCAGGGCTGGAGGATGAGAGCAAACTGAACGATCTCTCCCTGTGCTGTTTACCAGCACAACTCATTGACAGTGCAGGTTTTGGGGAGAACAGCCTGCAGCAAAGCCTCAGCAAGTAAAGCCTCACACCCGAGCAGCCACACACTGGGCAGAGAGAAACTGCATTGCAGTGCCACGCTGACACACAGCATTTGAAGCAGTTGCCATTAAGCAATGACCAAGTTTCATGGAGCATCCAAGCAGGGGATGGCTTAACCTATTTTTTTAACGCAGTTCAGGAGATCTCCTTAGAGAAAGGTAGAGAGTCTCACGCATGAAACAGCACGTTCCCCAGCCTGATCCACTGATTTTAGCTAGCATGCAAAACTCTGATATTATTTCTCATCTGCTGATGGATCCAGACCGTGGGAGGATCACACGGTCGGTCCCACAGTCCCAGATGGCCCTACAGGCCGGAGCAAGGGTTCCCCAAAGGGGCATCTTCCCCTCCCCAGTCCCCCCTGCACCTGGCTGCGGGCTGCCCACCTCCTGCTGCTGTAGGGCTCTGCCTCCAGATCTCGGAAACAAACAACAAAAAGACAAGCTGAACTTTAAGGCCAAAAAGGGTTTTGAAGCAAAAGGGAAGGGGGGGTTCTATGGAAGGAATCTGAAGTTGCATCACTTGGAAATACCAGGGCACTTCAGAAATGCGCGTACATGTTTGACTTCCTGCTGTCTTTCCAGGAAACTGCTTGGGAACAGCAAAGTGACCAAAAGGACCAAAAGGAGCCCAATGACATTTCCCTGCACCAGGTAAAAACAGTCTTGAGTTTAACGCAAACAGGCCCAGGTGTTAAATATTCCCCTCCTTGGAGGTAGGTGCTGTGGAGCTCCATGCAGACAAGTGGGGCAAGAGGGGTTTGAGATACAAACCAATCCAGCACTTTTACCCTTTGGATGGCTTCAAAACCAATCTGCAGACTTTCTCCATGGTATTTCAAACACTTCTAAGGATGCAGACTAAAACTGGGTCTCATTTTGTTCAACAGAAGTGACCGTGACGCTTTCACGACAAGGAAAATAAATGGGAGGGGAAAATCTCATTTTTCAATAAAAGTTGTGTACTTTCAGGAAACCAGGCTACTTCCCAAGCTGCTCCCATGCACACAGAAGAACTGCAATCAGCTTTGAGAAGGAATGCTCCTGCCATGCATCTCACAGGGACCAGTCTGGGTCCTGCTGATGAGATGGCCAAGCCAGGAGCGGTCCTGGCCCTTCTCACCCAGCCTCAGTGGAGCAAAATCTTTGCTCTGCTGCAAAAGGTGGCTTATAGGTGGTTGGGTTGGAAGGTACATAGAGATCATCCTGTTCCAACCCCAGTGGGTAGCAACCAGTCACCAGATCATGTTGCCCAGGGCCTCGTCCAAACTGGCCTTGAGTACTTCCAGGGATGGGGCATCCAGAGAATTGTAGAATCGAACCATAGAATCATTGAGGTTGGAAAAGACTTCTCAGATCCCCAGGTCCAACCCCAACCCACCCCCCATGCCCACTGACACATCCCTCAGTGCCACATCTCCACCAGAACACCTCCTGGACAGTGATTCCAGCACTCCCTGGGCAGCTGTGCCAGTGCATCACTGCTCCTTCTGAGAATATTTTTTTTAATAACCAACACTAGGATAGCACAATGTGAGCCATCACCTCCCATCCTATCGCTGTTCCCTGCAAGCAGAGGCCGACCCCACCCCACCACAACCTCCATTCAGGGACTGCAGGGAGCAATGGGGTCTCCCCAGAACTTCTTCTCCACGCTGAACCATCCCAGCGCCCTCAACTGCTCCCACAGCACTATGCTCAGACCCGCACAGCTCCGCTGCCCATCTCTGGACATCTCTGGAGCTCTGGAGCCTCGGTGTCTTTCTCGCAGTGAGGGGCCCAGAACTGAACACAGCACTGAAGTGCAGCCAAGAGATCACCCAGTTCCAACTCCAGTGGGCAGCTGGTTATCCTCCACCAGCTCAGGCTCCTGGGCCCCATCCAGCCTGGCCTTGAGCACCTCCACAGACGGGGCATCCACAACCTCTCTGTGCAACCTGCTAACCCTCCACAGAAGGTATCTCTTCTGTGATGTATAAGAGGAAGGCAATATCAAAACTATGGACACGATGCCTCAATCCCTAAGACTGCTGACTCAGTCCAGGACCAGCTCATCTTGAGTCCTGCACACTGCCCTGTGCCCACAACACCCGGCCCACTCCCACGCATCCCCCGGCGATCCGCCCAACTCTCCTCCTCCCACCTGCACAAAATGGCGGATGGAGCAGCCAGGCCAGGTGGCTGTGGAGCGTGCCAAGCAGCTCCGCCTCACCTGCAGCAACTTGTTGAGGGGAAGCCGCGTCTGCCCTTTCTTGTCGGGCTTTCATCTGCCTGGGGAGAAAGGAGAAAAGGGAACGGGGAAGGGTAAACACGGCTGAGGCAGCTGCAAGTCCCGGCAGCTGAAGGGCTGAGCAGGTGATTCAGAGCGCGGGGGCCTGCAGACACCCTGCCTGCTGCTCCCAGCAACGTCCCACTGTGTCAGTGCTGCTCTGTGGGGCTGCAGTATGGCCCCACCAGCCCCTCTGCCCAGCTGTGCCACCCACCCATTCCCGGGCACAGAGAGGAGCCCGGCTCAGCCAGGTGGAGGCTCACGTCCATCCGTACCTCCATCAGCCTATCCACAACCTAAATAAAAAGAAAGATCTTGGTGAATTCAGGGGGGGAAAAAAAGACTGTTTTGCCCCTAAAAGGGACTGAAGGCTTTTGGTATGCGAGTATACGACTTTCTGTACACAGCACTAAACCACCAAGCTGCCACATGGAGGTTGGCCAGGGGAGCAGGCGGTGGTGCTGGGATGGGTGACCCCAGTGAGGTGCTCCAGCACAGAGCAGGAACACAAGCACGGGGTAGGCAGGAGGAAAGGGCCAGACAGGCAGGGACTGCCTCAAAACTAGGCTACAGCTCCAGAGAAGCCACGCGACGTCTCCCCAGGCACCGCCGCCTCTCCCACGCGTGATGAGGGACAGGAGCCGGGCCGGCCCCACTCGCCATGCTTGCCCCATGCCACCCACACAGCCCCGGCAGCCGCCGGCCCTGCAGGCAGGGCTGGACAGGCAGCACAAGCCCCAGTGCAAGTAATTATACAATCGTAGAATTGCTTGGATTGGAAGGGAGAGCTGCTGGGCTCACACCTACTCTCCATCCATCCTCCTCAGTTGCCACCTGGGGACACAGGGTTAGTGATGGCAGGGAACAGTTTCTTGGCTTTGCAGGGACTTTTTGGCTGCTGGGTGCAGCCAGAACACCATGAATGCTTTCCCCTGCCTGCCTGCCCCCTCCTCTGCATGCCGGGCATGGCTGTAACCACTGCACCCCACATCTGCTAGAGCCTCAGGCCGAGGGAGATGGGCAAGCCAGTCCAACCAGGTGAGAAGCCACACTCAGCTGGGAAGCACGGGGAGACCTGTGCTCCCAGTTACCTCCCAAGCAGGTCAGGACGAGGGCCCTTCATCTCCCAAGCCTTTGGCCTAGTTATTTTCATTCCTGTCCCCACACACCCTGCCTGTAACAGCAGGGATCGAGATGCCTATTACAGCACAAGAGGCACTGCCCTGTCTGCCAGGACTTTAGAGGTGAAGCGGCCAAGTCTGAAAGAAAGGGCTCTGAGAGGCCAACGTACAGTCATAGAATGGCTTGGGTTGAAAGGGAACTCAAAGATTATCTAGATCCAATCTCTGGCACTGAGTCTGATCCCATAGGCTCCATGCATATTTCATAGAATCACTCAAGATGGAAAAGACCCCTCAAATTCCCAAGTTCCCAAATTCCCAGCCCACCCCACCATGCCCACTGATACGTCCCTCAGTGCAACATCCCCACAGCTCTGGGACACCTCCAAGGATGGTGACCCCACCACTCCCTGGGCAGCTGTGCCACTGCAGCACTGCTCCTTCTGAGAAGAAACGTTCCCTAATAACCAACCTGAATTGGAGGCAGAGCAGATGAGAGGATGGAAGGTCCCAACTGCAGATGAATACACCAGGCTGGGTTTGCACCTACACATGCTGTGCTCAGAGCTCGGTGCTTGTGTCCATCATCAGGAGAAGGCTCTGATGGGCAAAAACTATCCCAAAAAAAGTCACATCAATTCCCAGATGGCACTTTTTGGTGCCCCAAGTGGCACCTGCATGTGGTGAAGATTGAACATGCCTTGAACTTTTAACCTAACCAACAAAAGAGGGATATGTAGGAGCAAAGAGGAAATCTGTGCATGTAGGGAGGGAAATATCAGAATAAAAAGCATCGAAAGAATGAAACGAGGAAAAAAGGACTGGGGAAAAGAAAAATATGGGTAGAAATAGTCAGCCTGGCAGCAGTTACAACTTCCTCGTGTTCAGATCCCCGTATCGACGGCTGGAGATGCTACAACAAATGTCACCTTCATGCGAGCACCAGAACTGCAGTTTTCTCATCTATTTTTTTTTTCTCCCCACCCTTTTTATTCCTTTTTGAAGCCTGTTCAGAGCATAACCTGTTGGGGGCAACCCCGGTTCCCAGCACAAGCCGAGTTTTTCTCATCGCATTCCCTCTCCCCTTCTCTCTTTGTCCTGCTCTGCCACACACCGATCCCTGTCAAGTTTCTGGCTGATCCGGAGGGAGATGCCGGTCCTGCCAGCTCCAGCATCCAACTGCTCTTCCCAGAGCCCAGGAGCTGCAGTAACCATAGAAACTGCATCCAATGCGCAGGCTCCGCTGGGGGGGCACGAAAAGATGCTCAGACGCACACAAGGGGCAGGTAGGGAGCAGGCAGGGCTCCACCAAACCAGCCCCAAATTGGGGACAGCGCGGGGCGGAGGGGGATGCAGCAATGCAGGAGGGGTTTAGCTGCAGGCTGAGCGCTGGCTGGTGGAGCTGACGGTGCATTTTACAGCGCGTGAGGAGAGCGGTGAGGTAATTGGGAGGATTCTGTTGCAAAGCTTTGTCTTGCTCTGCCCTGCACTTTAGCTGCACACGAGATGGGTACCCGAGGCTCCCGCTGGCCCGAGAAGTAATCAGTCATTAATCCTTCGGCTCTTTTTGCACCGTGAATATAAACAGGCCAAATCCCATCCCCGGCTGTGCTGGCGAGAGTCTTTATGTAGATGGCACTGGCAGCAACACACATACCTCCAAGGGCAAGATTTGGACCGGCACAGGCAGTTAATGAGCTGATCCAAACCTTGCATTAATTCTGCACATCTCCCAATGCAGACACAGCCCCATTCAGGCAGCACCATTCAGAACAGGCTCCAACCGAGACCACCTCTTCAGACACCTCACATTGAGCCCTTAAATCTGCACACAGATACAAAAGAGGTGCGATTTTCGGATGCACTGGGCACAGCAGATGCTTGGTGTCTGCAAGAGCCAGACAGCACCCGCTGCTGTGCCAGGAAAGTGGATTGGAGGGGGCTCAGCACGGGAGGAAGGGGAAACACTACCTATGGGCACAGCCCATGGACACAGAGGAGCCTGAGATTAGGAACCAGGATGGCACAGGGAAATAGCAAGCGGATACAATGGGGACAGCTTGGCAGCTCCACCAGTTATTGGGCACACTGCTTGCCCCCTTCACCTGCTCAGCACTCCAGCACCGAGACACAGCGCTGGCCTCACTGGGACTCCCAGCCTGCAGGGAAGCGTTCGGATCTACGGGAAGGTGGGGGTATAAAAATACCAATACTTCTGCACCATTTTAGCACAGAAAACAAAACAAAACAAAAATAAGTCTGCACAACTGCCAGCCCCTCCTCTTTCATTTCCTCCCCCCAACCCCACTCCAAGACATAAATACTCCACACAAACCCCACGCGCAAACAAGCTGCGACCTCTGGATAAAGAGGCTCAGCCTCCAAATGGCTGCACTGCTCCTATTTTGGGCTCTGACTCTGCTGGGGTGGAACAAGCACAGCTCAGCTGTCCTCCCCATCCACAGCCCGCAGTCAGCCGAGCCCCTAGCTCCAGCCCTCAATGGCCCCATTGTTTGGGGCTGGGAGCTGCTGGTCTGTCCCGTCTGGCTCCCCAACATCCGGCAGGGCATGGGGGGACCAAGCACCCTACAGCCCCTGAGTGGGAGGGAAAAGAGAGGAGGGAGCTGCCCCAGCAAGGCAGAGCTGGTTGGGATCCCCTCCAACGAGGCACCTGGGAGCTGAGCCCTTCTCTCTCACTCCAGAGATAGGGCTTAAAATCTCCCCTCTCCCCCAGCGGGCTCCCATTGACTTGCTGAACTGGGGAGTGAACACAATCGCTCCCACCTCCAAAAAGAGCCAGAGTTTGCAGGATACGCACAAACCCCACGAGCCACCAGGAGCAGGTCCCAGCCCAGGCTGGTATCCAGGCAGACACACTTGAGTGGATTGCAGATCACCAGGAGATAGCGGCACCCAGGGAGCACTCGGAGACAGGCCAGCTCTCCCACAGCTCAGCATCGCACTGGCTTGGCTCTGCCAAAAATCAGAACCCTTGAGATACGGCACTGAGCTGCTCCATCATCCCTTGCCCAGGCTCTGCTCGACACACAGCCACCTCCACCCGCAGCTGAAATTTTCCAGCAGGTCAACATCAGTGTTGCTTTTGAAAGTCCCAAGAGTTTCCCCCTGAAAGATGCAAGCAAAGGGTTGAAACAATGCCCTTCCTCATGCAGCATCATCAGCAAGCTTCAAACACCACCCAAGGAAAAAGTTAGAGAATAAAGAATCCCAAAACGCAACCTAAGTCCTCCAAGCCACTGTCATTGCTGGGACAGAAGGGCTGAAAATGCCTTGGGAGCAGCAGTGGGACATCGCTTCCAATATCAGCACTGGTAGCCATAAGGGACTGTATCCTTTGTTGTATTGCATCATTGTGACCCATTTTGTTCCTGCTGCCATCGCTGCAGCATCCCGCCAGGGCCACTCCGAGCACTTGCCGAGAGAGCTGATGGGTGCCCCGTCCCTGCAGATGCTCGAGGTCAGAGCTGGACAGGGCTCTGAGCACCTGGTGGAGCTGTGGGTGCCCCTGTTCATTGCAGGGAGTTGGACCAGACGGCCTTTAAGGGTCCCTTCCCACTGAAATGATTCTGTGATCCTACGATTTAGCCACAGCAGTTGGGGTAATTCCCTGCCAACCCCACAGGCAGCACTGGGGTCGCTACGTCCACCACATCCAACCCACACCAGCCCCGTGCAGCAGTGCCACCGTGTACCGCTTGACCTGGTGAGTGACGCTTAGAGATACGAGACATGCCTGCTTTTTGCACAGCTCGTTTTTCTCTCCTGCATGAGAATAGCTTTGCTGGCAGCGCCGGGAGCCCACGCGCAGGAACAGCTTGCTGTTTGTACTCAGAGCACAGAAGTAGCAGAGCAGCCCGGTGTGGATGAGCCCTGCTCTGCTTCCTGCTGTAGACAACATTATTGGTGTTTAAGCAACGATTGCCCCGGTGTGAGGCTGGGCAGCCCTGAGCAGAGAGCAGTAATGCAGAGTCCTCAGGTTTTTTTGGATTTTCTCTCCAACACATGCACACAGGCGCCGATGGGGGTGGGGAGGCCCAGGCTGTGCTGATTTATTGGAGGAAATACAACTTTAAACCCATTCCCCCTCCCAGCAACTCTGCAGCTTTTCAGACGCGGCATTAGCAGCTCTCCACACAGATTGTCGGCTGCTCCTCGATCCCAAATGAAGGATGCAGCCAAGCTGTCCCCAGGTCCAACTACAGCTGACAGGCAGCTCCCAAAAAAGGGAGCACATTCCTCTGCCTGGGCCAGACTCCATGAAGCACAACCCATGGGCACAACACAGCGAGGCGCACACAGCCCTCACCCTCCCACCACGCTCTCCTTGCTCCATTGAGACTCCCTCAATGTCTGCTCCCCACTTTGTAAGTATCTCTTCCATGGATGAAAGGAAAAAGCCAAGCAAAAACCTAACTGGACTTTCTCCTTTGGAGTCTTTCCTTGCGGGATTTCTCCTCTGTTGGTCCAACACCTACCTGTCTCATATGTGCATCTTCCATTTGGGTCACTTGGCAATTGGTTCTTCTCCTTGTCTTGATCTCCTGTATCTTCTGGTCTGTCAGTTACCAATGGCTCTGCTCACAGAGAAGGATTTAGCAGCTCAAGTCCTGGAAGAGCCCTGTGACAGGCTTTGCAAGCTCAGGTGATGCTTTGGTGAAGCAAGTTTTGTGGGCAAAATTGCCCATGTTGTCCCCCACGTTCTGCTGCAGAGAGCAGCAGAAACCCTCTGGTTGCCCTCTGTGCTGTCAGCCCCAGGTCTGGGTGCTTGGGGCATCCCAGATGTCATGTCCAAGCATCCGTAGCTTTAGCAGCAGAGAGCTGCATGGTACCATTTGCATGCCTTCTCCAAGTGGTTTCAGCCTGAGAGCAATGCCACATCCAGCAGCAAGAGCCCCGTGCCAGATCCCTGTGCCGATAGCTCCAAAAGATGATTCACCAAAGAAGTATTCAACCCAGGATCTCCCCGTCCAAAGGGAATACCCAGCGATCTGATCTCCCCAGCGCTATATTTTACTCAGTGCTTAACACTGGCAAAACACTCGATAGGGCCCACGGGGATTTCTCTATCTGCTAATCCACTGCCTCTTCTCTCTGTTCCTCTCCAAGTTTTCATTGTTGCTTTGGATTTGACTTCACTCCGCTTCTTTTAAGGTATGAGGCTGATACGTATCTCCATAGAACTTCTAAACCTACTGACCCACTTCCAGCCAAGTTTATGGGGGCAGGTGGAGACACGGGAGATAACATTCCTGCAGCCACAGAGCGCGGCGGTGGGGCGGGCTGGGTACACCTTGCTTAGACATCACGTGCAGATGCTGCCATTTTCCCCAACCACGGGGAAAGAAAGCAAAACAAGCTCAGAACGAGAGCTTATGGTTTAAAACCCAACTGGTAGACAAGGCAAGCAGAGCACACCCCCGGTGTGACAGCAATCCCTGCAGACATGCACTGCGCCTTGCCACCAAGTGCTCTCCCAAATGAACCAAAAGGACCGCAAACCACAGTGCTAATGAGCCCCAGGTAAAGAGCAGGAGAGATCAAGGATGCTGCAAACATCTCCTGTTCCTGCAGGAGCAGGGCAATGTCCTCCAGGGATGCTGGGAAAGCAACCGTGGCCCACGCTGCAGAGCAGGGCTCCTGCCAACACAGCTGGGTTTGGGATTAGAAAGCTCGAGGCAGTGATCCCCCAGACAGCATCCTGGGGCTGCAGCATCCCTGAGGAGCACCAGTACACCCCTCCCTTCACAG
The DNA here is from genome assembly GCA_016647715.1 of Pavo muticus. NCBI lineage: Eukaryota > Metazoa > Chordata > Aves > Galliformes > Phasianidae > Pavo > Pavo muticus. The sequence continues at coordinate 5,017,059 of JACDJE010000064.1, forward strand.
CACGCCTCTTGCTGTGCCCAATCTCCCCGTTTAGAAGACGGCAGAAACAATTTCAGGTGCCTGATTGCTACACCGAAGGCTGCAAAGAAAAAAATAATCATCTTTCCTTGCAGAACGCCTGGAGAAGCCCTGAAACACGAGATTAAGGATTCAACATCATCCCATCAATTCCTCTCCCTTGGCAGCTCCTCCAGCCACCCTCCTGCACAGGAACAAGGCAGGAGAGGACACATCCCAGCCTGGAGGTGACCCACATGGCACCCCAGACACACAACCACTTTGCACCATCCTGCTGCAGGACATCCCATTTCATTAGGGACAGGTCAGCGCACCAGCTCACCCCACTGGCCGCCCCATTTGCACTGCCTGCCCCAACACAGCAATGGGAGTCTATGCCAGAAGAGCTGCACTTATGATCTGATCAGCCCGTTTGATATGGCAGTGCCTGGTTCAATGCCCATTGAAATCAAAGGCCCCTTGATCTCATCAGGCACCAAATCTCAGCACCGCTCCCTCCAGCCGAGCACAACCATCCTGTTGTCACCAGGCGCTCCAGCAGCTTGGGCCACCACTACATGATTAGGGGATGTGATGCTGCGTATAACCAATGCACCAACATGGCTTTTTCTTAACAGTCGTGAATGATTTCCCCTGGCTTTGGAATTCCATTGCAAAGGGAGTTCAGTGCTATTCAAAGCTTCAGGAACCACTCGCATCTGCAGATCTCAAAGCGCTGCAGAGACAGCGATGCTCTGCACTGCAGGTCTCCTTGGAGAGGTGGTGTGGGGCTTCATACAAAGTGGAAATGAAAGTACAGGGAGAATACTTTGGTCTATCCCAAAAAGTTCCAGTGCCCAATCATCATCATGCTCTCATAGCGGATGCAAGCGAGAAGTAACTACCTTGAGGAGGAGAGCAGGAATCCAACCCGCTGCATCCAGCCTGCAGTCTGAGGGGCTATTTGCTTTTCTTTTGCTTGTTCAGGAGCAGAGCCACCCGTATTAGCGGGCACATCAGTGCTTGGCTCTGTGGGACCAAAGGCTGACAGGCAATGCAGGAAGGAAAGCATGAACCAGAGACTGCTTCATGCTGTGCAAGCAGCTCAGGATCATTGGTGGGAGCCTGATGTATCGTGGAAAGAAAGGGGACGTGGGATCCCAACCTCACGGTCCTCATGGAGATGTGTGAGAGGCAGCGGGAAGACATCCACCAGGATGGGCTCATTGCCAGCTCTGGGGTCTGCCTGATCCCAGGAACCCCATAGGGTCAATAGCAGTCACTTCCCATCCCACTCTGCTGAGAGAAGGAAAATCCCATCAACAAATAAAGAAATGCATAAAACAAAGCACCGAGGCTGGCAGAAGGGAGAAGAACCCCTTGCCAAGCACACGCAGCACGTCTCACTGGACGGTACTGTGGGGGAGCAGCAGGAACAGCAAACAGAGGACACTGCAGCAACAGCACCAGGAGCCGCGGGGCGGGCGGTTTATAGGCCAAAAAGTGGCTTTATAAAACCGGATCTTTAAATATTTGCTCCGACGTGGCTTCCAAGTCCCATCTGCTGCAGCAGTTAAGCTCTCGCAGCCCTCGCACGTGGCGGTGCCTGTGTGCAGTGTGTCCCTGCTCCAAAGGCAACGCTGACGTTCCCATTCAAACCTGAGGAGTAGAAGAAACAGGTTATTCCTTTCCCACCTCTCAAAGGGGACTGATAAAGCAAGATAGCTAAATGACAGAATCTGTTCCTTTCGGTGACAGTGGACACTGTAGTATCTAAACAAGCAGTGAGAAGTGGGGCTTAAGGAGCCCACATCAGAGGGACAGAAGGATGTGCACACCAAATAAGCTCATGTCCTGCATAGCCCTGAACAGGAAAGGCCTCGAGACTCTAAACGAGACCCTCAGAGCTCCTTCCAAGCCCACTGGTCTGTTCCTTTCAGCAGCTCCAGACCTGCAAACCACGTGTCATCGTGCAAGGAGAGCACACAATGCAACAGAAGAGCTCCTGCATCAGCCATTGCTGCTGACTCTTTAGCAAGGGCTTTTTAATGGGTTTTTCTGCAGAACTCCCCCAGTGTTTTTGCAAAAGCAGCAGCCCCCAGCTCCACACAGCCCCAGATGCCCTGCTCCCTCCTGCAGGGGATTCTAGAGGGTCCTGTAAATGATTCTCTCTGCACAGCCCCCACCCCCAGCTCCTGATGGCTGTTAGCCCCGTTCAGGGGCAGACCCTCCCAGGAACAGCCCGGCACCATGCAGGGAGCAAAGGAGTGCAATTCAGGCACAGTTTCCAGCCCCTCAAATGCTCTGACCCTGCCTGTATCCCAGCTCTTTCACCAGCTCAAGTCACAATGTTCCTGAACCTCTAGGAGAAGCATCCAGCCACAGTTAGCTGGGTACCCATCCACACCACCCCCGCTTCCCAGCAACAGCCTCTCTCCAGCTGAGGGGTGCGGGCTGTGCTCCCCAGCACCCTCCTGCCTTNTAGTAGAGTGGGACACCAGAGGTGAGGCCATGTCCAGGAGCAACCGCCACACACTGGCTTTGCTGCGTACAACTGAGGCAGGACAGCTTGATGTGTCACTTGGAAATGCAATTAACTTCAGTGTTCAAGGAAATAAGAGAAGATTCAAGGTTCCTATGGATGCTGGCTATGGTGCTGGCTTGGCTCTTAGTTCCTCTAGCAATGCTAGCCTGGTGATGTTATCCACATTGCATTTCTGCCTTTTGCAGAGCAAGACAAGTTCCTTCCAGCCATGGGAATGCCCATGTGAGTGGGACATTCCCAAAGCAGCACCACACTGGGAGCTGATTGCACACAGCTTCATTTCTAGGACCCCCCACCCACCACTGCTGCGTTTCACCCACTGGACTTCTGCTCCAGCGTCAGAGCAGGAAGGATCTGGGCTCTGGTGGGGAGCAGGGCTGTCAGAAGCAATCAGCTCAGGGGATGCAGAGGGGTGCACACCTCAGCACGGGGCTCCTTCAAGGCATCTGCTGCAATGCAACCATCATTACACATTAGGCAGCCGGTACGAGGCACCCAAATGGCAGGCAAGGGGTGAAAAGCAAAAAAGAACAGGCAATAGAGCTAGACAGGCATGTGCGGGGGAGCTTTCCTCAGCCATCCCCACCAGATATCACCACCAGGTCCCTGTGCAGCCCATGTTCCCCCTAAATGCAGCGTTGGAGCTCAGAGCTTTACAGGCAGGTTCCCACCAGGCTCAGCACACACATGCAGAAGCCTTTTGCAAGACAGCAAGCATCAGCACATCACAGTGCCAAGGAGAGCGCAGGGAGCGAGCAATGGGACCAAGGTGATGCAGCACGGGCTGAGCTGGGCCACAGAGCACACACAGCTTCATGCAGCGCTTACATGAGCCTGAACCCCCAGCAAGAGCCAGCTGGAGCCTGGTCCCAGATGGGTCCTGTGCCCAGTGTTGCCTCCAACACTTCCAGGCAGAAGGGAAAAAGGACCTAATTCAGCCCCTTGGTGGGCGAGGAGCCAATCAGCATCCAGGGGAGCAAGGCAGGGGTAACAGAACCATGCTCAGCGCTGCCTCCCAAAGCTTCTGCTTGCCTTCAGGCTCATGGGTGAACTGCAGCATGCAGCCACAGGCACCGTGGGCAGGCCTGGGCCATCTGCCCCACAGCATCACCCAGCATCAACCGGCTCAGCTGCCAGCACCGAGCCCTCCCCGCCGGTTGCATTTTGGTGGTTATTCCTGCTTTTCCAGTCAGTGAGGCCCCAGCAGCCCCCCTCCAGCATGCATGCCTGCAGAGGGATTTCATCCAGTAGGGTGCAGAGGCAAGAAAAGAGCAGCAGGGACGGAGCCTTTGGAGGCAGCCAGGTGCCAGGACGGCTCTGTGGGGCAGCATTTTACTGCCAGCCCCTCATCATGGTCCCAGCACTCACCTGGCTGCAGCTCCCCTGCAGTCCCCAGCCCTGCACCCAGAGCCTGCCCCATCGCAGGTGGGAGCTGCTGCGGGGAGTGGGTGCTCTGCTGTCCCCTCCCTCCAGGTTTCACCCGAGCTGCTGAGCAGGAGCCAGGCAAGCCGCAGGGCCAGGCTGGGGCAGCTGGCTGCAAGCACCGTGTGCCAGGCTGAGCTACACCGGGAGAGAAATCTCCAGGTCACAGCCATGCCACCGCGGCACAAGAAAGCTGCACGGCTGCTCACACTGCCACGACTCCGTGCTTTGAAGCTCTTCAGCTGTGGGGCTCACGCACAGGGATGTCCCCTCCTGCAAGGACGCAGCCCCAGTGCCAACTTCTGGACCCTGGGAGCACCAACACTCAGCAGCATCCCGGGCACGGCAGAGGGATGCTCCGGCAGGGATGCAGGAGCGGCGGTGCAGCGAGGCCATTGCCAGCTGCCAGCGCCCAGGCACCGAAGGAGTTACCGAGCTCGTTAATCCCAAAGGCCACGCGAGCGATTTTTATCTTTAAAAAGCCCACAGCCCGGGTTGCGCGGCTCCGCTAGGGAGCTCGCTCGGGCACAGCCACTGCTCCTTTAAGGTATTTAACAACAAAGTGGGTGAAGACGCTGGCTCCTCCCCGAGCCCGCACATCCCCTCCGGGTCCCCCCGCCCCAGCCACGAGTGACAGCGGGGACCCCACTGTCCCCAGACTACCAGTCCCGGCATCCCCCAGCGCTTTGCTCCCTGCCAGGGACTGTAGTCCTCCGGCCATCCATCTGTCCCCGGGCAGGGCAAGGCCCCGCTCCCATCCGGCAGAAAGGGCTCCGCGGGGTGAAAGCTGCCATTACATCGCAGCGATTAACCGCTTCGGAGCCCGTGTCGGCTGGCAGCGCCGGCTGTGCACGCTTCAGGTCACTTTTCAAGAGGAGGGGGACCGCGCCATAACCGGGTCCAGGAGCCCATGCAGATCCCATGCACCATCCATCCCGGCACCCAGACCGCATCTGAGCTGCAGCTCCAACTTTAATGTGATCTTTGCTCAGCCCAGGTGCCCCGGTTGCTCTCCGTGCTGGCTTGGCAAGCAGGGGAACAGGAAAGGACCAGCTGTGCTGGGTGCTCTCATGCTGCCTGCACGGTGGGACAGGCAGGTTGGCACCTACAATCCACCAGGACAGGTGGGTGGGGAATTGCAGGAGCTGACCCTCATTCATGCTGGAGTCTTTGCAGCTAGGGTAGAGCACGGTCCAGCACAGCTGCTGCTAGAGCTGTGACATGGGTTCAGACCAAGCCCAGGGACCAGCCCTCAGCTAAGCAGCATTATAGACTTTGAAATACTTGACCTAGCAATTAAATAAGGTCACTATCAGATACTATAGCCCAGCAGAGAGCCCAGGGACATCTCATTCCTCCTGGAAGAGATGCTCTGGGGTGGCAGCAGCAAGTTTCCAAAGCAGTTGTGGGAAGCCAAGAGTACGTGGTCCATCACCACCAGCTGCCCACGGAGTCCCCAGCACAGTCCGGCTTTCTCCAAGGAACTGGTGGAGATGTCCACAGCCTCCAACAAAACCCACAGCAGGGACCTGGTCCCACCTGAAGCAAAAAGGGAGGGATCTTCTCTTGCGTTTTCCCTTGGGACAATCCACCTACAAGCCGAACACCAGCATGGGGAGGGAGCCTGGCTGCTCGACCCACAGCCAAAACAGGGGGCAGAGCCACCTTTCCCAAGCAGAAAGAAAGCTCAGGGCTGTCCTTGCACTGGCACTCACCTCCCCACTGGCTCCACGTGATATTTGTTCCTGTTCCCAGCCCAAGAGCCGTCACAGAGCCATCACATCCCTCAGGCCGCGGTCACGAGGCCCTCAGGTGGGGCGGTCAGTGCCGGTCCCTCACAGCCCCAGATGACAGCTGGTGCTGGGCACAGTCAGGTTTCACGAGCAGAAGCACCTCTGATTTCAGCCCTGGGTCCAGGAAAGCTTCCAGCCCAAAGTGCTCACTGGAGGGGTTGGATGCACAACTCATCCTCCCCTTCCCAAAATGGCAGCTCCTACACTTGCAGCAGTTCATCTCGTGGCTTCAGCATCCTGCAGTGGTTTTGCAGGGAATCCACATTCTGCAGTGAGTACCTGCACCAGAAGCAATGCGATGCCATCACTGCAGAGCATCGCCCCGGCAGCTCTGGGTGCAGAAGCAAACTGCACCAAGACCAAAAGGGATGCTGAGCATTCCCACAAACAGCCACAGCTCCGCTCACACCGTCAGCAGCTCATTTCCACCGGCAAGGAAGAGATCAGCTAACACAGACCAAGCTGTGGGAACAGCAAGCCAGCAGCAGAGACACATGGGCTAAAAACCAGCAGCACAGGCCAAGCCCAGTGCATGATGTGCCGTACCAGGGTAGAAGAAATGAAGGAAACAAGTCTGCAAAGGCAGGTAGGTTCAGACCAGATCGGAGTTCAGAGCACTGCTTCCATGCTCTGTGCTGCAGTAGCGCTTGGGAGGCATTTAACACTTCGCAGTTAAAACCCAGGGCAGGAGATGGGGCAGCAGCGGCCAGCCCTGCTCCCAGAGCCCGGCCTGCAGCCTTGTTCTGGCTTGTCTTCCCACTTGCTTTGGGTGCCTGACTTGTAATAAGCAAGCCTGAAAAGCAGGCTCCTTTTCAGACATGCCAGGCACCCGCAGCTCCATCTCACAGACGCATCTCCAGGGAGTCAGGTTCCAGGTGTACCCAAAAAGCCCGTGTTTCAGCCAGTACCCAAACGCTTCCTTGACTGAGAGGAGCTCAGCAATGGCCAGGCTCGGGACTCCGAGGCTCAAGGGGAAATTGCTCTACACCAGCTAGTCTAATTGCATTGAAATTACAAGATCAAGCAGCAAATTCGTGTCTGTGTTCATCGCTCTAGGTGGCAAAGACGCACCAGCCAGCGCCTGATCTCTGATTGCTGCAACTTTCACGTTTCATTGGGAAGGGAAGGAGGGGGTTAATGAAGGAGAGCCTTGCCAGTTGGAAGTGCTACCTAAAAAGGGTTTCTCCTACTAGCTGAAGCAAAATGGTTTCTCTTGCCAGCTTGTTTACTCTGCAGCTGAGAGCAGCGGTCCGCCAGGTTGCTGCTGGAACCTGCTGTAGGATCGACGGCTGCGAGAGCAGCGCTGGCACTGGGATGTGAGCGGGGCTGGAGCAGCCGTGGTCCAGCTGTGCCATCCCCATCCTGGGCCAGCCTGCCATTCCCCCAGGACCGGCAGCACGTGTGCGGGGAAGCACACAGCCACAGCCCTCCAGACAGCAAAGCCTGGGCCCATCCTCCTGCCCTTTGGAGGAGTGCTGGTGCTCAGCAGGTAAAGCTGCAAGGACATGTAACTGAGGTGGTGTCAGAGCAAACGTCCCCTACAGCAGGAGGGTCGTCAGGGCCCTTTCCCATGAGAAGGACACACAAACCCCGGCTGAGACCAGGGGCTGGCAATGCTGGACAGGACTCGGTGATTTTCCTGGGAAAGGCAAGCACTGAAGAAACCCATCCTGCCCCAGCTTGCTGCTGCAGAGACAGAAAACATGCAGGACTTGTTATCCTTTCAGAAAAGCAGAGCTTGCAGCCATGTGCCGAGACAGGTATCAGCCATTCTCATGTCTCCAGCAGATTTTAGAGTCCACGGGCCAAACTGGGACAGCTTTCACAGCACACAGCCCATCCCAGCTCCAGGATTAAAGCCACCGTGCCTGCAAACAGAACGCAATGCCAGCAGAGCCAGCCGGGGAGGAGGCAGCCTGCAGGCACCCTGTGCCCAGCAGCCAGCCAGAGGATCGGGCCCATGTTTTATAGCTTGTATATTAATTACTCTGAATGTAAATAAGATTAAGGTTTTAATTCCATCTTCATCTCTTCGAGGCGTCTACTGCACTCTTAGGTTTTCTGGTGGCACGAAGCTTCTCAGGCTGCTACCGCAGAGGGAACTTCACAGGCAGGTGGAGGCAGCAACACCTCCTACCCCAGGACATGCCCATGACACCTGCACAGCCCTGAGGACACACTACCTTCTGCACAGCCCTCTGCTCCTAGATAAACACAGCACTGCTGCATCCAGAGCCCTGACCCTTCTGTTAAACCCACAACCTGCAGGGCTAACCAACGATTAAAACAAGAAGGGCCAACACCGTGCAGCGTCCCACTGCAAACCCAAGGCAGGGCAGGATGGGGAGCAGGATGATGCAGTGCTCACCAGAACAATGCTTTGCAGCTAGCAAAGCTAGCGTGCTGCCCAAGGCACCCATAGCAGCCAGCTGACAGGCAGTCCGACTCTCAGCCTGGACCACCACCACAGCTGGAGCTTTACAGATGGAGATGGGCCAGAAAGCAGCAAGCGTGGGCTGGACACGACAGCAGGAGCTGCCTGCACAGGCTGGAGGCAGCAGCACCCGCTGCCATGCTGCCCTGCTGCCCAGGAGAACACTGCTAAGCCACAGCTGGGCTCAGCCTGAGAGCACAAACCCCAGCAAAGGCAGAGCCTTTGGTGCCTCTGAGCCGGAGCAAACCTAGGTCCACCCACAAAAGCACCCTAAAATATCCACAATTTGCTACAAACAACAGCCCTGCTGTACCCCAGCTTGTCTGTGCAGAGCAGCTCCTGGCTCACGTGCTGCAGCACGGGAAGGGCAGTGAGGGAGGGAGCCGAGCAGAGAGAAGGCAGTGCAAACCCACATCTCAAATGCCCATACCCACTGCCTTCAGCTACAGCCACCTCTGGGTAGGACTGTGATTATTTTTCATTTTACAGATTAGGAAAACAGACCAATAGGATCCAACAGAAGGTCAGCAGCACTCAGTGTCATTCAGCCCATCCTGCACACCTGAGAGCANCACAGGGAGCAGCAGCAGCAGCCAGGCTGCTTCATTTGCTGCTCCTCTCCTCCCTTATAGCTCTCCAGCAAAGCACAAGAGCCTTCTGCTTTGCACCCGGTGCTGCCGAGCAGCCTCCATCTCCCCAGCTGGAAGAAAACCGCTGCTTCTCCCCTCCCGTTGCGCTGCATCTGCTCAGCAGCTCGGGAGCAGCCTGCATGAAAGGTACTGACAAAATAAAGTTGGATTGTACTGCATTATTGAAAAAGTGACCTCCAGTGGTCAATAAAGCCTTTGCCCACCGTTTCCAGGCAGCGGTGCCTGTTGTCAGGCTCTGCCTCGGTTCAGCAGGACGGCGTTCCGTCTCTCCTGGTCCCAACTCCCACGAGTGGCTCGTTAAAACTCAGAGTCTGCACTTTGGTAACGAGGAGCTCAAAGCACTTTAATGCACGGATGCAATCATGAATGCAAACAGGCTGCAGGCAAGAGAGCAGCATAACAGCAGTCTGCTCCCCCATCACCATCCTCGCAGCTACTGGCTCTAGGCAGAAGCACGGGTCTGATAAGAGAAGTTGGCAGAAGGTGCAGTTCTAGGATCAGGGCTTTTTCAGTTTCACTGCAAACCCTCAGCCATGGGGAGAGGAATTTGAGGGACACATCCCTGCACTGTAGCAGCACCGGGCTCAGCGTCTGCAGCACCAGAGCAGGTAGCACACAGGTTCCCCTTGAAGATGCCCTGCTCTGCAGCACTGTGATCCCCCTCCTTTCACACTGGATTTCTATGAACAATTGCACAAACAGCTTCCTCCTACCCTCCCCTCGCCCCAGCTGCAGGAGGCAGATCTGCCCCAGCCACATGAGGCACCACAGGAGGAAGTTAACCCCAGAGAGGAGCAGGAGCACCATCTCCCCACCTTCCCCTCCATCCCCCTCCACCTGACTGGGGGCTCTGGGTGAGTTTTTCCACTTGGTGGGATTAGCTTCAGGTAGAGTTCAGCTGCAATAAGCTGAGCTCCTTGGGACATTAGGAGAGGATAACCCCCAGAGAAACATAGGGAAGGCCCTAAAGGCTTCTAAGGATCCCCCTTGCTTGCTGCTGCTGCCATGGTGAAGGCTGCCTCCACCCCTTCTGCTCTGAGCAGCCAGCCTCTCCGGGTCTTGCACCATCTTAGGACCAATGCTGCTTGGGGACATTGTCCCAACTCATCCAGGATCCAGGCAGAAGTGAGGAACAGCCCCAACACCTCCACGAGCCAGGCCAGAGTGGGAAGAGCTCCCACAGCTTGGCAGATGCTCACGGTGCGAGCTGGAGCCTCTGCAGCATCACCTCCCCTTCCCACCAGGGAAATCTGCACAGGACAGATAACAAGCTCCACAGACACATTGCAGAGGGGGTCACCAGCCAGTGGGGTCTGGGAAACACAGGCATTGAGGGGGGGAAAAGCACTAATTAACCATCTCCTTCCCCACGGGGACTGGTTTAGACAGCATGAAAGATTAAAGGTCTCAAGAATGCAAGAGGAGCTGGAGGGGAAGAACCTCCTCCTGTGCATGGGCACAGATAGGCACACCACAAAGCTCATAGGTACAGCCAAGACCAGGGTGTCAACTGTGGATATCATGCACAGGGAGAGGAGATAACCAACAAAATGGTGCTCTCCTAAATTCAGCATCCACCATGCGCATCATCCCCAAACCTCCACCCTCAAACACACCCCAGAGCTGTGCAAGGCTCATTTCCATCAACAGCTGCTTTGGAAAAGACCCTTTCCATTTCAGCCCATCTGCCAATCTCCCTCTTGTGCCAAGTGCCAGCAGCACAGACCGGGCTCCACTCCCCACCCAAAGCAATGAACCCAAAGCACAGGGACGGCAGTTGCCTACACAGATCCTGCAAAGCAGCCTCCCGTTGCATGCAGGTGCACAAAGCACGGGTGGGTATCACAGCAGGACCCAGCACATTTATCGCACCCAGTTGGTAGAACAACCACATCCCTCCCTGCACTACTCCATGGTTCACAGCTCTGGGATCAAGAGGAAGGGCAAAGCTCATCGTTCCCCTCTGGTAGGCACGTAGCTATGCCTGGCAGGTGGCACTGCTGCCAGGAGGATGGCAGCTCGGTGCTCTGCAGCCCAGCGTCTGGCACCGCTGCAGTACCAAGGGCAGCGCCGGCAGGTCGATCCGTTCTGCAAAAGGCCTCAAATTCCCCAAAGAGAAGTGAACTGTGACATTCAGAGGGGCAAAAGCACGAGGCCAAAGCTCCGTTTGCCTGCAGCAAAACGGCATGGCCTTGTGGTGGCCACGCGTGGCCAGGAAGAAGGCAAAGTGAAGACAAACCCCAGCTGCAGGGGGTGGTGGCCCAACCGCTTGTCCTCCTGAAGACAAGGATCCTTCTCCTGGTAGGGTCACTCATGGAGAGGGCAGCAATGCAGGGGTGCCTGCCCCAGTGGGATGGGATAAAGGAAGGTACCAGGGGTTGGAATTTTATCGCAGCAGCAAAGGACAGACAAAGCAGATCCCCCATCACTGATAGGACCCATATGGGCTGTGCTCAGCCACACAAAATGCCCATTGCTCCCCAGAGAGATGAGGATGAGCCAAACTCAAGAATAGAAATGGAATCGTGAACTGGGGGTTGACCAAGGCAACCAGCTTCACCTCTCCATTGCTTTGACTTCAAACCTACAGCATCACATCCAACCTGGTGCCCACTGCTCCAGCCATGGAAGATTGGATCTATCAGGTGAATCTGGGCCCAAGTTACAGCTCTGCAGCTTTAGAAGTTTTAAATAACAATAAGCCTTGCATCTCAGACCAAGCTCCATTCTGGATCACCCAAGCCCCAGCCAGGAGCACTAAACCAGACAGGCAGGACCAGAACACATTCCCAGCCTACCTCTGCAGCAGAGCCCCAGCTCCACGCCCGCCCCTGGGGTACTGTCTGGCAGGCAGAGCGAGGCTTTGGAGGCAGCTTAATTCCGAACCCTGCCATCTGTGGGGCCAGATCTTGGCTCTCAATTCACCCAAGTTGGGCCCTTTCCTGGGGGCTGCAGTTTGCAAGGGGCAAGAGAGGGTGACACAATCTGGGGCCATTCAAAGGAAACAGGAGCAAGCTGCAACAGCTGCTCCCTTTCCTGTGCTTCCCTTTTGTCTCTGCAAACCCTCTCAGCTTTGCTGGTGAGCAAGGCTCAACCCAAAAGCTGGCTGCAGCCAGCAGCAGGGCTGTACCTGCACGTGTTGGTGAGTCAGAGCCGGCTGGAGACACGCACTGAGCACTCCCTTTCCAACTTCTGCCTCCTTGAAATGCCCTCACCATCCGTTCCTGCTCTTTTTTTGCCTTCAGTCCTAATGGGTGGGGGAAGTCAGGCTTCAGAAGGGAAGCCTGTCATCTTCCCATCGCATTCATGCCCGAGGTGCAGCACCCACAGCCAGGGCACCCTCAGCAGGGTACTCACCAAGGGCACAGCAACATACCCAATAGCAGCACAGGGGCACAAAGCAGCCCTGCCACCTGCCCCATGAGACATCTCAGTGGCAAAACATGCCCATAGGATGCCTCACATGGATTCTGCATTGTGCATTTGAATTTCACTCTTGCTCCAGGTGCCAAGGAAGAAGCAGGGCGCAGACCAGCACAGAGGCACAAGATGTTCTCTGCATTGCACAACCAAAACCCAGGCTGGGCTGCAATACATGGAGGCAGCTCATCCTCTTCAAGGCCTTTGGTGGGGAGGAACACCTGGACCAACACCACACCAAACCTGCTGTGCCATGCAGAGCCCCAGTGCTCCCTGCACATCTCTGAGCCAACGCCTCCAGCCGCAGCCTCCCCATGAACCACAGCCACCTCCTTCACAGCTTCCCAGGTAACAGAGCAGGGCAGGCTGGACCCAGTGCTTTCATAACAAACCTGTTTTCTTTCTGTCAGCCACCTGCAACAAAGAAAACTAGGCTCACAGGCAGCCAAAGGAGATGTAGTACCTATTTGATTTTCTATTGTATTCCTGAATAGTAAGTTCAAGGCTATTCACAGCTGATTTGGTTCTGTTTTCGGTGCCATTTGAGACCCTCCTGCTTCACAGGGAGAGGAGCAGAATGAGGAGCAAGGACAGTCCCAGGGAGCCCAGAAACCCCGCGTGGTGAGGAGCACAGAGGCTCGGAGCAGGAGAGCCCGCACTCACAAGCTCACCCCAGGAGCCCACATTTAGAGGGAAACAGATTCACTCCCTACCAGGAGCAGAGGGAAACATCAGGGATACGCAGGCAGCATTTTGCTGATAGGGGCTGAGTGTGGGAGGCTGTGCTGATGCTCCCTCCCCAAAGGAAAGGGCACAGATGACAGTGAAAAAGCTGTCCTGGCTTGGTAGTTGTGCAGGGAGGCTGTGGAGCACTGGGCAGGGAGCACCCAGGGATGTCACACAACGGCTCAGACACACAAAGTGACCCGTGGCATTTTTGGCAGCCTGCTCTGCACCTTACATGCACACACACACACCCCACAGTCCTGCTGGGTTTCAGTCCTGCTCTCCCTGCTGGATGCCTGGCACTGCCTGGGAAGGGGCTCCTTCCCCACCTGCATAGGCATGCATACAGATGTAATGTAGGACCAGACACTGGGACACAGCAGGCACCAGACCGCTAGAAGTTTCAAATAACGGCTCCAAATACAGCAGTTTGGAGGACATGTCCAGCATAGATGCCTGCTCTTGAGGTTCCTCCCCAGCAGCCCACAGAGCCAGCAAGGCATGGAGAAACAAGCAGCCACACTTTCCCAACAATAGCAGCCAGGCTACAGCGAACACCCAGCCTGTCTAACCCAGAGACAAGCCCTATTTGAAGGCATTTTCCCTCTGCCCTCCCTCCAGGTAGGCAGGGGCCCCATGGCACCCCAGTGTACTGATGTGAAAAGGATGCTTTGAGCAACATCTGCTTGCAACATATATATAAGGTGGGACAAATCTTAATCACAAGGAGCAGGACCAACAAGCTGGGAGTTGCATGGGGAGCTCCAGAGAAGCACTGACCTTGCACAAAAGAGGAAGAATAGCAGTACCCACACTTCACTTTCCCCTGTGAACCTTTGCAGAGCAGGGGCAGGGCAGGAGGCCTCCAGCAAACCCTTCAGCCCCATCACCCCTCTGCGGGGTTTTCCACTGCAGGACGAGGGCAGGAGGCCAGAGAGAAGGGGGTTGCCATTCCCCCAGCCTGTGAGCCAAGGGGATGCACGTGACTCGGTGCTGGCTTGGATTTCCAAGCCCTGCCGCAGCACCAGCTGCTCCTGCCCATCCCTCTCCCCAGAGAGGCCCACAGATCGGGTGGCCGAGCGGCCACAGCCAGGTGAGCCCCCACAGACCTGACCAACAGCCCTTTCTCTGCAGCCACTTCACAGTGATGATGGCCAGGTAGGTGCTGGAGCAGCCCCGCAGCCTCTGGTCAATGCGTGGTCCACCTCTGTTGGCACCAGGGATGTGAGCACTGCACCGGGCAGGGACTTGGCCTGGTAGAAACTAGATCTGGGCTGCTCCAGAACCAAAAATAACCCACCAGCTGCCCAGGAAGAAAGGAGAGCCAAGCGCACACAGATCACACACATGTCAGGAGGAGAGTCATCTGCACCCATCTTCGGGAGTAACGGGGGGAGCACAGTTCGTGGTGCAGTTCAACAGAGAATCTGCTCTTCTCCATTGAATCGCACCAAGAACTGTGCAGTACAGCCTGCAGGGTTTTATGGGCAGCAAAGCAGCAGACGGCTGATACCCCCAGGGCCCGTTCTCCATCTGGGGAAGAGCTGCCATGCCTCAGAGCTGCAGACACCCCGGTGCAGCTGTGCCAAGCAGCAGAGACCACTGCTCCATCCCTGCTCTCCTCTCCTCCCCCAAGAGGCAGCAGCCAGGAGCCCACAGAACCACACACCGTGCTGGGTAGGAGCTGCAATTACCACGAAGTGCCTCGATCCTCACACTCTCAGAATACAGCTTAATGTCCTTTGGGTTACCTCCCAGGGAATGTGAGCGATAGGGCACAGCATGCAGAGCTGCCTTGGGCATGAGCCCCACAGACAGCAACCCTTTGGGCAGGCAGAAAGTCACCACATCCAGTACACATCCCACCAACAAAGGACATTCACCCACCAAAAACCTTCACTGCCCACACTAGAGAGGTGCAGTCCCTTCTCCAGTACTTCTGGTGCTCTGCCACTCAAAGATGCTTTCCCTAAGAGAAGTACCCAAGCAAGGTCACAGGTTTTCCATCAGCCCCCATGGTCACATGCTGATCACTACCAGGACCAGGGTGTAGAGTTAGGCTCAACTAGAGAAGCATCCTGCATCAACCCACACTTCAGGCAGCATTTTCTCCTGACCTTTCTCAAGTTTTCCACTTTTTCTGCCTCTTCCTGCCAGCAAGGCACCAGCAAAACGCTGTGTTTCAGGACTTGTCCTCTCAGAGCAGGTCAACACCTGTCCTGTAAGCCAGGCAGGGAGCAGAAGGAGCCAGCACGAGTCACTCAGAATCCCAGCTCCACCAGCATACCGAAAGCACCAGCATTGCTCATCCCCAAATACCACTGCTGCAGCCAAGGGAGGGCACTCACAGTGCACACCTCATGGAAAAGCTCTATAAAACAGGGCCGAGACCTCAGCAGGCACAATCTGTGCTCAGAGCAGAGCCGCAGAGGAGCTGGCCGTGGATGCAGCTACCCATCACCTCCCGGGGTTGTGCACAGGATCGGGGCTGCTCCCAGCTTTCCAAGCCAGCCTCCCCGGGCAGGAGGAGACAAGCAGGGAGCCGGGTGCTGCCGGAGCTGCCGTCCGCCTCCCTGCTGCGGCAGGAGAAGAAAGCAGCATTGAACAAGTCTTGGGATGTCAGCCGCCGGCACTGTTGGATTGCTCTGCTGGGAGAGGCTATTCCTGCAGGGGAGAAGAGGAGGTAACTGCTCAGAGGGAAAGCAGGAAGTCTGGTGCTTCCCAGCTCCCTGCAGCGGTTGGGGAAAGGCTGTTCCACCCCAGTCCTGCTGCTGGCAGGTGAAGCTGCGAGCTCACCTTGCACACCAGCACCCTGCTTACTGCACCTCACCAGGCACCATGCAGCCCAGGGCCAGGCTCTCTGGCTGCCAGCAATGAAATCTCATGTTCTTTCTGCACAACCAGTCGGCACTGGGAAGAAAACCTCAACTCTATTCTGCAATGTGAGCCCTCAAAGCACCCACCCAGGGCTGAGATCCTGCTGTCCTGAGCTCGGCATCCCAAAGGGCTGTGCTGCTGCTCAGACACACAAAGCGAGCAGGAGCTCCACACTAAAAGCCTTTTATTTCATTTTGCTTGCTCTCTCATTTCAAGCTAGCCGCCAATACCTTGGGAAACCCAAGCTAGAGAGACTTAGGATTTATTTTTGAGAGCTTAACATCCATTATGCTCTTCAAAAATTTATGCCCTTAAGCATCTCCACAGTGGCTGCCGAACACCCATTAAAAAACTCCGTCCATTGCTTCATCCTGACAAATCTCACCTTCGAGATACACCCATCAAGACCTGGCAACCCACACAGCTCGAGCCCTGGGCTCCTCAGACCTGACCGTAGCACAAACAGCCCTGGAAAAGATGTTGTCTCAATAGTAGAGTGGGACACCAGAGGTGAGGCCATGTCCAGGAGCAACCGCCACACACTGGCTTTGCTGCGTACAACTGAGGCAGGACAGCTTGATGTGTCAATTGGAAATGCAATTAACTTCAGTGTTCAAGGAAATAAGAAAAGATTCCTATGGATGCCGGCTATGGTGCTGGCTTGGCTCTTAGTTCCTCTAGCAATGCTAGGCTGGTGACGTTATCCACATTGCATTTCTGCCTTTTGCAGAGCAAGACAAGTTCCTTCCAGCCATGGGAATGTCCATGTGAGTGGGACATTCCCAAAGCAGCACCACACTGGGAGCTGATTGCACACAGCTTCATTTCTAGGACCCCCCACCCACCACTGCTGCGTTTCACCCACTGGACTTCTGCTCCAGCGTCAGAGCAGGAAGGATCTGGGCTCTGGTGGGGAGCAGGGCTGTCAGAAGCAATCAGCTCAGGGGATGCAGAGGGGTGCACACCTCAGCACGGGGCTCCTTCAAGGCATCTGCTGCAATGCAACCATCATTACACATTAGGCAGCCGGTACGAGGCACACAAATGGCAGGCAAGGGGTGAAAAGCAAAAAAGAACAGGCAATAGAGCTAGACAGGCATGTGCAGGGGAGCTTTCCTCAGCCATCCCCACCAGATATCACCACCAGGTCCCTGTGCAGCCCATGTTCCCCCTAAATGCAGCGTTGGAGCTCAGAGCTTTACAGGCAGGTTCCCACCAGGCTCAGCACACACATGCAGAAGCCTTTTGCAAGACAGCAAGCATCAGCACATCACAGTGCCAAGGAGAGCGCAGGGAGCGAGCAATGGGACCAAGGTGATGCAGCACGGGCTGAGCTGGGCCACAGAGCACACACAGCTTCATGCAGCGCTTACATGAGCCTGAACCCCCAGCAAGAGCCAGCTGGAGCCTGGTCCCAGATGGGTCCTGTGCCCAGTGTTGCCTCCAACACTTCCAGGCAGAAGGGAAAAAGGACCTAATTCAGCCCCTTGGTGGGCGAGGAGCCAATCAGCATCCAGGGGAGCAAGGCAGGGGTAACAGAACCATGCTCAGCGCTGCCTCCCAAAGCTTCTGCTTGCCTTCAGGCTCATGGGTGAACTGCAGCATGCAGCCACAGGCACCGTGGGCAGGCCTGGGCCATCTGCCCCACAGCATCACCCAGCATCAACCGGCTCAGCTGCCAGCACCGAGCCCTCCCCGCCGGTTGCATTTTGGTGGTTATTCCTGCTTTTCCAGTCAGTGAGGCCCCAGCAGCCCCCCTCCAGCATGCATGCCTGCAGAGGGATTTCATCCAGTAGGGTGCAGAGGCAAGAAAAGAGCAGCAGGGACGGAGCCTTTGGAGGCAGCCAGGTGCCAGGACGGCTCTGTGGGGCAGCATTTTACTGCCAGCCCCTCATCATGGTCCCAGCACTCACCTGGCTGCAGCTCCCCTGCAGTCCCCAGCCCTGCACCCAGAGCCTGCCCCATCGCAGGTGGGAGCTGCTGCGGGGAGTGGGTGCTCTGCTGTCCCCTCCCTCCAGGTTTCACCCGAGCTGCTGAGCAGGAGCCAGGCAAGCCGCAGGGCCAGGCTGGGGCAGCTGGCTGCAAGCACCGTGTGCCAGGCTGAGCTACACCGGGAGAGAAATCTCCAGGTCACAGCCATGCCACCGCGGCACAAGAAAGCTGCACGGCTGCTCACACTGCCACGACTCCGTGCTTTGAAGCTCTTCAGCTGTGGGGCTCACGCACAGGGATGTCCCCTCCTGCAAGGACGCAGCCCCAGTGCCAACTTCTGGACCCTGGGAGCACCAACACTCAGCAGCATCCCGGGCACGGCAGAGGGATGCTCCGGCAGGGATGCAGGAGCGGCGGTGCAGCGAGGCCATTGCCAGCTGCCAGCGCCCAGGCACCGAAGGAGTTACCGAGCTCGTTAATCCCAAAGGCCACGCGAGCGATTTTTATCTTTAAAAAGCCCACAGCCCGGGTTGCGCGGCTCCGCTAGGGAGCTCGCTCGGGCACAGCCACTGCTCCTTTAAGGTATTTAACAACAAAGTGGGTGAAGACGCTGGCTCCTCCCCGAGCCCGCACATCCCCTCCGGGTCCCCCCGCCCCAGCCACGAGTGACAGCGGGGACCCCACTGTCCCCAGACTACCAGTCCCGGCATCCCCCAGCGCTTTGCTCCCTGCCAGGGACTGTAGTCCTCCGGCCATCCATCTGTCCCCGGGCAGGGCAAGGCCCCGCTCCCATCCGGCAGAAAGGGCTCCGCGGGGAGAAAGCTGCCATTACATCGCAGCGATTAACCGCTTCGGAGCCCGTGTCGGCTGGCAGCGCCGGCTGTGCACGCTTCAGGTCACTTTTCAAGAGGAGGGGGACCGCGCCATAACCGGGTCCAGGAGCCCATGCAGATCCCATGCACCATCCATCCCGGCACCCAGACCGCATCTGAGCTGCAGCTCCAACTTTAATGTGATCTTTGCTCAGCCCAGGTGCCCCGGTTGCTCTCCGTGCTGGCTTGGCAAGCAGGGGAACAGGAAAGGACCAGCTGTGCTGGGTGCTCTCATGCTGCCTGCACGGTGGGACAGGCAGGTTGGCACCTACAATCCACCAGGACAGGTGGGTGGGGAATTGCAGGAGCTGACCCTCATTCATGCTGGAGTCTTTGCAGCTAGGGTAGAGCACGGTCCAGCACAGCTGCTGCTAGAGCTGTGACATGGGTTCAGACCAAGCCCAGGGACCAGCCCTCAGCTAAGCAGCATTATAGACTTTGAAATACTTGACCTAGCAATTAAATAAGGTCACTATCAGATACTATAGCCCAGCAGAGAGCCCAGGGACATCTCATTCCTCCTGGAAGAGATGCTCTGGGGTGGCAGCAGCAAGTTTCCAAAGCAGTTGTGGGAAGCCAAGAGTACGTGGTCCATCACCACCAGCTGCCCACGGAGTCCCCAGCACAGTCCGGCTTTCTCCAAGGAACTGGTGGAGATGTCCACAGCCTCCAACAAAACCCACAGCAGGGACCTGGTCCCACCTGAAGCAAAAAGGGAGGGATCTTCTCTTGCGTTTTCCCTTGGGACAATCCACCTACAAGCCGAACACCAGCATGGGGAGGGAGCCTGGCTGCTCGACCCACAGCCAAAACAGGGGGCAGAGCCACCTTTCCCAAGCAGAAAGAAAGCTCAGGGCTGTCCTTTAGCCTGGCACTCACCTCCCCACTGGCTCCACGTGATATTTGTTCCTGTTCCCAGCCCAAGAGCCGTCACAGAGCCATCACATCCCTCAGGCCGCGGTCACGAGGCCCTCAGGTGGGGCGGTCAGTGCCGGTCCCTCACAGCCCCAGATGACAGCTGGTGCTGGGCACAGTCAGGTTTCACGAGCAGAAGCACCTCTGATTTCAGCCCTGGGTCCAGGAAAGCTTCCAGCCCAAAGTGCTCACTGGAGGGGTTGGATGCACAACTCATCCTCCCCTTCCCAAAATGGCAGCTCCTACACTTGCAGCAGTTCATCTCGTGGCTTCAGCATCCTGCAGTGGTTTTGCAGGGAATCCACATTCTGCAGTGAGTACCTGCACCAGAAGCAATGCGATGCCATCACTGCAGAGCATCGCCCCGGCAGCTCTGGGTGCAGAAGCAAACTGCACCAAGACCAAAAGGGATGCTGAGCATTCCCACAAACAGCCACAGCTCCGCTCACACCGTCAGCAGCTCATTTCCACCGGCAAGGAAGAGATCAGCTAACACAGACCAAGCTGTGGGAACAGCAAGCCAGCAGCAGAGACACATGGGCTAAAAACCAGCAGCACAGGCCAAGCCCAGTGCATGATGTGCCGTACCAGGGTAGAAGAAATGAAGGAAACAAGTCTGCAAAGGCAGGTAGGTTCAGACCAGATCGGAGTTCAGAGCACTGCTTCCATGCTCTGTGCTGCAGTAGCGCTTGGGAGGCATTTAACACTTCGCAGTTAAAACCCAGGGCAGGAGATGGGGCAGCAGCGGCCAGCCCTGCTCCCAGAGCCCGGCCTGCAGCCTTGTTCTGGCTTGTCTTCCCACTTGCTTTGGGTGCCTGACTTGTAATAAGCAAGCCTGAAAAGCAGGCTCCTTTTCAGACATGCCAGGCACCCGCAGCTCCATCTCACAGACGCATCTCCAGGGAGTCAGGTTCCAGGTGTACCCAAAAAGCCCGTGTTTCAGCCAGTACCCAAACGCTTCCTTGACTGAGAGGAGCTCAGCAATGGCCAGGCTCGGGACTCCGAGGCTCAAGGGGAAATTGCTCTACACCAGCTAGTCTAATTGCATTGAAATTACAAGATCAAGCAGCAAATTCGTGTCTGTGTTCATCGCTCTAGGTGGCAAAGACGCACCAGCCAGCGCCTGATCTCTGATTGCTGCAACTTTCACGTTTCATTGGGAAGGGAAGGAGGGGGTTAATGAAGGAGAGCCTTGCCAGTTGGAAGTGCTACCTAAAAAGGGTTTCTCCTACTAGCTGAAGCAAAATGGTTTCTCTTGCCAGCTTGTTTACTCTGCAGCTGAGAGCAGCGGTCCGCCAGGTTGCTGCTGGAACCTGCTGTAGGATCGACGGCTGCGAGAGCAGCGCTGGCACTGGGATGTGAGCAGGGCTGGAGCAGCCATGGTCCAGCTGTGCCATCCCCATCCTGGGCCAGCCTGCCATTCCCCCAGGACCGGCAGCACGTGTGCGGGGAAGCACACAGCCACAGCCCTCCAGACAGCAAAGCCTGGGCCCATCCTCCTGCCCTTTGGAGGAGTGCTGGTGCTCAGCAGGTAAAGCTGCAAGGACATGTAACTGAGGTGGTGTCAGAGCAAACGTCCCCTACAGCAGGAGGGTCGTCAGGGCCCTTTCCCATGAGAAGGACACACAAACCCCGGCTGAGACCAGGGGCTGGCAATGCTGGACAGGACTCGGTGATTTTCCTGGGAAAGGCAAGCACTGAAGAAACCCATCCTGCCCCAGCTTGCTGCTGCAGAGACAGAAAACATGCAGGACTTGTTATCCTTTCAGAAAAGCAGAGCTTGCAGCCATGTGCCGAGACAGGTATCAGCCATTCTCATGTCTCCAGCAGATTTTAGAGTCCACGGGCCAAACTGGGACAGCTTTCACAGCACACAGCCCATCCCAGCTCCAGGATTAAAGCCACCGTGCCTGCAAACAGAACGCAATGCCAGCAGAGCCAGCCGGGGAGGAGGCAGCCTGCAGGCACCCTGTGCCCAGCAGCCAGCCAGAGGATCGGGCCCATGTTTTATAGCTTGTATATTAATTACTCTGAATGTAAATAAGATTAAGGTTTTAATTCCATCTTCATCTCTTCGAGGCGTCTACTGCACTCTTAGGTTTTCTGGTGGCACGAAGCTTCTCAGGCTGCTACCGCAGAGGGAACTTCACAGGCAGGTGGAGGCAGCAACACCTCCTACCCCAGGACATGCCCATGACACCTGCACAGCCCTGAGGACACACTACCTTCTGCACAGCCCTCTGCTCCTAGATAAACACAGCACTGCTGCATCCAGAGCCCTGACCCTTCTGTTAAACCCACAACCTGCAGGGCTAACCAACGATTAAAACAAGAAGGGCCAACACCGTGCAGCGTCCCACTGCAAACCCAAGGCAGGGCAGGATGGGGAGCAGGATGATGCAGTGCTCACCAGAACAATGCTTTGCAGCTAGCAAAGCTAGCGTGCTGCCCAAGGCACCCATAGCAGCCAGCTGACAGGCAGTCCGACTCTCAGCCTGGACCACCACCACAGCTGGAGCTTTACAGATGGAGATGGGCCAGAAAGCAGCAAGCGTGGGCTGGACACGACAGCAGGAGCTGCCTGCACAGGCTGGAGGCAGCAGCACCCGCTGCCATGCTGCCCTGCTGCCCAGGAGAACACTGCTAAGCCACAGCTGGGCTCAGCCTGAGAGCACAAACCCCAGCAAAGGCAGAGCCTTTGGTGCCTCTGAGCCGGAGCAAACCTAGGTCCACCCACAAAAGCACCCTAAAATATCCACAATTTGCTACAAACAACAGCCCTGCTGTACCCCAGCTTGTCTGTGCAGAGCAGCTCCTGGCTCACGTGCTGCAGCACGGGAAGGGCAGTGAGGGAGGGAGCCGAGCAGAGAGAAGGCAGTGCAAACCCACATCTCAAATGCCCATACCCACTGCCTTCAGCTACAGCCACCTCTGGGTAGGACTGTGATTATTTTTCATTTTACAGATTAGGAAAACAGACCAATAGGATCCAACAGAAGGTCAGCAGCACTCAGTGTCATTCAGCCCATCCAGCACACCTGAGAGCAGGGGATGAAGGGAGCTGCTCTGTAAGTGAGGATTAGGACCAGCTGCTTCCCAGCTGGGGTCTCTGGTGAGAAACCCCCTGCGGTGCTGGGTTTGCTCCCCTGTGCTGTAACGAAGCCCACCACTGAGCCCAGCAGAGCAGCAAAGCCCCCCCAACCCCAGGCAGTGACAGGGGCTCACCACTGCCCCAACACCCCCAGAACAGGGGATCTGCAGGCTGGCTCTCCAGCACTCCTAGCAAATGGGGTCACAGCCTTCCTCCCACCCCACACTGAGACTCCCCAACCCCAGGGACTGCACCAGCTCTTAGCTATGGGCTTATAGGGAACCAAAAACCCCGCATCACTGCTCAGTGAGGACAGTGGGGACCCCCAGCATCAAAAATCACCCCCCATCCGACCCCCCTACACACACCTCTCATAGGATGCCTCTTAGAACACAGCCCTTCAGCCAGCTGAAAGTAGGGGGGGCAGGAGCCCTTAATGAGCAGCCCTTGATTAGTCACGTCCCACACATGGCCCTGCTCCCGATTTGGGGTAAAAAGCAGCGGAATTGGAGCCCGTCCCAAGCGGCAGCCAACGCTCAGAGTGTGCAAAGGGGCTGAGTGTGCAGAGTGGGGCTGAGCCCGGAGCTGGAGGGGCTGCACACAACTGCCGGGACCGGAGTGCATGGAGGCGTGACGGTTAGTGCCGCCATACCGGGGTTCGATACCCCACAGCAGGACCGGGACCCGCAGCGCTGCGCACCGCCCCGCTCACCTGAGCCCGCGAGGCGGAGCGCCCCCACGCACCGCGCGGCGCCCGTCAGCGTTTGAACAGCGCTCGGCGCCCGCCTCACTCCTATTGGCCTCCACACCCGCCCGTCATCCCGCCCTCCGCTTTCCCATTGGCCATCCGCTCGGGGAGGGCGGGGCGGGGCCGGCGCCGCGCTATAAAAGGCGGGGGCTGGGCAGGCGGGCGCTCAGTGCCTCTGCGCGACAGGTACCGGCCGTAGGGGGGCGGGG